>JAMXBB010000001.1:10886551-11387967 GCA_024138015.1 Lumnitzera littorea | reverse complement strand
TTACAATCTCTTACAGTTACATATATTTAGGATTTTATATCCAATTAGGGTTTCAATTAATAAGTTGGGGTTTTTCATATTTATTTTAAGTTTAAAATTAAAATTTTAATTGATTTTAAATTTATCTACTTTGTTAACTTTAGGAAATTTTCTACAGTACGTAGGTTTGATTCTATACTCAAAATGCTAGATTTAGGAGGTTTACATTATTGTAGAATCGTTGATAGAAATATTGTTAGATTTGGATCGGGTAACCGACATGGACATATGAGAGAGTCAAATGTTAGATGGATAAAATCGAGTTCAACCGTGATTTAATTGAGATTGGATCTAGGTTGGATCAGACCAATTTATGGTTGGGTAAAGTCAAACCACATGGGTCAACTTAGGTTTGACACTATTGGTTGACAAACGAAGAGATACTTATTTGTAGAGTTTCCATGGTTCTATTTGTACTTTTGAGAGATAGGTCCAACTCTTTATTTAACTATTAATTTTGTATCAATTAGATCTTAACTGTTGAAAAGATAATTAATTTATTGATTTATATCTCATGACTATAAAATTTAAGATAAGATGGAAGATTAAATCAATCCTGTAAAAAATATGGATAGAAATATAGAAAAATCTGTAACTGCATTGGTTTTGATGACATATCTTTGACATGTCCTATTTCTTGGCCATACATGACCTTTTCCATTTTCGAATGCGTACGGTTGCAAGGGATTGAAGTCGTTGTAATTTCTTTTATCAAAAATCTTCTAAGTGGTCGTTTATAATTCTCAAAATTTTAAATTTTGTTTGTATAGTTTGAGATTTTTTTTCAAATGTTATTTCTTTCTAGGGCCTAGTTCTTTTTTGAAAACCCAAATATAAGCATATATATATACGAAAAAAACCCTACGGAAATCCTAATCAAATTCAAATTAAAGGATTTAAACTTCATTAACTTTTTAAGAATCATAATGTTTTTCTTTTTTTAGCAATTTCTCCTAAAAACATGACTTTATAATCCTAAAAACCCTATGATGGACCATCTAAAGCCCTAATTCATGATCTTAACAAAAATCCTAAAAAAGAATCTTTTATCATTATAATAAATCTAGAAAACTAATTGCCAATTTTAAGATTTCGAGATCGATGAAAGCTATAAAAACTGTAAGAACTTTAATTTACCAACTTTATTATAATTATTGAAATCAAGAACATGAATTTTAGATGTTAATCATACCCCATCCTAAGGATCCTTTAAAAGAAATTTCTTTAGAGAACTTCAAATTGAGACTAAACTTGACAAACTAATATTTTTATTTTTTTATTAAAAAAGGACAAGAAACGCATAATGAAAACAAGAGTAAGTAAAAATTAACTAATTAATCAATATTTTTTATGCTTTAGAATTTCTAATTTTTATATTTTAATTAAGAACTAATTATAGAATAAATAAAATAGAAAGAAAAAGGAAGGAAGATAAACTCGAGCATTTTTTAGAATTGGACATTACATCTTCAAAATGGCCAACACAAATCCAAGGGGTAAAATTTATACTATTAGATCCACTAAGTTACTTCCTAAGTGCTATAGACCTACATTAAGATATTTCCAAGAAACATTAGCAATAGTGCTACCTTTAGCCATGTATAGCACCAAATCGATGTACCTTTTCTAGAATACTAAATCTCAATATAATATCATCTGACGACCACAAATTAAGATCGCTAGATTTACTTGAAGGGGCCATATAAAACTCATTTGCATACTTAAGGACACCATGCCAGTATTAATTTTTTTCTCCATCAAGAACACAACACAATAGTTATGCTTCCTAATGAGGTCTTAATAGATATCAAGGGTTACTGACCCATTCCCAAGCTCATAGGTAACCACGTTGGGCTATTGAACTCTCTCCCATAAGTACATAGTTGAAGAAGTAGGGTTTCTCCCAAGCTTCAACCAGCACTTCACTATCTCTCCAATGGAAAGTTCTTATGCCAACTTGAACAAAGATCAACTAGGCAAGTGCCTTTAGTAGCTTAGGTAAGCTATCTTCAAGTTATCCATCCAGCATGCTGGTATGTTTTGCACAATTTGACTTATGCTTAGCTTTGTAAAAACGTCGATTCCTTCTTACTGTTTTATGCTAACATAACCGTATCACATGTTCCTTTACTTTTCTGACATTACACTATGCACTACATGCATATTTCTTGTATTAACCTTGTAAATGTAGTATATACTAATTTTAGGTAAATATCCTTTTAGGTAAATATGTATTCATAGGACATATCCTAATTAGGAGTATATAAATACCTCCATTTGTAAGTCAGCCAGAATTAATAATAGAATACTCTCTTGCTTCATCTTCTTCCTTTGTTTTTGTGTGTGGCCCTAATTATTAACCTAAGTTTAGAGTACTCTTATCTGTTTTTCGGAATTAGGGAATATTGCTGAGTGGCCATAGAAGGAGTTAGCTTATGAGTAATATTAAGTTAACCCTTACAATTGTGTGAGCTTAAGTAATAAATTATATTTGTTGAGTTGTGGTATGTAGAGAGAACCCTTTCGATTGGGTATTAACAGTTCTTGATAGGGAGATAGTTTTAGGCAAAGAGTAAAACTTTTGACTCAAGTGGAAAAAGCAATGCCAAAGTAGAAAGCCCTCATATATGAAGTGGCAATAATTGTATTAAAGGTTCTCTTAGAGCAAAAACAAAACCGATCATTTGAATAATCAATATTTATATTGAAATTCAATTAAGTCTATATATTATTGAACGAAGGAGTTAAATTCTTTATATTTGTACTTGCATCGGATTCCTGTATTACGGTCTTCATAAATAGGTTATATAGATGACCTACTCATGATTTTCAGTGCACATATCCGTACGGGATTTTTCATTTTTCCAATCCGACCGAAGGGACGACCGACAGGCCAGCTCTATTTTCCAATTTTAGCGGCATGTACCGACAAGCTGGTTTAGGGAGGAGAGAGAGAGAGAGAGAGCATTGTACGCATTGAAAGCATCCTAGTCAATTCATACACGTTGTCATGCTGCACGAAAATCCGAAGGCTGGCTGATTGCGATCCAATTGCAATCAAATTAGAAAAACATTTCAATCTTACGTGGCATGGCCTCATTTGGCCGCAATAATAATAATAATAAATGTAAAAGTCAATACCACCGACGTCATGCAATCACGTTCACCAATTGAATAAAATGCAGATCCAGTCTCATGCATGAAGTCCTGTCCTAACGCGGCCTTTGAATTAACGAACAAAAGTATGGTGGACCTTTATCGTTTGTTTCAGCTTTTTTTTATACATGAAAATTAATGGCAAGTCCATCATGAGATCTAAACTCACATTCACCTAATTCATTAGAATGTTTTCATAAGTCAATACCAATTAAATGAAGATTGAGAATTGATTATTTATATATGTTTTTTCTTTTCCTTTAAAAAATATACAAAAGAGACTTTAATACTTGATTAAATACGTAATAAAACTCAATTTTTTTATTATCTAAGAATAAGCCTGTAAAATTTTCGATCGTAACAACTTAAAAGATTTAGTAAAAAATATTCCTAATCAAGTTCTAATTTTCAAAAAGAAAATTATAAAAAAAAATCGATAAAACAGACTCTAACTAAAACTCAATCAACTTTTTCTTCAAAAAAAATCTATTAACTTTTATTCGAATGATCATCGAGAAGATTTTCAATTAAATGTTATTTCATTTTTGAGGTATAAGCATCATAATCCTTTAGTTTAGAGTCAAGTGGGGGGGATCAACCAAGGCATATAACTAACATGATAGTTTGTTATACGAACAAATACACTTTAAAAGTGGCTTTGGCCTTTTTGTAATCAAAATCGTCAGGAGATAATACTGCTCTCTTAATGAAACTATGGCAAGTTGAAACCGGTGAGATAAATTGACGAAGGACAATAGCAAAGCTTAGATGACTCTCCTAATAGGAAAGATAAGCTTGAAATAGACCTATAAAGCTTATTCATCGTTCAAAATCTTAGTAAAAATGAAAATCTAAAAAATGGTCAAGTGTCACATAGATGCTCTAAGGGAAAGAAGCTTCCAACTTGTGGTATAAACACATAATACCATGCACAATCTGTGTTTCATGTTAATGATTGTAAAAGGAAATTTCACACAATTCAATGTTTAATAAGTTCATTAAAAATATTAATATTCTTTTATTAAGTAAAGTCAACAAGTTTATGATGCTCTAATAATTAACAAACCCAGTAAGGTATGCTTAGTTGACTGAAGGGAGATTTATTGCACCAACTAATGTGGGCGTGATGATCGAAATAAGTATTTTCAAAATTCTTGACTTTCTAAAATTTTTGGTAGTTAGTTTTGGAAATATCAAATTTCAAGTACTTGATGGTAAAGACAAATCTCATTCGGTATACTCACTCGATTTGATGTAACACAAAAGATGCATGTATTAAAAAATAAATTAATTTAAACAAGAGATAGAAGGAATGCTATGTGTTTCATTCCATGAAGAGAATAGTTATTGATATATAATTAAATTATATGGATTTTGACATCATTAATATATTCTTTACGTACTTTATCGATATTTATTAATCATTTACTATTGTTCTGTTGAAAATTCCACATGGATCTCGATGTGGAAATGAGAGTTGAAATTCGATGATTTGATCTTAGAAAGTGACAGGATCAATCCTGCTAAATCTCTAAACTTGACTATGTATACGTTATCTTTCTGTGTTTTTTTTCCCCCCTGCATTACATCATATATAAGGCATTGCATTATTAATTTGATAGATGATTAGTAATCTAATTAATTAACAATTTTATAATGTCATTTAGCATGCATTAATATTATGTGTTTATTTTCAATAAAATATAATAATATAACTATAACTAAAAGTGACATCAAGTTCCGTAAATATATCAATTGGACTTTACATTGTTCTTAATAGTTTATTTAGGTACTTATATCTTGGACTAAATTTTCTTTATCTCCAAGTGGTGCTTTAATCCATGTTCTCACTAATCTCATTTTGCATCAAATATAAAGAATACTTATGTGTTTTTAGCCCAATAAAATATATTTATATATATATTGTTATCTTTCATTTTATTTTTAGGGAAATTACAATAAAGAGAATCGACGTTTAGAGGTAAATTCAAATAAGAGATTAACGTTTCGAAAAATTTAAATAAAAGATTAATGTTTCAGAAAGTGATTTAAATAATTTCATAAAATGACTATTATATTATAGTCTTATAATAATCGGATTTTTGAATCGCTTTAAAAAATATTGATTTATTGTTTGAATTTTTTGAAATATTGATTACTTATTTAAATTTATCTCCATATGTTGATATCCTCAGTTGTATTTCTCTTTTTTTTTTTTTTTGGAAAATTATAACGGATATTTTTACTCATTTTTTGATATTATTTAAGCTTCAATTGAAGAAAATTTTATCATTTTATCCTGCGAAAGCTCTCTTTAAGTAAAAAGTATATTTAGGGGGTTCATATTTAATGGGAATTAACTAAAAATAAGCTTAAGCTATCTATAGCTTTGATTTATAATGGAGGGGCTAAAAATTATTAGGTGGTCCTGAGGTTTTCAGGATAGGAGAGTAAAAAGAAAAATAGGAACCAATAAAATCTTGTCTTCAGTAATAGTAGTTGCTCTTTTTCCAACATGTAGGCGGTTTAGGTCCGCCTCCATTCAATGGTATGAAAATGGCGTCCTAATTAGAAATTATATTTAGTTGGCTTTTCTCCTTCTAGAATTTGCCTGTTGGTGGAGGAAAGCGAAGACAACATTTGCTTTTGACCTTTCCGGGAGTATTGTGTGTGTGTGTGAGAGAGAGGGCCGGCGGGGGTGTGGGTGGGGGGCGGGGGTGCTGTGTGGGGGTGTTGTGGGGGTGGTTTGTAGGGGCTGTGTGGGGGTGTTGTGGTGGGTTGGGGGTGGTTTGTAGTGGCTAAGGGATAAAATAAGCAAAGTAAATTGGACTTGCGATGCCTTCTAAGAAGTTATTAATATTGTTTAAATGGAATGATGGAATTGGATGAAAAGGAATGGAGATCGGAATGATAAATAAGTAATTGATAAAAATGCTCTTTGAAAGTTAAATAATTATTTTTCAATTAATGTAACTAATCTGGGTGAAATAGGATCGATTTTGACCTCAAAGTGGAATTGTATTCTCCCTTAAAAATTGTTTAAGAAATTATGATTCCACCCTTTAGAAAACACTTTCAAACATAGATAAAATAAATGAAACCAAAAATCACGGTTCTGTTCTGGATCCATTCCATTGAAGCAAACGTGACACAGTGCTTAAAAAACAATCTATAGTTTCTAATGTTAATTACATATATTTATATTATAAAAACATATATAAATATATAAGGCCATTTTTATTTGGAGTGTTGATGTAATAAGTATGTTTTTATTTGGCACTAAGTACTTATATGCTTCAATTAGTATTGATGTCAAATACAACATTAATATAATAATATGAGACTTGTGAAAATTGAAGGGAAAAAAAGAAAAAAATGAAGATACCCTATCTAAAAATATTATGGAAAAATTGAAGACGTATTAAAAAAGAATAGGTTAGTATCACGAACGGTATAAAAAAAATTATCAAAATGTATAATTTATCATCTTTACTTTAAAATGATTAATTTACTATTTAATTAAAAATTTTGTACTCATTTTTGTTACTTAAACTAATTTTGTTAAGTCTATTTATTGATATATATATAGTAAAAGACTAAAAATTGAATGTTTTAACTATCCCAAAACTAAGGGGTAGTCGCCGACCAATTGGGGGCAGTTGCGTGACTCTCCCACCAGGTGATCACTAGCCACCTTTCATCCTTGGAGTAGTTGAGACAGTTGCTTAAGTGTAATAAATCATGATTCATTTTAAAAAGTGATTCGTTCGATCTACTATTGGTTATGAGTTAATTCTTAATTTATTTTTATATCTACATTAGCAAATGCACTTAATCGAGTTAGTTCAAATAATAAATATGATTACGAAAATTTTTAAAAGTACATATAATAAATTATGTATTTTGATAAAGTTTAGATATCATTTATCATATTATCCTAATAAAGAATATTTAAGTTGTTAATAAGATATGTTTAAAATCTGGTAGAACTCATTGTAAAGATTAAAGTTTTTATATTTAATTTAACATGAATATTGATATTTTAATAAGAGAGATGATGTTTGAATTTGGATAGAAAATAAAGAGGACATAATTAATATCACAGAATACCATAGTAGTAAATAGCTAGAGTCTGCATATTCCAAAAAAAAAAAAAAAAAAAAAAATTAGAAAAAACCAAAAGAAGAGAGGGGACAGACAGCCAAGCACAAAACAAGCCGAAGGGGCAGAATGTGGAGAGAGTCCTACAACATGCATGTATATATACACATACGTACATACGTACATAAACTTTATGATAATATTAGCTGTCAGGTCTCTTACTCCTATATTAATGTCCACAGAGGGAGAGAGAGAAAGAAGGCGAGGGAGAAGGGATCCAAAATTCACAATGTTCTCATAATTCTTTGCTTCTCTTCTCTCTCGTTCTCTCTCTGTCCTGCAAATTCCTTGTGCCTCGTCTGAAGCCTCATACAACTTATTGCAGTACACTTACACATAAAAAAAGGTACATTACCATATATATATATATATACAAATTCTCAAACTTATCTTCTTCTTCTTCTTCTTCTTCTTATTTTTTTCTTTTGTCTTTCCTTTTACTTTTTGTTTCTGTTCATGTCAGTTTACTGATTATTCTGCAGTTACTTCCTCAACCTTGTTCTCTCTTTTTATATTTGTCATATGATGAAAGATAAGATTTTGTTTGGACGTTAAGGTTGTTGTGGCAATGTTTTCCCGACCTTTTTCTGTTTTCATTTCCTATAATGTTGGGTTTCTCTCAGATCTCATTTTTGAGCCGTAAATTTCGTTTTCTTTATCGTTTTAATTTTTTTTCCTGTATTCAAGATTCCATCTTTCATTCCTATGAAACGGATAACTAACATTTGTTTTACTTGATTTGTGCTCTCTGTTTTTGTTTTCCGTTTGTTCAGTTTTAAGTTGTTATGTCCGCTAATGGCACATCTACCTGATTCTGCTGAATTACTTATTATTTTTAGTATGCGTTTGTTTTGATAAAGAGATGTTTGTTTTGTCTCAATTTTTATAATTTTTGCTATCCCATTTAGGTTTTTTTTTTCTTTTTTTCTTTCCACTTTTGTTTCCTTTTGGATGTTAGCTATGAGTAATTTCAGTTTTCTTCTTCGTCTTTTGGCCTATAATTGTGTACGAGAATGAGATCCATGAAAGTTCATATAAATTCAGGGTCCATCATACTGTTGCGCCAAACAAAATGGTCTTATTTTTAATGCCTTTTTGACGTAGCGGGGAAAGACGCTTATTGGTAGATGGCTGTACTATTTATGATTATCACTTTTCTTATTGGGCCCATTTTCATGCGGGAATTGTAAAGGCCTGATTGAAGCTAGAAAGTAGTGTATGTGTGAGCGTAGTTGCATTCAAATCAGATCTTGCAAGCTCAATACCTCAAGTCATTTTAATGGTGGGTGGAGATGGTCCATGAAATCTTCATTCACGTCACCATTGCTTTAATTATGCATGTTACATGATTCTGTTGTACTTCTCACTATCGTATGAAAGTTAAGATATTCGTGCTTTGATGTCTACCCCGGTGACTTGGAAGAATGAGCTGCAATTTTGTTTCATTACGAAAAACACGAGTTCCAAGTCCATTTACGATGTAGTATAGTAGAAGGATCCGCGAAAATAATTTAATTCGTTTAATTTCTATGGTGCTTGTGATTTCGACGAATTGGTTTTCCTTTTCCTATGAGTTGGATCTGGTGATTCGAAGAGTTTGTAACATGATTGCTACTTGATCACCAAGAAATCTCTCTCTCATTTAGAAGATCTTCTCCGAACTTAAATTTAAAGTCCGATTTTTGCAGGTAAATTCGAATTCTGATAACATGAAGTACAAGGACAAGGAAGGAAAGCCATGGTCCCAAAATGATAAAAGAACCGGGATTGTCCCAATAGTAATTTTGTTTGCTCTGCTATGTGGTCTTTCATTTTATTTGGGTGAAATTTTCTGTTCTGACAAGAACAGAATTGAAGCTTCTTCTGAAATCAAGGAGTCAGCGGGCCCATCTCCCAAGGAAACAACGGTTGCTCCTCTCCGCATCAATGATACTTCCTTCCCTGAATGCTCCAGCACTTATCAAGATTACACCCCTTGCACAGATCCAAGGGTATTTTATTTATTTGGTTATGGTAGTACCGACTTTAAACTGTAAGTTTATGAATTGTGAGCTGATATGGGTTTTTTTTTTTTTTTTTTGAAATAATGGTAGAGGTGGAAAAAATATGGTCTCCAACGGCTTAGATTTATGGAACGGCACTGCCCGCCACCTTATGAGAGAAAGGAATGCTTGGTTCCTCCTCCAGATGGTTACAAACCACCAATTAGATGGCCTAGAAGCAGAGACGAATGTTGGTACAGGTAATGTACTCTGTCACACTCTGTATGTTAAGGTTAAAGGAGTAGGATTTTGTGGTTCTCTGCTTCCATATGATATTTGATGTGGATTTGCTTTAGGAATGTACCATATGATTGGATCAACAAGGAAAAATCCAATCAGAACTGGCTAAGAAAACAAGGTGAGAAATTCCTCTTCCCTGGTGGAGGCACCATGTTTCCAAAGGGCGTTGGAGCATACGTGGACTTAATGCAAAGCCTGATACCCGGAATAAAAGCAGGCACTGTGCGAACTGCCATTGACACTGGTTGTGGGGTAAGCTTGCAATGTTCCTTTCTCATTCCCCAAGTTCTTTCCTAAACTCGCTGATCCCTTTCAAATGTTCTTTCTGTATATGAAATGGCCTATCAAATGAAATCTGAATCCCTGTTGCTGTGCACTATATTCATTTTGATTAATTGATGATTCGTTATTTGCTGCCTTTTGTTTTCTTTTTTACTTTTTCGAATATGTGATGTGGAATGGATGCCTATGGTTTTTGATTTTGCAAAGGTTGCTAGTTGGGGAGGCGACTTGTTAGACCGTGGGGTTCTCACAGTTTCTCTTGCACCAAGAGATAATCATGAAGCTCAAGTTCAATTTGCACTTGAACGTGGAATTCCAGCCATCCTTGGCATCATATCAAGTCAGCGTCTTCCATTCCCTTCAAACGCATTTGATATGGCTCATTGCTCAAGATGCCTCATTCCATGGACTGAATTTGGTAAGACCCACTTTTTTCTTTTTTTATTTTTTCTATCAATAACATGTGACTTACATCTGTTACTTGCAAGTTATAAAACCCACCCAGGATCTCCATGAAATGCACGGTTTTAGTAAGTCTGTTAATTACTCAGTCAAGTAGAAATTAACACACCATAAACTTCTGTATCATCTTTGAGATTATATGCATATCTGGGAATTTTGGCCTAATCATGACTATCATTGCAGGTGGAATTTACCTACTTGAAGTACACCGTATACTCCGTCCTGGAGGCTTTTGGGTTCTTTCTGGACCACCAGTTAACTATGAAAACCGGTGGAGAGGATGGAACACAACTGTGGAAGAGCAGAGATCAGACTATGAGAAACTAGAGGCATTGCTTAATTCAATGTGCTTCAAATTTTATGCTAAAAAGGGTGATATTGCTGTGTGGCAGAAATCTTCAGACAACAGCTGCTACAACAAGCTCCGTGATCCGGATGCATATCCCCCAAAATGCGATGATAGTCTTGAACCTGACTCAGCTTGGTACACTCCTCTGCGTCCATGTGTTGTTGTTCCATACATGAAGCTAGCCCTGGACTCCATCCCGAAATGGCCAGAGCGGTTGCACATTACACCCGAGCGCATTTCAGGTGTTTATGGTGGGAGTCCAGGTGCTTTCAAGCATGACGATAGCAAGTGGAAGTCACGAGTGAAGCACTACAAGAAATTGATCCCTGACCTTGGTACTGATAAGATTAGGAATGTTATGGACATGAATACTGTCTATGGAGGTTTCGCAGCAGCACTGATCAGTGATCCATCGTGGGTCATGAATGTGGTCTCATCTTATGCTCCCAATACACTTCCTGTTGTCTATGATCGAGGACTCATTGGAACATATCATGACTGGTAATTTTTTTTTTTTTTTTCCAAAAATATATCATAAAGTAATGAGATATTTCCATCTTCACAAAATCCCAGATTTATGCTCGACCTATATATATTAATGATTTGTTTCGTTTGATAGGTGTGAAGCTTTTTCGACATATCCTAGAACTTATGATCTTCTTCACCTAGATGGTCTGTTTACTTCAGAAAGCCAAAGGTATGGAACTTCATTTTGACTACGCTCACATATGAGATTTGCTCATGCTTGATGACATGACATGTTGAAATAACAGTAAATAGCAAATGTGCTCCCATATGCTTTGTTGTTTAATGATGCATTTCCTTATAGGAGTGTCCTTTTTGTTGTGCAGGTGTGGTATGAAGTATGTGCTTCTGGAAATGGACCGTATCCTACGTCCAGAGGGTTATGCCATTATCCGCGAGTCCAGTTACTTCATCGATGCTATCGCTACCATTGCTAAGGGAGTGAGATGGGTTTGCCGCGTAGAAGACACTGAATACCATGTTGGGAAGGAGAAAATACTGATTTGCCGGAAGAAACTTTGGTATGCATCTAAGCGGAATTTGTAGTTGAAACTTAAAAAAACCTTCCAACTTAGGGGGGATATCGCGCTTGGAGGACTCAATGAATTAAAGAGGGTAAATAACAAAAAACTCTGGCAAGAATTTTTCCTCACGCTGAGATTCATTTATTCCGTCTGCGGGCAAGGCAAGAATATCTACATTTTGAAATCCATCATCATAGTTACCCAATAATGTGATTTTTCCTAGGTTATAGAGCTTTTTTGTTTTTTTTTTCCAGGATATATAGATATATTCTTTCAGAGGAATCAAAGTTTACATCGAAGGTTTTGCCTCAAACTAATTAGGTTGTACACCCATTTTAGCCACATATTGTTTCATTATAAAGGGAGTTGGAAACCGTGAACCCTAAAAGCTTGTATTACTTGACTTGAGAATGATAATATTTGTTTGGAATTTTAGTGTTTACATTATCGCATGGCTGAGTTCAGAACAGTTTGGTGAGGGAGAGAGATCAGAAGATCTTTTTACCATAAATGATTAAGAGGGGACAGCCATGCATTGAATTCAGTATATACAGCAGTACAAAAGTGCACTTTCTACATTTGTCCTATCCCAAGAAACATGCCTTCTTTTGTTTTTCCTCTTCTGTCATTGCTTGTTGGCATCAGATCAACGTACGAAAATCGCATTTCAATGAGGCAATCGACGAAGTTATTATAATAATTCAATTTAAAAAATCATGTATTATAATAATCCTGAATTTACTGGAAAAAGCAATGAAGCCATGTATTATAATAATCCATTTTAAAAATATCCTTGAACAAAACTGGAAACTTTCTTTATAGAAAACTCAATCTATTCTCCTTTTCTTTCCCATATCATAATAAGTTAGCTGTTTTTTAAATATAAACAAATTTTAATCATTTTTCCTTTATCTCAAATTGAATTGCTAAATCATTCTCATAAAATTGGCATATCTAGTAATATTTTTTTGTTATACTTGTGAAAAAAATTAAATAATTGTTTTCTTTTATTGATATATTCTTTTAGGGTTTTTTTGATGATTGACTTCTTTCTTTTCATGTTAGGAAAATTAGTAACTAAAAAATCCATCTATGAGTGTGTGTGCATGTATGTGCAAGGCACACATGCATGTGTGTATATGCGTGTGTGCGTTTGCGTGTGTTATGTGTATGCTTGCGTACGTGTGTATGCATGCACATGCATGCCTGAGTGTGTGTGTGTGTGCATGCGCGCGTGTGTGAGACAAAGAGAGAGAGCAAAAATAAGCAGGATAGAGAGAAAAAGAAAGAGAAAAAACATAAAATAACAAGAGAATGACTTGATTTCCTTTTGCTAAGACTTGAAAAATAATAGAAGTAAAGAATGGAAGCAAAGAATTTACAGAACAGAAAAATATATTATATTAATACTTCCAGAATATGCTTACAAGATGAGAATGTTTACAATAGTACTTTGGACATATTTTAAAAGGAGTGTTTGGAGAGTTTTTGAGACTTATGCTTTTCTCTGATGATTTTTCTGTATTCCCGTTAAGTTTGCATCTAGAGCTTATATAGAATATCATTAGACTAAGCATACTCTTACACTGGATTCTTTTTAGAGGATAAAAATGTAAAAATTTCTATCTATAGTAAATAGTATAATAATTTATTAGAAGAATCTACTTTTATATTGTGAATAGTACAATAATTTTGCTAAAGTTATTTTTTCTAGTAAAGTTATCTTTTGAAGGGAGTCTCTTTAGACTTGTCATTATGTTCTTTTGTTTTCATCTCCTTTTGTCTTCATCCCTCCTTTACGGAGCTTAAATTTTTTTGGGTGAAATAATTTTTATACATTTTTATGACTTTCCTAGTTTTAGTTTCAATAAACTTCCATAAATCTTATTGGTCCTTAAAAAATATGTTGTCAATTTTTTTTTAGAAAATTAAAAAATAATCTTGAGGTTGTTTTAGAATTCGAGTTAACTAATATCTTGTCCAATTTATAATTTGTTTGACTAAAACTTTTCTACAAAAATATTCTTTGTTTATTTGATTTTTATTTTTCTCAAGATTTGGACTATATTCAATGTCTACATAAATGGTATGATGGGCTAGTTTTACATCATATCTCAATCATTCTAATGGAATGAAAAGTCATTTTTATATCGAGTGTTCTTTCTCTTTTTAAATGATCATAATATGATGCAAGTATATTTATCACCTCTTTTATTATGAATCCAAATCCAAAGTTGTGAGATCTTTTTGGCGCTCCTCTAACTATGTTTATTAAACCATAATCTAACAAATGTTTGTTTTATAAAACAATACTTGTCTATAAAAATACTCAGAAAATTTTCTAATTCTATGTTAAATTTATAGATGCAAAATTCTATTTTATTATTTTATTTCTAAATACATAAGGGGAAATATTTTTATCAGAGATTTTCAACATATTAAATTGTAAGACATGTAATGGTTCTCAAAAATTCTTTTTTTGCTAATTTACTAATGTATTATTTACATTTTGATGGTAATTTATCAATATAAGGATGCTTTTTAAAGAAAATATATGTATATGTTTGTTCGTATAAGATATATTTGTCTTCTTCTTGTCTAATATAATGTCTAGGAAATGCTTATTTAAAAGTTTTCTATTTGTCTAAAGTTTCTTTCATTTCTACCAACGGTATTTTTTCTACTTAATGTGTATATTCATTAATTAATTGTGGATTTATCAAAAAGTCTTTATTCCCTAAAAATTCAACTAATTTTTGTCTACCTTCAACATCAAAATTACAACCACTCCAGATCAGGTTATGATGATATTGAATTTGAGGAATTACTTTATAGCATTCTTTATATGTACCTGGATTAAATTCATTCATTACTGTATATTAAAGAAACCTTCTAATTTATGAAAAATGTATACTTCTTTGTCTAAAGGCAAGTGCATTGTTTATTTTTGTAAAGCAATTTGATGAGACTATATAAACTTTCAATTTATTTTCATTCGTGGTTTGAAGTCTCCATACTGCATTAATAAGTACCTTTTGGGCTTTGTCTATTTCTACTTTAGTTGATTATTTAAATTCTGGAGATAAGACTTTTGGGTAAATGGAGAGTTCTATTTCATTATAATTTATCATGAGGAATATGTTATTATTCCTACAACTAAGCCTTGGAGCGTACTTAAAAGTTGTTGGCTCTTATCTATTTGTAATGTCCATTTGTCTACTGTTGAATGAGAATCTCATTGAACTTTGGTCTATTAGACTTTGTTGAATTGGCTTGTTGTTGTAATTCTTGATTAAAAATGTACCTGCTCAAAACATTAACTAAATTATTATCCTTCTCTTTTATGTATTCTATTTTTACTTTATATCAACTATTGATTAAAATATTTATGAATTTAATCCACTTTCTTTATGATATGTTTTTATCTGAGTTTCTTAAAAATGGGATAGTTATAAGTAGTAAAAAAGGCCTAATTTTATAGAAAAAATATAGAATTCTTAGGGATAGAAATAGAAAATGGGAAAATTAAATTACAAACTTACATTTCTAAAAAGGTCTTAGTGAAAGGGAATTAGGTCATTCTCTTATTATTTTATGCTTTCTCTCTTTCTTTTTTTGTTTATCCTCCTTATTTTTTGTATTAGAGACTAGCTAAGTTTTTCATAATCGCTTGATAAAACCTACAAGATCTAGCCATGATTACCCATCTTATTGCCAAGGTTAGCATTTGTAGGGTTCTTTGTTGGCTTAGAGTTGATAGTTTGACTAAGGAATAGAAGGTCTATGAAAAATTGAACATAGTTTTGAAATCATTAAAAGGTTGTTAAATTGAAAAAGAAAAAGAAACATAAGTATAAGATAAATGCCAATAGTACTGAGCAGCATTAAGTTCGGTAAAGTCTTTGATATCAAATATTGAGGTTATGAATGGTATTTCATGCTATATTAAAATCTAAAAACAAACAAAAAACAGGTTTAAGGAAATAAAACTTATTAAAATATTATTAAAAACTTTATATGTTGTAAAAGAAAAAATTTAGTTACAGAAACATATTTACTTTTAAACAAAACAAAGATTGAATTAGAATCAACTCAAAAATATATTAAACATTGTCGTAACAATATAACAAGGGTTTATTTATAAACATAATTCTTTTATAAGATATTAGGCTTAGTAGAAGAAATAAAACATTTTGTACAAGGTTAATGAGTAGTAATTTCATAAGAAAAGTAGAATTAGATCATAATTATAAGAAAGTCGTAGATTTAAGTAAAAAATACTTGCAAAATTTTGAAGGACCAACAAATTATAATGCTCTTGTCAAACAAGATAAAATAATTATTAGGTAAATAATACTATAATTTTGTTATTGTTATCTTTACATAAAAAATTAGATAAGCTAGAATCAAAATTCAAAAACAAAAACCAAGTAGAAAAGGAAGAAAAAGACTATCCATAAGAATAAGAAAATAGAATAGGATAACTCCAAAGAAAAAAAATCTCGAAAAAATCAGTAGAAAAAGTAAAGAAACCTAGCAATATTTTTGGTATTTATGAACCATTAGAAAAGAATAAAGAAAAATCATAATAAATTATAGTTGTAAGAACTAGAACTATTCCATTTACTGGAAATAGAAGAACACTTAGGGACAATCTAACTAGAGAAGAGACATCAATAGGAGGGGGAATCTTGAGTAGATTAAGAAGTAGATGTAGACGAGAAGATCCCATTGAACAACTTGAAGAAATCATAGACATAGACAGAGATGTAGAAATTTATAACAATAGAAATATTGATTTATTAAACCCTAAAATATTATATAGGGTAGGATGACTAAACTTAGGAAGAACAGGATTGGTAAGAGCAAACCAAGAATCTCAATTACCATTGAACCAGTTAATATAAAGCTATTAACCAATACAACTATTAAAAAATTAAAACAAGAGGGAAGGATAATAATTTAGCTGATGTTTTGAACATTTACATTTTTAATAGAGAACTACAACAAAAGGTTAGTTTAACAAAGTCCAATGGACCAAAGCTTAATGGGATTTTCATTCAACAGTAAATAAATGGACATCACAAATAGATAAGGGCCGACAACTTTTAAGCCCGCTCCAAGGCCTGGTAGTAATAATAATAACATATTCCTTATGATGAATTATAATGAAATAGAAATCCCCATTTACCCAAGAGGCTAATTGCTAGAATTTAAACAATTAACTAAAGTAGAAGTAGACAAAGCTCAAGAGGTGCTTATTGATAACTTCAAACTACAAATAAAAATAAATTGAAAGTTTGTGTAACTTTATCAAATTACTTTACAAAAATAACTTGCTCCTAGATAAGGAAGTTCACATTTTTCACAAAATATAACATTTCTTTAATATACAAAATGAATGGGTTTAATCTAGGTATATACAAAGAATGTTATAAAGTAATTTCTCATATTCGAGATCATGATAACGCAATCTAAAGTGGTTGTAATTTTGTTACTAAAGGTACACCAAAATTAGTTAAATTTATGAGGAATGAAAACTTTTTTATAGATCTACAATTAATTAGTAAATATAGACCTCAAGTAGAAAAAATACCATTAGTAGAAAAGAAAGAAACTTTAGATAAATGGAAAACTTTTAAACAAGTATTTTCTAAACATTATATTAGATATGAAGAAGATAAAGATACTTTATATGAATAAAAATATTTTCCCTTGTGTATTTAGAAATGAAAATAATAAAATAGAATTTTGCATCTATAAATTTAACGTAAAATTTGAAAATTTTCTGAGTATTTTTATAGACGAGTATTGTTTTATAGAATAGATATTATTAGATTATGACTTGATAAACATAGTTAGAGCAACGCCAGAACAATTCCAAAACTCTGGATTGGGATCCATAATAAAAGAAATAGTAAATATGCTTACATCATATTATGATCATTTAGAAAGAGGAAAAATGCTTTATATAAAAATGACTTTTCTTTTCATTTCATTGCATTCCATTTCATTCCATTCCTTTAGAATGGTTTAGATATAATGTAAGATCAACTCATCATAATTTTATATAGATGTTAAATATGGTTCGAATCTTGAGAAAAATAAAAATCAAATAAACAAAGAATATTTTTGTAGAAAAGCTTTAGTCGAACAAATTAGAAATTGGACAGGTTATTAGTTAGCCCGAATTCTAGAACAACCTCAAGATTATTTCTTAATTTTCGAAAATAAAATTAACAACATATTTTTTAAGGACCAACGGGCTTTATAAGAGTTTATTGAAACTAAAACTATGAAAGTTATAGACATGTATTAAAATTATTTTACTCAAGAAAGTTTAAACTTTGTAATGGAGGGATGAAGACAAAAGGAGATGATAACAAGTCTAGAAAGATTCCCTCAAAAAGATAACTTTACTAGAAGAAATAATTTTAGCAAAACTATTGTACAATTCACTATATAAAAGTAAATTCTTTTGATAAATTATTGTACTATTTACTGTAGATAAAAATTTTTACATTTTTATGTGCATGCACATACATACACATATACATACATGTACACACACATATACGCACACACGCACACACGCATACGAATGCACACATGCACACACGCATACACACACGTACAATGTTTGCATTTATAAAGGAAACATATTCATAAATGGTATGATATGACCATTCACTAGCCTTTGTATATGTGTGTGTGTTATATGTATATATCACAATAACATATGTTAGATTACATAACATTCATCATGTTTATCTTGTATGTGTAACTCCCTATACTCAGGGTGTTACAATCATCATGTGTCACTACTAGTTAATGATGCACTAAAGCCCTTAACTTATCTAAAAAAAATCTACCGTACTTATTACAATTGCCAAATGTTTGATAATAGAACTCCTTATAGAACATGTTAGTGCAATAAGACATAATCCCGCTCTATAATCCAGTAAGTCTAATATATCATATCATTAGAAGTTAAACAACAAAAATAACATGGCTACTACACTACTACAGAGATCATACATTGGAGTCTCTCCTTAAAACACAATGCTAATAGAATCTAAATAAATATAAATCGCATTTCTTGAAATAGGTACAACCAACTAGACACAACTCAGCTTATTGAACATCATAGCATTATCTACTTAGCAACTTGCCTCTCTTAAACAACATCTAACTTAGCTTGCTCACAACCTAAGAACTTGCTTAGTATACCTACAGCTAGAAAAATAATGTTCCCCAAAGGGTGAGCTAATGTGAATGACAAGCAATTACATAAATCTCGTGTATTTAATGCAAACATATATCACAGACATTCAATTTAATTATCTTTGATTTAATCCATCAAACAATATAAAGGTACTTATGACCTTGCTGCACTTTGTATATAGGTGAATACACACACACACATACACATATATATATATTTTGATGCATTTGGGATATTTCCACTCTGAGCCCTAATACCAATGTTTAAAAACTGCCACTCTGAGCCCTAACTTCTAAGAGCCATCCTAAACATACCCCCTAAATCTTTTAAGTACACGACCACATTAGGGATAACGTCATGTGTTGATCATCGGGGTGTCTCATAAGTAACTATCACTACGAGTCCCTCAGTCAAGTCAGAGACACAACACACACGCATTGCATATAACAATTTATTTAGCTGAATAATTATTAAGCTCATTTGTGTTTCTATCTTAACAACCACATCTGGAAAACATGTACATACATACTTAGACTACGAAACTCTATAGAAAAAGCCTCATCTTCCTATCTAGAACTTGACAACAAGACAATCACCACAACTCAGTAAGTAAACTCAAATACAATTTATCTGCACTCTTGACTTTAACCCACTTTACTATAGCCTCTATCTACACCACCTCAACACAATTAGATCAGATTGCTAGAAGGTGATATAACATGTTTAGCGTTAATAAAAGGTTTGAAAAACACTTAATAAAATTATTAGAAATGGATTTTGAAATAAAAAAGATCCTTAAAAAGAGGTTAAAAGATGTTTTGGGCAGCATGGAGAGGTAAATGGTCGTCATCATGATCATGGAACTCATTGATTTCAAAATCCTAAGATCACGATCAGGTTCATGGGCATGATCTTGTTAGTGATCCTCATTGAGCCCCAATCAAGAAAACAAACGTGTTCTTGGTTATGTAGCCTCCTAATCTCTATAACTCATCCCTTTACTTGAAAAACATCATTCTAAAGTCTTCCATATACCACCAAACGCCTTTATCAACATTCCAACATCACCAAACACCTACCAAAGACATCACAATACCCTTCCAATAGCAAATACAAACCAAACTATAACATGCTTCAATTCCACATGAAAAAAAATTGAAAACCATGAGATAAAGGTAAGAAAAAGAAAACTTACTCTCTTTGATGGAAAATGACAACTCCACATGCACAACAAGAAAATAATTACTTAACAAAGAACTGTGAGACTTCTCTTGAATTTTCATCTTTTAAACTTGCGAAATGGAGTTGTTTCCTTAATCTTAGTGATGAGGGAGTACCGAAACTACGAAGTATAGGGGGAATGTAAATAGGGAGAGAGGTGGGAAGAAAAAAAAGATACATATCTTTTTTAAAGATATTTCCATGTCCCTATCCTTATTTTTTATGGAACTAGTAGCGTCCTCTATCTCAACCTTAATTTGTACTCCTTTAAATCTGAACCATTGAATAAATTGTCCAGTGGTCTAGATTTAAAGAGATGGAAATGAACTGTAAGATAGAGAGAGGGATCAGTCTCGTTAAAATAAAGGATGGGACCGTAAAATCTCTTATTTTTTAAACATAGCAGTTTTAGGGACTTTGATATATTTACAAAGTTGCCACTGCTTATAAGATGTTATGAAACCCTTATTTTACTACTTATTTACTTATTAGCTTAATAAAATTGGATTTCAAATCTTTTAGAGAAAAAATTTATAAAACACTTTTCATTAAATTGCCAATATTTAGAAAATAAGATTTATAAAAATTAATTTACAAAAACCTTTGCGATTGTATTATAACTAATTACTTCCAGACACATGAATCATTCTATAGGACACATGAATCATCTTACGCCTAGCAGGAATAGCCTGTGTTATGTAGGTAATCTCAAAAAGTGTTCAGTGGGATTTGAACCTAAAACCTCATGTAAATTGTCATTAGTGTGTCTTAAACTTTAATCACAAGGCCAACTCCTTGGGGAATTCTACCAAAACTTTTAAATGAAAAGAATTAGATTTTCAAGAGTAATATCATGATATAAAATAAAATACTGGGGGTATCTCACTATCTCTTGTCACCAAGGCTTCAAGTCAAACTTATAAAACACTCATTGACTTATATCCACAACCACACATAAACAAAATTTGCGCGACAACTACATATGATAATAACTCTAGCAATAGCTGGTTAAATTACATGTTGAATAGTTAATTATGCATAAGGAAAGACAATATGTACAATAATACATTTTGAGTACAAAGTGGTTGTTTTGTTCTCCACATCATTATTTTGTCCTTTTTCTTCATGAAAAGTAACCAGCTATTTTCCTTCTTAAGAAATGTAAAGGCAAAGAACTTAGTGCAAAAGTCCTATCACCTTGGATGCTTGACTTGATCTCTTTCAATTTTTACATTGTGTAGTGCCTCCTAAAATATTAGTATGTAATGTAAAGAGCCAATTTGGTTCCACCAAAGTAATGGATTAAATTCAATATTAACTTCTATTTAACTCATCGAGCTAATGACATGGCATAGGGAATCCTAGCTATGTCTCGGGATAATTTATACAGATTTGGGTTGGTAGGTTAGATTAGAGGTCAATTAGATTGGTCTTAAATCCGTTTTCAACCTTTCTTAATGGACTCGTATGTCGAGCTTTATTTTTATTTTTCTTAATTTAATCTATATTAAGTTTAGTACACTTAATATGTATTACTTGACATAAAATTAAAAAAAAATATTTTTAAAAACTGATTTGGAGTTGCAAACCAGTTAAATTAGTAAAGAAATTAAATTATGGTTTTCGGGTGAAAAAACCCTAATTTAGCCACTAATCAACAAATTTTCTAAAAAAAAATAAATTTTCAAAAAATTTAACTAGAGAAATAGGATCGGAGACTAAACTATTAAAACAAAAGTTACCATGTAAAAATTTAAAAAACTAACTAATAGGTTTTTATTTTTTGGAATTTTTCTAAAAATATGAAAACATGCAAAAAATGTAAAAATACATAAGAATGAAATTTTTATTATTTTTTTATTACGAATTTTCCCTAAAAAAAAATGTAAAGAAAAGAAAATATTTTACAAATTTTATGTTTCCTTCAAATGTGGCTATGTATTTACTAATCGAGATCAAATTGACCATAGTTCTTATTTTAGAAAAGTTTTAGAGGTTTAATTCTTTTTATCTTTTATTTAAAAAAAAAAACTAGGCCAAATTTATGTTTTTTAACCAATTTATTTTTTATTAAAAAAATCCTATAGAAAAAACCGTCATTTTTATTCCCTATTAAAAAAAACCTAAAAGACTCCAAGTTAGTATTTTTTTTTTATTTTAGGAAAAACTGCTATGTGATAAAACTTAAAAAAAAAATTCCTAAAGCACCTAAATGAGAAAATAAATAAATAAAAGACGCACGTTTTATGAAAATATGCTAATATGCAATTATCATGAAAAACGTGTTGTTTTATGAAAAAAAATGCAATTACTATTAATAATATGCCTAACCTAAACCATGGAAAAGATATTTAAATTATATAAAAGAAGCGTAAATTATGAAAAAAATTACTAAATGATTGAAAAGAAGTTTAAACCACGAAAAAGAAGCTTAAACTATAGGAAAAACGCCATTTAATTTTTTTTTTATTTCATGAAAACCTAATATGTAATAAGATGATTTTTCTAAAAATCTCTAAAATACCAACTTTATTTAAAAATGTAGATTTAATGAAAAACATGCAAATTTAAACAAAAGATGCAAATTTCTTATAAAAGTGCAATATCTAACAAAAAATATTGAATTTTATTAAAATATACAATTTTGACTAAAAATATGCAATTTTATGCTAAAACATGCAATTTATGCAAGAGATGCAAAATGCACGAATCAATGGAAATTGACATAAAAGACATACAAAGACTTAGATTAGTAATGATTCTACATAAAATCCTAATCGTGTAAAAACTAATATGACACATAAAACTCACAAAGATAATAAGAGATAAATAGATCATATAATTAAAAGAACTAAAACTAGCACTAAAATAAAACTTGCATAAAAATAAACTAAAATTAATGTGGATTATTAATAAAATAAACTATCTAAACCAAAAAGAGAGGGAGAAAAAAAAAACAAATAAAATAAGATAAACTAAACCCTCCTATTACAATTATTGGTGCATGGGTAGGATCTAATAGTAGATTTGGGAAGTTGTTTACAGGTCGGATTGACTTAGGTTTGAGTCACTAATGGCAATAGCAAATTCAACTTCGTGCAGGGACTTTTAGATACAGGATCTAATGGGGACTTCAACTTTCGTGAGCAAGTGATTAGTGAAATTGAGGTTGGCACCAACGTCACAGTGTTTCATGGTGACTTGATGGTGTTTGAAGAATCAAGTGGTGGTAATGGTGCTTTGTATTGTAGTTGCGAGAGAGGGCTTTTAAACAGTTGTGAGGTTGAGTTGACCGATGCTGCTATGTGTGGTTAAGTGAGTGGGATTTATGATTTAGGGGTTGAAGGAGTTGCTATAGTTGTCGACTGAGGTTGTTAAGGGACTGTGCGATGGTCTGGAGGATGCAAATGGTGTGTTTGGGTCAAGTTGGAGTGGTGTAGTGTTATGAGTGAGACGTGCAGTGCATGGAGTATGGATTGTGAAGGTTGCTGTGCATGAGAGTTGCAAAGTTGTGTGTATGGAATTGTGATTTTTTTTTTACAGCTAAAGTCTAGTATTTGTGGACAAATAATTTTGAATCTTTTGGATCTTTTTAATAGGGATTCAATCTTAACAAATCTAATATTCAGAAGATATAACAATATCTACTTTGGATTTGTTAATTTCTTAAATGATCTAATCACGATTCAATCAATTCACTCTTAAATTCTAGAAGCTTCATAATCTATTTGGGCTTTATATCTTAGGACCAATCTAATCCATCTTGTTTTAAATTGACCACAACCTAAAATACATATGTTAATCATTTAATAAATCCTAAGTCTATTTTAATTAGTCCAATTAAAATATTTTTAAATTGGATAAAAATCCACTTTATGCTTTACAGGACTATTTTTAAAAAATCTTTTTTAATGAAGCTCAATTATTTAAAGACTCAAATTTTCTAAATTGTATATATATTTCCAACTATTGTTTGATCTAATCTTAAATTGACTCGATTTGATACTTTATATTTTTAAAAAAAATTTAATTTATAATTTTTTTTAGTTTTTCCATTTTTTATTTTTTTTTTAAAACTTAACCTAAAAATAAAGAAGGGACTAAAATTAAAATAAAGGATGGTAAAAATGTGGTGTTTACAGTTGTTCCTCTTTGTAGTAAAGTTTAATTAGAACTTCACTACAAAAACAAAAAAAACATGCCCATTTTTGTCGAGTTTTGACTTAAATTGATAAGGTGAAGATTACTAACTTGAATGGTCAATTAAGTAGTGTCTCATCTTGAATGGATGAGGTAAAATGATACTGACTTGAAAGGTCGATATAAAGAATGAAGGATCCATCTTGAAAGGACGGGGTAAAGGAATAGGAGGCTTGTCTTAAAAGGATGGGGCAAAATGAATAAGTGGCCTATCTTGAAAGATCATGGCAAAAAGTTTTTCAAAGCAAAATGACAAAGGGCCTATCTTAAAAGGATAAGGCAATAGGATTGGGGGGCTTATCTTGAAAGCATAAGGCAAAGGAATAGGAGGCTAGCCTTAAAAGTATAAGGCAAAAAGATTAGGAGGCTTATCTTAAAAGGATGAGGCAAAAGGAATAAAGATGCTTGTCTTGAAAGGACAGGGTAAAAGAAACAAGAGACCTACCTTAAAAGGATAGGGTAAAAGGATTAGGGGAAACTTATCTTAAAAGGATAGGGCGAAAGGATTGGGTGAAAGGATTGTTGGCAAGGGAGTTGTCTTGAAAGAATTAGGCAAAACGATAAAGAACCTATCTTGAAAGGACATAGCAAAAGGATTGGGGGCTTGTCTTGAAAGGATAGGACAAAAAGGATAAGGGGCTCATCTTGAAAGGGGATAAAAGGAAAGGAGGTTTGTCTTGAAAGGATAGGGTAAAAAGATTAAGTAAGCCCATCTCAAAAGGACAGGACAAAAAGATTAAGGAAGCTTATCTTGAAAGGATAGGGCAAAAAAATAAGGGCTTGTCTTGAAAGGACAAGGCAAAAAGATTAAGGGGCCTATCTTAAAAGAACTGGGCAAGATGATAAGGCTTGTCTTGGAAGGATAGGGTAAAAGGATAGGGTAAAAGGATAGGGGTCGGTCTTGAAAAGATAAGGCAAAAAGATTAGGGGGCTCATCTTAAAAGAAAGGGGCAAAAAAATTGAGGAGCCTGTCTTGAAAAGATGGGTAAAAATAAGCACTATGCAGGAAAATTGATGTTCTTAAAAGAATAATTAGCTCCTTAAAAGGATAGATCTTTTGAAGAAAACAACTTAACAAAAAGGTTTGGAGGCATTGCTAATTGTTTCCGATACCTAGGGTAACTAATGTTCCCTGCTGTAGGATGATAAAAGTTCCTATAGTAAAACTTTTTGAACTTTGAATATAGGATAACTAAAGTTCTCAAAATTTCTAAGATAGTCTAAGCTCTTAGTATGATAACAAAGGCTTCTAAATAATCTTTTTATAGGATATTCGAAGCTCCTGAATGTTCTCACATCAAAGTTCCTGAACTAAGAATGACTAAAACTCTTGAATTAGATAACTAAACTTCCTAAGGAAGGATGACTAAGGTTCTTGAATCATCAGATAACCGAAGTTCCTAAGATAAGGATAACTAAGACTCCTATTAAGATCTCCAAAGTTCTGAAAGAATCACTAAGGTTTATGAAATTTCCTCGAGGGATTACTAAAGTTCACATTGCAAGTTCCCAAATTTTTTGCTTTTTAACACTCAAAGGAAAGACTGGTGTTTTTTTTTATTAAAAGAAAATTGTTCATCTTTTTCTTGCTAACATATGACAAAATTATACCAACTTTGAATATTACAAATAAGTGGTATGCTCATTCTTTTAGCTCATTGGCCATTCGTTCTTTATCTTTAATTGCTTGTCCACTATGATGATGTAATAAGGAAAAAAACTTCTATTGAACACCTTGTTCTTCTTGCTCTAGGGAATTCCTACTCGATTTTGGGGCAAATTGCTTCTTGTGCTCTCTAGGCACGTTCGACTTTTACATTCATGTTTCATGCTAGGAAAAGCATCCTAATTATCTGAATTGTTTAGTCCAAGAAGACTTTCTCACACTTTCAAATGGCTTATTTTCACTATCGATTATGATTCCAGAAATTATAGTCAGTTTTGTAAGTGATATACTTTGATTGATCTAATAGGTCTTTTCTTTGGGTTATTACGTAGGCTTTTGGTCACAGGCTTAAACAAAAGAAGATATGGATGTGTTCATCCAATTTTGAAAAATTAATATCTCATCCCAAGTCTATAAGTCAAGAACCTTAAATAGAAAATGCTAAGATGGGCTTGCCCCATTTTCACGTGCAATGATTACTTAAGATAAGTAAATTTTTTCAGTTAAAAGAGCTTTTTTAAGGGAGGTATAGTAGGTGGGACCATTGAATTAAAGTTTCATTCCTTTAGGCTCAGAATCTCTTGCTCAAGTTTGTGCTTTAAAGGATATTAGGGGAAAACTTAGGTCTTTCATCTTGGGATTTGTAGGCTAAACTTTTTTAAGATATTAAGGTCTTGGGCCCTTTTTGGTTGCCTTTTGGGATGTGATTATATTACTTTTTCTTTCTTTCTTTTTTTCCTCTTTTTTTTTTTCCCTTTATTTATTTATTTTTTCTTTTACTTTTCCTTTTTTTTTCCAAGGTGAATGCCCTTCACATATGTGAGTTTCCATTGGAGGAGATTTAAAGCCCTAGAAACATGAGCTCAAAGCTCAAAGTGTATAAACCTGGTGAAGCACACATGCCTTTAGAGTGTTTGGGAATAGTTTATGGGCTTGAGGTACTTAAATGAGAGTATGGGCTTGAGTAAGGTGTATACGGTTTGAATCTCTTTTTCATTCTAAAGAAATGAGTTATTCGTGACAATTATTGCTCATGAATTGATACAGCTGAAGTAAGCACAAGTTAGCTTATCCCTTTTCTGCAAAATCGATAGCCTTACCTGCTTGATTGCCCCAGTGTGGTATGGTTCTTAACGAGGTTTATTTTTTGAAAAACTCCCCTCAAGGGCTTAAAGGGGGTAACAAAGGATAAAAATGTTTAGGGAGTGAAATGAATGCCTATCATCCTTTTAATTCGTATATTACATGCAAGATAGACTTCCTTTAAGGAATGAATCTTATCCTTACTTTCATGTCTCTTAGCTCTCGGAGTGTTTTTTTAGTCAATATTTGGGATTAGGACTTACCTCTTTTCATTCTAAACTCTTCAAATAATGAGATACTTTCGTCAGTTCAATAATGAAACTTTATGTTTTATTTGCCCTTATCTGCCCTAGTCTCATTAGATAAGACTAGGTATTCTATGATGCCCCAACGAGTCACATGCCCCTCTACCTTTAAAAAAATTGCCCTTTTAGACTCAATTAAATGGGTCCTTTTATTGGCCCCCCAACCTAAGCTCATTTATAGTGGAGACAAACTTTGTATTCGGTTTTAGGGTTGGAGTGGGTGGGCTAGTTTTTGTGGATTGAGTGTTTAGGACCTTCTAGGCTTGGAAGGGATTAGTGTAGATGGACAAAGCTCTGGATGAAGTAGTAGGCCACGTGTCTAGGGTTTTTTTTTTTTCTTTTTTTAGCTCAAAGCGGGTTGAAATAGATGAGAAGATCTATGGTTTGTGTTTGGGCTTTTGTGTCTAGGGCCTTTAAAAAGGTCTAATAGTAGGCTTCTTTTCAAAGATTGTGTTTGGCTTAGGTTTTTCTTGAGAATTGGCTATATCTCTATCATTTTCATTTATCAATTTCTAATATGTTTTGCCTTTTTAGCCCTTAGTATTAAGTTTAACTCATAGGCTACACAGTGCTTTGGGCTCAAAATGAGTGACTATTAGGATTAGGCTTAGGTCGGAGTCGTTGTTGTTAGTTGTCTTAAATTAAAAAATGAATGGCTATGGGCTTTAACAATAGGCTTAACTGTTCAAAAGTAATAACTCAAAGTCCATAAAACTTGAATTTGTTGGCAGAATTTTTTCTTTTGAAAAATTTCATAACTTTTTGGAAAATTTTTGTTCAAAAGGCATTTGAAAACACTTAGATTACAAAAACTTATATTATAAATAGGATTAATGATATCGCCTAACTTATTGGAATGACTAAAAAAATTATAGAGTTGACGAGAATGAGTGACTATTTTACAAAGTTGACAACTAAGAGTAATGACTTATTTACATGTGAAAACTGTTGAAAACCCTAAAGGATGCTAAAGAGAACCTATGCTATAGGTGATTAGATTACTAACATTGCCCATATAATAGAAGAAGTCAATTACCAAGGTGAGATAATGAAGACAACAAAGTTATAAAAGGATAATTGACGATTAAAGAGTAATAATTTCACTAGAGGAGTGCTTAATATTGCAAAAACATGAGCGATGGACAATTTAAGGATAACAGTTATTTTATAGATCGTAGGTAGCGCATATTTATAAGTTGAAGGATTTTTATACTTATATATATATATATATATTTATGTACACATGGGTTATTAAACAAATTTCTAATACAAGTAAGAAAAAAAAAAAAACAAGTGAATGAATACACAAAGAGCATACAAGTAAAGCACACACATGCTGGCAAATTGATAATAGTGCGATTTATAAAAAAAAATTTAGAGTTGTAGCTTTATTAAAACCTTACAATAAAATGAATTGAGTACAAATGAGCTGACCCTTATTGGGTTTATAATTTTTCTATAAGTACAAATATAGATAAAGTATAGAGAAAATTTTACAAAAGCAAATTATCTTTTAATAGACTATAAGGGGAAATTTTCTTACATGAAAAGAAAATTACATGGAAAAAAATTGTACGACCACTATGTCACTTGGGAAAATAATAAAATTGCAACTCCTTACCTCTAATTATTTTATTTATTTTTTGAAAAATGTCTCATTGATATTTATTTGCTTGCCTATAAAAAATATTTAATGCAATTTAGTGGATTTTATCTTAAATCTTGTTGTGCCTCCTTTTATTTGTAAAATGATCATAAAAAGAAAAGCAGCACATAACACTTATATTACAGGATAATACATGGGCAATCATATAATACAAAAGAAAAACATATCTGAGATAGCAATATATATACAACAAAGTATAGTATAAACTTGATGCAATATGCTATACACGTATGCGAAGTAATAGGACCGGTAATTAATAACTCTTAGGAATAGAATTATCATAAATTCGCAGTCAAAATTCTTACACACTTATACATATAAGTGTATGAATTTTTAAAATAAAATTTTTGAAAATGAAGCTTATCAACACTTATATATAAGTGCATTAATTTGTTCGGTTTTTTTCTTTTTTTTCTTTTTGAAAATAGGGACCTAGTTGATCGCAGATTATAATAATTTTTTAGTTCCTATAATTGAAAAATTAATAACCCCTATTTATTTAAGATGATGTAGGAAATTAGAATCTACAAGTCTTAGGCTTTGTAACCTCAGGCATTTTTAGAGAAATGCTTAATGAGCTACATTGAAGTATAAGTGGGCTCATCTGTTACCATCAGGTAGGAGTAAAGACCTCAATAACTCGAAGGTTACACAATGACGGCCCATCCTAGGTTTTTAAGATGGTTTAGGTCCGACTATATCTAAGCACACACATATAAGTTTTCAAAAATATAATCTTCCCAAATTCCCCAAGATAAGGCCCATGGGGTCGGCTTCTTTCTAGTAGACCTACTTCAACAAAACCTAGTCAATACAACTATTTATAGTAATATACAATAAAAATAAAAATGAAACCAAAGGCCCACTAATTAATTTTCTAAAATTCTTACATGGATAACCCATTAAGCATCTCTAGTAGAGTCGCCAATTATGTCAAGCCTTATTTTGATTTTTTTTAATTTAACCTATATTAAGCTTAGTTTACTTAATATAGATTACTCAACATAAAATTAAGAAAAAATATTTTTACTTAAAATTAAAAAAAAAAAACTAACTTGGAGTTGTTAATTAGTTAAATTGATAAGAAAATCAAACTAACGTTTTCGAGTGGAAAAACCCTAATTTAGCCATTAATCCATAAATTTTCTAAAAAAATAAATAATTTTTTATAAAATTTAACTAGAGAAATGGGATTAGAGGTTAACATATTAAGACAAAAGTTACCGTGTAAAAATTTAAGAAACTAACCAATAGGCTTTTATTTTTTGAATTTTTCTAAAAACATGAAAACATGCAAAAAATGTAAAAATACTTAAGAATGAAATTTTTATTATTTTTTATTACGAATTTTCCCTAAAAAAATGAAAAGAAAAGAAAATATTTTACAAATTTTACGGTTACCGTTGAGATATTTACGTACTTATCAATCGAGATCAAACCAACTGTAGTTCTCATTTTAGAAAAGTTTTAGTGGGTTGATTCCTTTTATTTAAAAAAAAAAACTAGGCTAGATTTATGTTTTTTAACCAATTTGTTTTTATTAAAAAAAATCCTAAAGAAAAAACCCTAATTTTTATTCCCTATTAAAAGAAAAAACCTAAAGACTAATTTTTAAAAAGATTCTAAGTTAGTATTTTTTTTTTCTAGTAAAAACTACTACGTGACAAAACTTAAAAAAAAAAAAAAGAATTCTTAAAGCACCTAAATGAGAGAAAATAAATAAATAAATAAAAGATGTACGTTTTATGAAAATATGCTAATATGCAATTATCGTGGAAAACATACTGTTTTATAAAAAAAAATATATATAATTACTACTAACAATATGCCTAACCTAAACCATGAAAATGAAACCTAAACCATGAAAAATAATTTTTTTTTTATTTTATAAAAAACTAATAAGTGATAAAATGATTTTTTTAAAAATCCCTAAAATACCTATTTTATTTAAAAATGTAGATTTAATGAAAAACATGCAAATTTAAACAAAAGATGTAAATTTATTATAGAAGTGCAATTTCTAATAAAAATATTGAATTTTATTAAAATATGCGATTTTGACTAAAAGTATGCAATTTTATGCTAAAACATGCAATTTATGTAAGAGATGCAAAATGCAAGAATCAATAGAAATCGATATAAAATATATGCAAAAACTCAAATTAGTAATGTTTCTACATAAAATCTTAATCGTGTAAAAACTGATATAACACATAAAACTCACAAAGATAATAATAGATAAATAAATCATATAATTGAAAGAACTAAAACTAGCACAAAATAAAACTTGCATAAAAATAAACTAAAGTTAGTGTGGGCTATTAATAAAATAAACTATCTAAACCAAAAAAAGAGAAAATAAAATAAAACAAACTAAACCCGCTTATTACAATTCCTAGTGTTGGGGTCGAATCCAACAGCAGATCTAGTAAGTTGTTTGTAGGTTGAATTAACTTAGGTTTGGGTTATTAATGGCAACAACAAATTTAACTTCGCGTGGGGACTTATGGGCATAGGATCGAATGGGGACTTTAACTTTCGTAACGAATTGATTGGTGAAATTGAGGTTAGCACCAATGCCGTAGTGTTTTGTGGTAACTTGATAATGTTTGAAGAATCGGGTGGCGACAATGATGCTTTGTACTGTAGTAGTTGTGAGAGAGGGTTTGTAAACAGTCGTGAGGTTGAGTTGGCTAGTCGCCCCTATGTGTGGTTGAGTAATCGTGGGGTTCATGATTTGGGGTTTGAAGGAACTATTGTGGTTGTCGATTGAGGTTGTCAAGGGATTGTGCGATGGTTTAGAAGTTACACATGGCGTATTTGAGTTAAGTTGGCGTAGTGCGATGTTATGAGTGAGACGTACAATGTATGGAGTGTAGACTCTAAAAGTTACTGCGTACAAGAGTCGGAAAATTGTGTGTGTGGAATTGTGATTTTTTTTACGGCTGAAGCCTACTATTTATAAATGAGTAATTTTGAATCTTTTGGATCTTTTTAATGATGATTCGATCTTGACAAATCTAACATTCATAAGATATCGTAATATCTACTTTAGATTTGTTAATTTCTCAAATTATTTAATCATGATTCTATCTAATCCACTCTCAAATTCTAGAAGTTTCAAAATCTATTTGGGCTTTATATTTTGGGCTTGACTCAATCCATTTTGTTTTAAATTGACCACGACCTAAAATACACATGCTAACTATTTAATAAATCTTGAGTTTATTTTAATTAGTCCAACTAAAATATTTTCAAATTAGATAAAAATCCACTTTATGCTTTACAGGACTATTTTTAAAAAATATTTTTCTAATGAAGTTCAATTATTTAAAGACTTGAATTTTCTAAATCGCATGTATATTTCCAGCTATTGTTTGATTCGATCATAAATTGATTAGATTCAACACTTTTGACATTTTGTATTTTTTTTTATTTTTAAATTTATATTTTTTTGAGTTTTTCCATTTTTTAATTTTTTTTTAAACCTAGCCCAAAAATAAGAAAAGACTAAAATTAAAATAAAGAATGACAAAAATGTGGTGTCTACATCTTGCACTAAAAAAGGATGGCTACAAGTCTTGGCTTAATAGCAAACTCATAATATACCTATTGAATGGGTAATCTAATCTCATTCGTCCATCGCTAAGGCGATCAACAAATGTTATCAAGCCTAAGAATCTATATATACATAGTAATATATGCTCATTTATAGATAATTTAGAGATGAGAAAAATAATATAACGTTGTAAAAACTCTAGTCTTAAAGATCAAATAAGGCTTGAATGAAGAAGGAGCCACTTTTGTTCAAAATGGAGATTCTTGGATTCATTCACAATTAATTATTGTACAAGCTAAGCATGTTTTCACATTAAAATTTCTGAGAATTTCACAAGATGTCAGTTAGTGTTTTATGATGTTTTGGTTTAGTTGAAGTAAGAAGGGAGTAAAATTAGTATTTTATCACTCTTAAACTTTAACGTCCCAAAGTGGTAAAGTTGTAATAGTCCTACGGTATAAACTATTTTAAGATAAAAGTTAACCTTACGGCTACTATCTTAGACCTGATTTACATAAGGTATGATTAACCTGCTTTGAAATAAATAGTTCATAAATTAAACATGTTATTTACCTATATAATTATAAAAAATAGATATTTACACTAAATAATCTAAGTATGTTTATAAGTTTTATTAGTTTAATCATAATTTATATAAGTAATACATAAATTAATACTAAAAGTTTTAAAGATAAAATCTAAACTCGAGAGTGTATCTGATCTTCAGTTTTATATTCCCACTCTTCAGGATTTAGCAGTTGATAGCTTCAGGATAGTTATATGATCGCTTCTTAGCTAATACTTATAACGATATCTATAAGAATGTGAGTAACTAGCCGCTCAATAAATTAGAACGGAGACTTAAAACTATATAACAAACATAAATAGAGTTATACTCAAACCTCTAAGTACTATCAACAGTACTCTAAAATATAGTATAGTATCAATCCCAACTTACCTGAACTCACCGCTTGTTTACTCAAGGTACGACTCATACATGTCATTACTAATAATCCCTATAATACAAATATTGTTTTAATTTCTACATAACTACCATAGATATGTTTTTTTTTTTATCTAATTTAGATTATGATTATCTTTGGTTTACGATCTTCTTATATTTAGTGATTTAGGTCTAAGTCTCTTAGAATTACTTATCTTATTCAACTAGGTTTCAATTTTTTTTTTTGTTCCGTTTATGGGTTCAACTTCTAAATTAGGTTTTAGTTTACCTTTTTCTTTCTAGTACTTTTTGTTTGTAAGTCTTTTAAATGCCTTTTAACCTTTTTTCTTACGATTTATTTAATGAGTATAACCTTTAGTTTAGGTTTTTTTTTTTTTTTTTTTTTTTTACTTACTATCTAATGTACTTATATTAATCTTAATTTGGATTCTGCTTCTGAATTAGATTTTGATCTAAGAATAATCGACATTTAATGTGACAACTTATACAAATATATATATATATATATATATCTTTAAATAATTAGTTTTTAGTTTAGGATTATAATTTTGCTCAATTGTTCAAATTTAATATCTTCTATAACTGAACTAGTTCTAAATTAATTTCTGATTCAGTTTCTGAATTTAATTTTGTTTTAGTTTCTGATTATTATTTTTATTTATAAACCTTAGGAATTCCTTTCGGACTAAAATATAAAATTCATCTAACTATGCTTAGGTATCCTAAATTTATGTTTTAGCTCTTAATCAGTTGTTTGATTAATACAGTACACTATATTCCTAAATTAACTATTGAATTAGCTCTCGATATCAAAATAACCTACATTTTTGCATAACTTCTTAAATTTACCTTTCAAACCAGATTTATAATATTATCCTATTATTATAATATTATCAATTTAATTTAATATTCTTCACTTATTTAATCTTCATATTTCACATATTACTTATTACTACTTAATCTATACATAAACATACATCTACCCTCTCCAATACTATAATTTACATCTTTCATCATCACCTAATATTCCAAGACAGCTAAATTCATCTTAAATCAGAATGTAAACCAACTAACCTTAAATCATAAAATTAACCTAATTATTTACTTTTACTTATTATTTATTTATTATTATCTAATATGCATAATACACACAATTAACATTTTAACTCTCTAAATATCATCCTACATCAGTAATTAACATTTAAAGATGTCTAATAACATACTAAATCATAATTTTCAATGAATGAACCTTAAAATTACAAAATTAAGCCCACTAATTACCCTTTATGCATGATTTTGGGGGCCTAAAAATTAGCTAAAAATTTTGAAAATAGATTATTGAAAAATATCTTCATAGAATTGTTTTCAATACTCTAAATAGCCTATACAAAAATTTTGAGCTCAAAACTACACTTCTAAGGTTATTTATTTTTAAATCGAACAAAACTCCAATTTGCGGGATTTCTTAAGGACAGTATATTTCTAAACATAAATTCATCAAAATAAAATTTTTCCTTAAATCTACATACAAAAATACTTAAAAATAACAAATTTCATAAATTTTCATAATCATTTAATATTTTTAACAAATAAAGGAAAATTGGACTCACCGAAAACTGACCTTTTTGCCACCTCTGGCCAACTTAGGTGTGTCGACCTACCTAGGCAGGTGGTTCACTACATGGTGGTCAATCTGGCTCCTTCTCAAGTGGTCATTAGATATGGTCTTCCCTTAAAAGTGCTATTTGCACTACTTTTCTAAAAATTTTTGTAAAAATACTCTCTCCTCTCTTCTTAATTTCTCTTTAATTTTCTTAAACTCCCAACATGTCCAAGTGAATTCTAGAAGTGGCTTTCCAAATTTATAGGGCTGGTTTAGGGTTTTCTTTAATTTTTTTTTATGCCAAGTGTCCTTATTTTTTCTTTATTCTACTTTCTATTTGGCTATATTTGATTGGTTGATTTTCTTTCTTAATTTCCAGCATGCCATGCCCTTATTCTAGACAATTCCATACTTTTCCTTTTTTTTTATGAATTTTCTTTAATTTTTTAGCATATTTCGGGTATTTTAAGTAATTTTACGTGTTTTTACCTACATGTAAATACATATATGGTATAAATAAATATTTCTAAATATTATTTATATTATTTTATGATTTTTAGTATACATATAATTTATTTCTATTGATTTGTTAGTTATCAAAACTTGTTTAATACGTTTCTGATAAATAATAGAAAATTTACATATAATTTAATATTATAATAATTAGTTATTTTATTATTAATTTTTCTAAATCCAAACTCATATGATCACTTTTACTGATATTTCTAGTTTCATAGTAAAATTTAGGTTTAATCAGATAATTTACTTGATCATCATAAATTTTACGGATTGAACTCCAAGCAGATTGTAGAGCTTACATGAACCAAACTGTTGCTGTTGGAACATGTGTATACTTAACATAGAAAATAAACATCGATAATGAAAGTACATTTTTGCAAGAGCAAAGGTCTCTTCGCTCACTTTCAAAGATAAGGGATTTATTGGCACGTAAAGTGTAGATAAGGGGGTGACTTTGCAATTTCCCCTATATTTTTATACTCTTCCAATAACTTTTTGTGCTCTTTTTTATTTATCATTCCCTTTTCTCCGGTTCTTCCTTCACATAAGGCATCCAACCTCTTATCACTATGAAGGTCATTTTAATGACACGCTCGAAGATGTACCTTTAGGTAAACCGAGGAAAGGGTCGGTTCTAGTTGGAGGCTCAAAGCTAGCCCAACAGTTCAATGAACTGGATGGTAACTTGTTGGGCTTATAGGTCATCGTGGTTTGTCCATGCCAACCCATCGAACTAGAGGGTTGGTTATCAGGTTGATAAACCAATAGTTCAACCTACCAATTCAACTTATCGAAGAAAACAAACATTTTTATAGTTTATAGTATATATATATATACATCCATCATTATTATTTAATTGTGACAGATTAAGGGATGTTTTCTTATTCATCTTTCAATCATTTTCTTTTTTATCAAGAAATGTAATTAAAAACAGTAGTCTTTGCCTTTCTCTTGAATATTTAGATGATTAATAGCTTTAAAAAGCAATTTGTATCTTGCAGATCTTTTAATTAGAATTACTCACTAATAAAAAGAAGTATATTAGTTAATTGGGATATTCAATTTCATAAAATATAAAGAGGTCCAAATCTAATTTGTTTATTATTGACTCATTATTTTATTTAATTTGACAGTTTTCATCTTGAACATTTTGGTATACATAATATACCTTTGAAAAAATTGTAGGGAAAAGATTAAAAAAAGAAAAAAGGAAGGTATTTTGGTAGAGAAGTTTTGAAAACCATTTAAAGAAAAGTTAAAGAGTTGATCCATGGACTATTAAACCAACTTAGGTCTCCTCTAGAACTTGCTGGTTCACATTTTTTACCACCACATGCATGTTTTATGGATCTATCGGCTATTTTAAGATAGTAATTAATTGTAAGGATTGAATTGGATTGGACATGATATGACATGACATAACAAATATAAGGAGGACTAGAAAATATAAACTTATTGTATCATATTTGGTATTTGGAGAGATATTCCTCCATGTTCCTTCTCTTCTCTAGCTAATTATTTACCAATATACTCTGTATTGGTTAATCATTGAAATACATTTTTACACTATAACTGAATTAACTACTATCATATGTATATATGCCAAAGGAAACCTGCTATTGATCCAGGTACATCTATGTGCTAGTGAAAAGCATGACATTGACTTGGAAACCTATGGATATTAAGAAGAGGGATTGTAAGCGGATTAAGCAGATCAAGAAATGGGATGAAAAAGATAAGCACATAGAATTTTTCTTGAGCGCCTCAACTGTCTACGGAAAGCCACCGAAAAGGAGGAATACCCCGTTCATTACAAACCAGCGTGGTAGTTGTTTTTTTTTTTTTTTTTTTTTTTTTTTTTAAGTAGACGGGGAAAATGGTTGGGTATTTTAGGGTTGGGATAGCTACCATTGCCTTGACGGGAGCTGCCGTAGGAATTTTTACTGTGTTTTTGTTTGCATTCGGACTTAACACTACATGCCTCTCGTTATTTTATTCTTATTTTAATTTTTTCTTCATACTGACATGATTACAATACGAGCAACATGGGCACTACTTGTAAAAGGAAATTTTTGCGCCGTGATAAATGATGCCATAAAAGGAAAAAAATCTTAAGATTGTTTCGAGTCTTCTTTGAAACATTAGAATAACTTGCAATAACATGACTTGATATTTCCTTTATTTTCTATGCAGTAAGCCAACTCTTTCTTTCTCTATAAGACTAATGATTATGGAGGAGTGGCGCCAGCTTTTTCCTTTCTTTTTTCTTTTGGCTAAATGGATTCTGGATAGGATGGTTCTCCTATTCTTAGGTACTTTACTTTTAGATATTGTATCTTTGTTACTTGTAGTCTCATTTCTTGAATAAGTAAGAAATAAAAGGTAGCTGCCATGTGAAATGCTAAAACTGAATATCAAAAGTTATGACTCCAATCAGAGGTGATCTGCACTCAATTTGGTTCACTTTTTTAGGTTAAACCATACAGTTTGATTGGGGAGAATTTGAAACTATAAAAATAAATTCAGCTCATAAAATGATCTGAACCGTAAATAATTAAGAAAAAGCTTTTCTCCTAAAGAGTTCTTCATGCCCATTACATTATTATTAGACAGATTTTAACTTTAGAACCATTAGGATAGAGAAGGAAAAAGATACATCCATAATGTGAGCTATTGTTTCTGAGTATATATGATGTGAGAGTAACATTCAAGTGGAAAAATACTCTCCAAAGTCCACAATGAAGCAAGATAGAAAATATTAGTCCAACTCTTCCAAAATGATCTAGAATTAGAAGATCGAAATGATAAATAAAAAGATGAATATTATATTAATTGAAAAAAAAAAAACGGCAGAAGAGGTGGATTATGCTCAGTTTTTTCCATGTCGAGATATTAAAACAAAATAGCAATATTTAAAAACAAAATCATAATTGAAATCCAACTCGACTCGTATGATATGTCCTCAGAAATTGTTATCGGTTCAAGTATTTCGTTCAAAAATTTCAATTGTCCGGGCTATGTCCTCAGAAGCTCGTGTGCAATAATCTTAGCAGCCTTCCCTATTGCATTAAATCCAATGTTTACGGAGAGGACAATACATACATAAGCTCGACTGTCATTCTGTTCAAAAAAGAATTCTTCTTTTCAAAGATATCAATCACTACTTCCCCTGTTAAAACTCCAATTGATCGATTAGCGAAAACCTTACATTCTCTGAACATCCGAGAATAAATTTGTACAATGTAATAAAATTTCCGCACTTTCAGACGTTGCAACAACAATAATTTATGTAAATATTTCCATAGCGGTCATGAGAAGATTACCGAGAGACAATCGCACCTATACCAACACAAACATCTCGTAAAACACTTTAAAAAAAAAAAAAAATAAAGAGTTCATATCCTATTGGAGTACGTACATAAAAATAGGCACTGCTATGACTTATACCTCAATTTTACTAATTTTTTGCAGTTATATGCCTCCCCGAATTGGGCCTTTCATTGGACGCATTGGAGTCTTAACTTTTCTTTCCACAGTGGAGTCACCACCGTGGGCACTCACTTTCATCTCTCCAAATCACACTTCGGTAACCAAAAAGAGTTCATATACACGAACGGGGAGAAACTGTCGTTCCAAGATCCTGTTCCTTCCGCAACTCGATCGGTGATCACCGGTAAACAAAAACAAGGAGAGTACTTTTTCACAACCACACAGCAAGTACATCTTATTAATATAACCACAACGTAACAAGGTGCACACAAAATACGTATATCATCATGCTAAAGAAATCAGAACCATCCAAACACAACAGTCTTAAGCGCTCTCTTATGTGAAGAGCATTCCTTATTACTAACAGCAGAGTAAAAACCCGAAACTGCCTCATCCTGCAACCTTTCTAATATGCAGGGCCACCTTGGATACCGGGGGGTCTACCAAATAAAGAGTCATTTGGCTGGTCCCTCCATCTTCCTGCCTTCATTTCTGGAGGCACATGCTGCACTGGATAAACTCTTCGAGCTCCAAGAGTCATATTTGCAAACTTCTCAGCTGCATCTGACACTCCACCATTATTCATCAGATCTACAACAAATATATCAGTGTATAAATCAGCATTGGCTATCTTACCTTTAAACTGGCAAGGAAGTCTGCAAAGGGACTTGATTGGTGGCATGAGAGAAAACTTACCAAAACTGGTCTTTCTTGGCAGCCGATATGAGTCATGCCTGGCGACTTGATTCCATGTCTTATTGTGGTTTGGCCACTTATCAAACTTGTTTGCATCCTTTAAGTAATTAAATAAAAGAAAAAAGGAAGCCCTCAGCTTTACATGCATATGGAACTCTAAGCCATGCTATGATATGTCCAAGATGGTCAAGAACCAACTGGAAAATGAAAATGAACGAATCGTAGCAACAACGTATGCCCCCTATTTCCAATTATGTGCTGCCTCATAAGAAATATTTCAAGATAGGCAATGAAGTAAAAGGCATGCTATGAGGAGTTAGATCACTGGAAATGACTGGAAATCTTCCAAGAAGACGGGGGAACCATATCGAGTACATCCATAATAAACACAAGGAAACAGAAAATTTAGTGAATTTTTCAGTGCAGTTAAATTACTTTAATCTTTGCAGAACCCCCTTTTTCATTTACATGATTGTTGATTACAAAGATTCTAAAAGACTAACACCGATTATCTCTACTCCTAAAGCATCATCAAATCGAAGTTCTAATATACAATAGGAAAGAGATGTATTATTCTCTCACCTCATAAACCATATCTGAGTTCCGTTGAACACCTGCAGTGACAACAGCATGTGAGACCAAACACTAGACATACAAAATACATATATCAACACAAACCCCCCCAACCCAACCCAACCCACCCAACCAACCCCAGCAAAACACCTCAGAAGGAAAAACACTATGAACTGCCAAGGCTGCACGACAACTATATTTTTCTATAGGAGAGGTTAAAGCACCAATCTCATTTCCAACAGCAACCCATCACAGTAGTAAAAATATCTCACTTCTTACCAGTGAATTTTTTAACTACCATAAGAGAAGGTTCACAGGTGACCAAGCAATATGGACACCATCATAATAAATACATAAGAAGAAAATTTGGAGCTAAGACAATGACAAAATTTAAAAAAAAAAAAAAAACAAAAGAAAAAAGGAATTACATCCAATTTTCAATACCCAAAGTTGCTAAGAAAATTTATGTAAATAGCAGGTCCGTCATTGATATCTCAGTGTCAATTGCCACTGGCATATAATTGAAAGATATTCTAGAGCTACCTATACTTTAAGATCCAATGAATCACCAAATGATCATACTGCCACATACTTCACTTCAGATGACAATAGTACACCAAATGGATGTGGATACTCTTAATTCATATGCCATCTTTTTCCAAGTACCTGAAGCCCAAAGTTAGACAATCTTCAACCAATTATTTCATGCAGTGATACCATTTCTTTTCAGTACTCATTGATCCAATGTCCAATGCAAATTACATTAGTCAAGTAATCACAAGACTAAATTGCAATGAACCGTGTTGTTTCATCAGCCACCAACTACATACCTGTCTCAACAGCCCTTGATTTTTGATACGCAAAGTTGTTGAACCTTGAATTATTTGAAGCCCCAGGATACTTCCTAACATTATGTTGTGGAATAGGTCCTCTAGTTCCAGCTGAACCAAGAAAATAACTACAGTAATCACATGCTCAATGCAAAGATACTGGAAATTTACTCTTCTTCTAAAGGAAACAGCACATACATCGTAGAGAAGCCCTACCAGTAGCTCCTCTTGAACGAAGAGCTGGTGGAATATAGTAGCAACTCTGGCACAGCAAAGAATCATGCTTCAAAACAAACAGCTGAAAGGACCAAAGGGAAAAAATATTGTTGCATTTATAGACCCAAGTACGCATGCCGATTACTCACCTGAAAGAATGGATGCTGAAGGGCTTCAGTGGCTGTAGGCCTCTTGTGGGGGTCCCATGAGCATAGAGACTAAAATGAAACAGAGCAACATGAGCTAAGGAAAAAAGGGGTATCAGACAAGGAGGGAGGGAGAGAGCAGGAGGAGGAGGAGGAGGATTGAAGGAAAAGCCTAATAAATGGATAAGTTGGTGCCTTACCTCAATAAGGTTAATTGCATCTGCACTAGCAGAGGGTATCAATGCTGAGAGATGAACACCAGGGCACTGCATTACCAAGTTGTCATCATGAACATTAGCAACATAAACATCCAGGCATGAATGGCACCAAAGCACACACATATAATTGTATAAACAGCACACAAACCTGAGGGAATCGGTAGTTAATATCCCTTGCAAGTTGAAGGCCCTCAGCCCAGGAGTTCTCAGTGGGACTTCCAAGGACACTGCATATCTTGTAAACTTCATCAGCTTCACTGAACAAGTTGACACGTAGAAGGGAAGATGCACAAATCCCTTATGAGAATCACAGAAGAAGATATAACATACACAGAAGTAGCTAACCAACAAAAGGAAGCCCTTTCCAGCAGTAAACAGGAAAAGAGCTAGCATAAATTACCTGCTTCCGGGGAAAAGAGGAAGCAGAGTGAACAGTTCTGCCATGATAGCTCCCATGGCCCACATATCTGTAGAACAAAATGAGCAAGTGTTTAGGTTATGCAAGTGCAGCATCAGTATATTCATTTCAAAGGCTTCATGGAGAAAAGATGCTTACCAACTTTTGAGGTATACAGATAAGATTGAAGCAACACTTCAGGGGCTCGATACCTGCAGATAGACAACATTTTCACAACATATAACCATTAAGTCACGGAGAGACCGGCTGCTGGAAGTAAGCAAACTACTCTCATGTGTACACAAATAGACACCACATGATTTTAGATCTTAGGAGAATGAACAAAACAACACAAGATGCAAGAAAAAAAGACATTGCATCAGGATTTGGTGGACCATATGCAACAGATATGTTTTGATAAGTCCAACGTGAAGCTTTTATTTATTTATTTATTTTTGGGTTGATGGTGTAATTAAATCCTATGGTCATTTGGTCCTTAGCCAGTTCCAGAGCAGTTGAAATTGTGTTAAAGGATTATTATAGAAGACAATACCATCTCTTTGTATTTTTGGCTAATGTCACAACCTCTCTCTAATAGACAATAAATTGGAAACAAAAAGGAGACCCTGTATATAAGGCTGCAAAAAGGGGACACAAGCCACTCACCAACGTGTCGAGACATATTGTGTATATGGAGGTTGTGAGTTTATCTCCCGAGCCAGCCCAAAATCAGCTATTTTGATTGTTTCCTTTGACACCAGCAAATTCTCTGTAAAAGAGGGATAACAAAACAAGATTAGAAGGATAATAAGATAACAAGATGATAGAAAGGAAGTTGTTTGGAAAGAGATAATATTAAGGCAATTCTATGAGGAAACAACACTAGAGACAACCAGAAAATCATTGATGCATACAACAAGGAAAAATGAAAAGTAATGAGCAATCCCATCTTTTTGGTAAGACAAGAAGAATGCAAGAAGGAAAATACAGCAATAACACCAAGTTGCAGCAATAAAACAAATAAAATTGACCCATTAAAAAAGCTTTGCATAGACAGTTTTGTCATGCATTAGCCATGTCTAACTGACAAAGAAAGCACCAATGACATTCACTGTGATAGTATTATAATCAGTATGATGAGAATTTACCTGGCTTCAGATCGCGATGAAAATACCCATGCTGATGCATGTAAGCAAGTCCCTGAAACACTTGAAAGCACCATTTTCTGATCTGGACCTCTGAGAATAATGACTCTCTGTCTTTCATAAGTTGGTATAGATTACAGTCCTAAATTATAACAGAATAACATGGGGGTTACTTCAGAACTCAAAATACAATGATCAAACCATTCTCTTTAGTTTTGACGTACCATGTACTCAAATACAAAGTACAAGATATCATTTTCCCGTATCACTTCCTTGAGTTTCACTATATTAGGATGATCCATCTTTCGTAATGACTGCCAAAACAAGCATCTTTCGACATTAAGAAAGCAATTGGCCCGAAGTAAAAATAATAATAATAATAATAATGCAAGAAAACCGATACAAAAGTATGGCATAAGACCAATGCCAATACCTTCACTTCTCTTAAATTTAAGCATTCCTCCCAGGAGTAATATTTTTTCTTCATTTTTTTAATTGCAACCTGTTACAAGAAAGGCAATAAACTCAATCACAGAAATGTCAATCAGATTATATTGGTGACAAGAAAAATGTCAATCAAATCTGATTGTCTTCAAGGATCTTGCAGGGAAAAAGTTAGTTCCTCTTATTGTCACTACCTCATTTTTTGTATGTGTTTCATCAAGTAAAACATGAAGTTTATATCATTTTTGCTATGTTGTAAATTTTTTTTGGCTTGGTAACTTAACTTTAAATTCACTTTACTAGAAATTCAAATGCTATCATATTTCTTTAGGTGATGAATAAATAATACTTACAACTTCACCCGAGAGTTTATTTATGGCTCGCCAAACCCTTCCAAATGTTCCATCACCAACTTCTGTAATTAGATTGTAGCTGCAGCACCAAAAATGTAGTTGTCCAGAAACCAAAATGTAAAGAAAACACAGAAAGGTAGTTTTCAAAGAGAGCAGCTGGAGACACTACTCACCTCTCCATGATTTCAAGGTGCAGGAATATTGAGAAATCTGAGGCTCTTTCTTTATTTGATATCAACAGAAGGAGCACACTAGGAGATATAGTATCAATATATAGCGGATGGTTCTCAGTTACTGATATAACTACTAACAAAGAGAGTAGCTGGACAAGCTAAGTCCACCATTAGTATTTTGTTATGGCATGAAAGCATTCATCACCCAAAATTTTTTGATGGACAGGCTTCCTGGCTTTATTTATACCAGATTCCACAACTTGATGGCCATAACACAACCCATACAGCAGGAGAGGGCAAGTACCAATAAACATACTGCTACCACAGAAAAGGTCTCCAAGTGCCAAACAACTAGCAGCTACTAAATCCACTTAACCTAGAAATAAGCTATCTGATCGACAGCAGCTCCAATAAGACTGAAAGTGCGGAGTTTTGAATGATACAGCGTCTATTACTTCTGCTTCAGCAGCTTCCAACTGTTTAGATGAAGACTTCAACCCTGTTAAGATATTGGTGGAAAAAGAACCCTACTAAGATGAATGAATCTTAAAGGGATGTGAGACACAAAACACAGCATCATTAAATAGTATCACCATAAATTTGTACCTTGGAAGACTTTCTGGAAATTATCACTCGAAAGCAAACTGGAAATGCACTACATGATAAAACGAAAGAAAGTTAAAATTACCCACTATGGTGTTCATTAAAAGGAGAACAAAAAAAAAGTTTTGTGTGCTCACACAAATGCATCAGAGACCTAACACCTATTCTAGTAACAACTTCCATTACAACCACCTGCACTGACCATCAGAAGCAGCTGAAGACTAAGTGCAATTAACAAAGGAAACCAGAAGGAAATCTCCTAGCACAAAAAAGAGCCAGTCACGCAGTTCTTGTAGTGGAAGAATCCGACTCTTGTGGCAATTTGAAGAGAAGCATAGTTGCTCCATGTGGTAGGAAATCAAAGATAATCTTTAGATGCTACTGTTAACCTGAATCAACAAATAAATAAATTATTAAAAAACTATATGGTAGAAAAACTGCCAACAAGACTAGAGCAACATCAACATAAAGTTAAACAACATCAAAAGGCAGCATCTGAACACTGCAATCAAGGAAAAGGCAATCCATCAAATACAATGTCCAATCAGAAGCAAAATGAATGTGAATGACCAGCAATGTATTTAGAATTGTATCCTTAAATGCACTCAACAAGCAAAAAAGCATGTCTTAATCTTCCAACTGCTAATCTACCAGCTTTAATTTATTTGGAGCAAAGCTACTCTACAAATAGTGGTTACTTTTGTCATGCACAGAGGGGCACAATCTGAGACAAGGATATGAAAATTTGCCATGACATCAAACTTCTCTTCCTAGAGGGGGGAAAAACATTAATTTTCTTATTCGACTTCAGCAAAGTGAACATCATAAGACAACATAATGAGATCAAGCATGAGATTGAATCCACACAAGCCTACAGCTAGCAGTTCGCATTAACAGACCATGTTATGTATCTGGGTCTAGCAGAATTCATGTTTAAAAGCCTCAACCCATAACATAACCATTTATCAATAGCATCTGAAAAACTAAAACTATAACCTGACCCATTCAATAAGTTTGCATAATATCTGGGTTGAACCCATTTATCCCCATTTATTGATTAAGGAAGTTCCAAAATAAATATGTCATAACTATTGAATCTCTATTTAAAAACAATGTTTCCAATTTCGTTTTCAATTTGCTAAATGCAAATAACAAAAATTACATTGAATACTCTACTAATGCTTACAAGGATTTTTTTGGCTTAGAGGCTAAATGTCTGCTTAAGTTTGATGAAAATATAATAGCTGAAAAATCCAAGCATGATTCAAACTTTCAATACTACATGACTAAGTTAAACAAAATTGATGGTATCATTATTATGTGGGCTAATCCACAGCATTATGTAACTAACTTAACCAAAAACTTATTAATACATTCAATTCGATTTTTACCAAAAATACCAAGCAGTTTCACTTACGATGTTGGGACATAATAAGGTATGGTATATATACAAAATGAAGCTTCTTAGGTACTATACTATGCTTTTTTACATAAAAGGTTAAGAGCGTTGCTCTTATGGAACTGGAGTCAGAGAATGATAATTAGAGGCTAAACAACGACAATTAGAAATATCAATGTTAGAGCAGTTACATGGATGATGAGAGAGAGAGAGAGAGATGCACAGGTGAAAACTAGAGGACAGAGAAGATTAAAAAGATAGTATCCTATAAAATTAAACCATAAATATTGAAAACCTTAAATCTTAAACAGATCCAGAGGTCAAACCGAAACACGTATACAGGACCTGTTTATTAAAGGGCTCCATTAACAAGTTTAGATGTTGAATATGAACCTAGATACATTTACAAACAGATTTGACCTATTTGCAAATCGTATCGAGTTTTAATTACACAAATCCATTACAATCATGACGTGCCATGTCGGGTTGGTGGGTTGGATGCCAAATTACCAGCCCCACCCAAGCCCTCCATAATGCATAGCCCGACACATTAGCTCAATGATGATTATTGTCAACAGTTCTAACATAGAAGGAATTTATACGTCCATTATGCATTAATACTATTTGGAGGTCAAGCAACAAAAACGGCACTCTCACATCATACTCAGCTTGCAAGCATAACATGATCCCAAATTCAAAGAAACAAGGACCCCTGTGGTCCCAGATTCTAACTAAAGATTCCCAATCACCTTATTACATTAAATCGTTCCACAAAGCAACAATGACTAAATAAAAAAATAAAAGGAAAAAACACAATCAGCACAAGTAGATGTCAAACCCATGGACATCAAGCACGGTGTGCACACCTTAACCATTAGCAGTTTCTAAACCACGAGCCAAGATTACCCAATTACGAATGGCTCTTCTAATTATAGAACCCAAGTCCAACAACTGCAACTTTAATAAAACTTTGAAAGTATACAAGAGCACCAAACAGAATTTGGACGTATTCAATCAGCAACCGACAACACAGATGCGGGGAAAAAAAGAGCTCATCAGAAGCACCAGATTCCATAATAATTAACCAGCGAGACCCATCCCCCTAATCTTCTATTAACCAAATTAAACAGAAAATACAGCCACCGAACAAAGAACGAAAAGAAGCATCACCGAAACCCTAATCCCAATTATGATCAACCAATAACAATCCCGACATATAACCCGAAATATACAGAATTACTATGCAGAATCAAATGAAAAACCAATAAAGTCGTCATCTCGGTGAATCAGATTAAAAAGTATACTTAAATACTAAAGAAGGAAAGAGAGAGAGAGTTACCTGAAATCAAAGCGGCATAAGAACCGTCAGAGGATGGGGAAAGAGAATAAATCCACACCACGGCTCTCTCTCTACACAGAGAAAAAGGAAGGAATTTTCTGATCCGGTTATACTTGTATCATTGCCTTCGGCTGTATTTATACTTCCTATTTTATACTAAATGACTATCATACCCTTGATTTATTTATTTATTTATTTTTATGCATATGAATCATTCATCTATTTTCTATACGAGGGAGTTTTTATTATTCGGTTTCTATTTTGATAGAATGTATTTCACCTTTTATCTTATTATTTATTATATTTTTTAAAATTTAAACTGCTGAATTTATAATTAATTCAATAGTTGAGATTTAAAAAAATATAAATAAAAAGTGAAATGAAGGATATATGTAATTTTAAAAAATATAAGAACGAGAACATAAAGATATCCAATGGGAGGATAATCCAATCTTAAACCATTATTCTACTTTTATCATGATAATAAAAATTTCTTGAATACCTTTCCTTGTGTTGCTATATTTTTCTTTACTAAAAATATAGTTTAGAAACAATGGTGTAACTAGGTTACAACTACTAATTTTATTAAACCATAATTAGATGAAAGCTAATCAAATCTTAAAACATAAAGTAGGGGGATTCTATGAATACTTATTGCTAATAATTACAATTTATCAAGTAATAGATATAGATTCATTTTCATGAATAAAAAGAAAAAGGAAAAATGATGGAAATGTTTTCCTATCTTAAGATGAGTTTATGGTTATAAATATCCTTTCAATAATATATTAATTAGTAACGTAGGAGTGAGCGGGTAAAAAATAAATAGTTATGAGGACCCTATTCATATCTTACCTCATAGGGATCAATTCTCAAATTTTTAAAAAGTGAAACCGTGGAATCATCTTAAAACTTATATCTCATAGAACTTATAGAGTATAAGATACCTTATTGAATTTATAAGTTTTTCATATCTTCTCATAAATTTTAACTTAACGTAACTTTTTTTATAGCCAGTTTGAGTCACATTTTTTTCTATGTCAAAAGAATTCTTTTTACATTAGATTAAAAGTTTTAAATACACGTTTGTAAATATCTCCATTTATTTTTATGATATTACTAAATTGGGGTTAGTACTTAATAAATGGAGAAGAATGGGAAAGAATATAAAACTATTGAAGGAAGAAAGTGGTACTATTGAAACTTGAGAGATACAAGAGACTAAGATTCTATATTATGGGTTTAGGCCATTTTCTTTCCTTTTTAGTAAAATAGTTATTGGCTAAACAAAACGTAGCATTGTTTCTTATTTTGCATTTATTAATTTAATTTTAATAATTTTTACATCTTGAGTACATGGTATCATAATTAGTATGAATGCACTATAAATAACAATTAAAAGAAATTGAGTCATTTTCATGTAAAATTTTACATAATTATATCACTATAGACAAGTTCACAACTATACAAAATGATAGCAAGGCTAATAGAATATCATAAATTTATACTATGCATAATAGAGTATTAAATCAACATAGAAAACAATATTTAATTCATATAAGGACTTCTAAAAAACTAATTCTATAATTATAACACGAATAATCAAAATAATAATAATGTAGAATATGAAGTTTATCCCCATTTATAGACCTTGTAATATATAATGGCCTAATTGACAATACTGATGAGCTAGTAGCTAGTAGTATCAAATAAATTTTTTATTTAGTAGATTATGTTAAATAGTAGTACTAAAAAAGCTTCATAGAAAATAGAAATCAGTGAGGCCTTTTTCTTATTTATTTGACTAAAAAATTTTATTGAATTAAGTAAATTATATTAATACAATCTAATAGCATTTCTCTATCTTTGAAATGAAGGACTGTATTACAAGGGTCAAGGTCACAATACAATAAAGCAAACTTAGTATCTTCTTTCTACTTCTTATAATTAGCACCATTGAAAATCTTAATAGTAACAATATTTATTGCTAAAACCAAAATTAACTATAAATCACAATAAGAATGCAACATGTTAATAAATTAGTCAAATAATTAATTTCTATTTAAAGAAATATTCAAATGGCTTTGATTATCTCAAGAATTCAATTCAACGTATCACTTATACACCCTCTTTGAGCAATAATGCAACATGCATTAGGATCTCCTTAGGTGAGGTTAACTATACACAAACTTTTGAATTTTTTTCCCTAGAGAGATAAGTTTTTCTAGGCCTATATATCTCAACATAATACTACTTCACTCTATTCTTAAAATTAAAATATATGAGTATCCCTTTGGGTAGGTAGTAATAATAATAAGATAAAAGCTATTATATATATCACAAGACAATTATATATGTTTAAGCTAATAGACCACTTTAATGGCAACTACTTACATCAATTTATAAAATTATTTAATTTTACCCAAAGTACCATAGTGCATTTAATCATATATATATATGTATATATATATATATATATATACTTGAAATATAATCACATACGGTGTTTTTATACACGTATACACTCTAATTTATTTGCATTTACTACAATTTAAGCTTCACGTGCAAAATGTAATATTTAACAAATAAAAACTAATACTATTATTTAATCAATATCGATAAGCAAAATAACTCTATTGCTATTAACATAGAAATTGAGATGCTCATAATTAAAGACTTAAAGGAAATAAAAAACCATATGAGTAAGTAGAATTATTCTATTGCTTTTAATATATATCCATATTATTAAAGTCTTAAAGTGCTTAAGTGATTTTCATCCTTAAAGTTATCTATTTTTTTCTATTTAATATTATGTAACAAAAAATTAAAATTAATATAGTCTATTGAAATCATAAACAATAGGTAAATATGTTACCTTTCCTTTTTTTTTTTTTATCATGAACAATAAACAAGCTAATAATAACATGCTAACACTACGTGGATGTTTCAACATTCTACACAAATTCAAATATTTGCATGTGGAATGTGAATTAACGCTAAAAAACCACTTAACCTAATGGCTTCACATTTGCTGAAACCAAAACGGCATATTATCATGCCAGTACTAAACGATGTTTATACGTGTAATGGGAAATAATAGCTAAAAACCACCTAAAATAAAAGCTTCATATCTGTCCAAATTGCCCATTAATTGAAACCGCCCATTATTCTATTCATTATATGCTATTTAACTTATTAAACATTTTTATTAAATAAATAAGATTATTAGTTTACCTAAAAAAAACTTATTAAATATTTCCTATAAGTAATACTTCCTCTCTTTCTAGCACCCTAGAGAGAGAAAATCCTCTCAAATTTTAAGATTCCTCTATCTACTAATGATAGTTTGTTATGCATGCTTTAACAACACTTAGTTTCTTATCTTCATCAATATTACGTAACTTCTCTAGAAAATCATACATTCATTTCATCATTCACTGTTCTACTCATTCATCTACATGCATTTACATTAGAATCTGAATTAATCTAATGAAATTAAAAGCTATTTTAGGTATAAGCTACGTCTCTCCACTTATGTAAATATTGTTCTCTACGTCAATCTCCTTTGCCTAGTATTGTATTCCTCTGTTTTTTGCTTCAATTTGAATTTTTTTCATGCTTCTTTCGATGAGTCATAATCTTCTTCCATTGCTAAATGTGTCTTTGTGCATACTTGTTCGTATCATTAAACGCAAAAAATAAAAAAAAAAGAGAGAGAAAAGAAAAAAGAAGAAAAATATTGTTTGAATTTCCATTGCTTTTCATTGGTCCTTTTGAGTCTTAGTTTAGTAAGTGTTCATTGTTCCAGTACTAATTCTTTATTCTCTGTATACCTTTCTTCAGTTATGGTAAGAGTTGATGATTCTTCTTTAAGAAATTCCAATAAGAAGGTAGAAAATATTGGAGATGAGCTAGATCTTAAAATTAATGAGGATATTAGTTAGGAATCTAAATTTCTATTGATTAGACATGTAGTTGTTGATAAGGCACTTAACAGATCTAGAGTTATGAGTGTTATTTAGAAAGCTTTGATAGAGTTTGGTAGGTTTACCATTATACTTGTGGGTGTTAATAAGTTTCTGTTTGGTCTTGATGACATTTGCAAAATTAATGTTATCCTTAAGCAAAGTCTATAGTCTGTCATAGGTCATGTTTTGATCCTAAACTTCTAGAAACCAATTTGAAATTAGAAGAAATTGTCCTTGATAAAGTGGTTTATTGGGTTCAGATTCATGGTTTGAAAATGGATCAAATGACAATTTGTAAAGCAGAAAATTTGGGAAAAACCATGGGTGAAGTGTAAAAAATTAGTGCTATTAGAGTTGTATTTAGGGCATGTAAGAGTTTTTTATGAATAAATGTCTTGATTGATGTGGGGAAGCCTCTAAAATCTAGGTATTGGATTAAAAGGCTTGATGATGAGAAATATAGAGTATGTTTTAAATATGAAAGGTTGTCCTAACTTTTGTTTTGTTTATGGAAGATTGGGACATATGGGTAGAAGTTGTACTTTTCTTAGAGAAGGGAAGAAGGAGTATGGTCAGTTTTATGAGAGCTTTAAGTTTCAGAGAAGATGAGTAGAACATGTAGGAGGAGAATACGAGTTAGAGGAAGGAAAGGTTAGCATACGGTAGTGTGAAGATTGATGAGGAATTACTAAACCAAGAAAATATAAGTCCAAACATTGTAAACCAAATTAAGAGAACCCATACACTAAAACCATCATCCCCTTTACATGAAACGGTTTCTAATCTTAATATACCTACCTCATCATATACAAAAATTTCTACCTCTTCAACTTAACCTTTTCAATCACATAGCAGGAACCCATCCTTGCTTTCTTCACCTATAAGTTCCTTACTTAAAAGCAACCTTATGATCCCAATTCAAAAGGAGACTTACCTAGGTAATTCTCCAAATCTAGGCTTATTTGTACAAAAAGGACCCTAAAGCTGATGTAAACTAAAGTGTTACTTTTCAAAGTGGCTTAAACGAAGAGAATCTATAGGCACAATATGTACAATCAACAAAAATTGAAGAAGACATTAAAGAGCTGAAATTGAAAAGAACGAGAGATGAGGAAGTGCTTTCTCCAATTGAAACTAGTCATGTTAAATGAAGAAAAATAGATGGTATCTCAAAAGAAAGTAAGGAAAGCTAAGTTCTCTCTTGCAAAAAAGATGTTAGTATCTCAAAATAATAAGGATTTGTTTATTGATTTTGCATTGATAAAAGTACCTATTGTTGACTTATCTTCTATGGGCTATAGTGGCTGGCCCAATTCATTTACAAGGGCGCTATGGTTATTTTGAGTTGAAATTGTTAAGGAATTGGTCCCTCCTTGATGATTTGTCACTTAAGGGATCTAGTGAATAAATTTAGCCCTAATCTAATGTTTTTAATGGAGATAAAAAATCAAAAAAATAAAATGGAAAGAATAAGAAATAACTTGCAGTTTGCAAGCCATTTTTATGTTGATCCTCAAGGTTTGGCTGGTGGACTTGCTTTTATGGTAGGTGCAAGGCATATTTGTGGAAGTGTTGGTTGCTGGTGATAATTATATTGATGCTTTGATTATTGATGTGAATGGGAAGAAGCTTAGAAGAGTTCCTTGTGTCAACTCGCCTATTAATTTTCATGGTAAATGTCAATTTTGGAGAATGATAGAGAAGTTTTCTATTGTCAATGATGATCCACGGGTTTGCATTGGTTATTTTAATGAAATTTTGAGTGATGAGGAGAAGGGATGAGGTGCTCCTAGAAATAGAAGACAAATCAAAGGATTTCAAGACATGGTTTCTAATACTGGTTTGATGGATGTAGGCTATTAAGGACCAATGTTTACTTAGTCTAATGGAAAGATTAGTGAGAGAATTGACAGGGGGCTTGTTTCCACTAGTTGACTGATTGAATACTTGAACACTAAGGTTTTCCATGGACCAAGAATAAGCTCTAATTATGCAGCTATTGTTTTAAATACAAACTTTTATGAATTAAAGTGCAAGAAGATATTTAAATTTGAGAATATGTAGAGAACCAATGAAGAATGTAAAGATGTGCTAGTTAAAAGTTGGAAATTAAATAACAATGCAAGCTTGTGGAATGTGCTGGAAATGTTAAAAAAATGTTTAAATGAGCTTATTAAATGGAGTAAAGAAAAAATTCCAAATAATAAGAAGATGATGGATATGTTGTATAGTCAACTATTACATTCATAGGAGAGAGGTTGTTTAGAAGAGGAGGAATTATTGTTGAGACAAATTAATGAAATTTAGGAAAAAGAGGAGATGTATTGGCATCAAAGGGCATGGTTGAATTGGATTGACTATAGTAACCAAAATATTACCTTCTTTCACCAATCTATGTCGTGTAGGAGGTAGCTGTAAGCTCTAAATATAAGTCAAGTAATCGTATAATCGAACTTAGTATACAAAGTTTAAGATGATCGGTTAAATGATCTGATCAAACCTAAATTATAAATTAAAACTAAAAAATTAGTAAAAGTGACTCTGTAAGTTTAAATTTAAGAAAATAAGTAATAAAAAGAGATAATATAAAATTTTCAAATTTTAATTACTTGTTATTTATCAAAAGTGCATAAAATGCATTTTGATAACTAATAAATTGTTAGAGATAAATTATATGTATACTAAAAATCATAAAATGACCTAAATAATATTTAGGAGTGTTTACTTATACCCTACATGTATTTACGTATAGGTAGAAATATGCGAAATTACCTAAATTGCCCAAAATTAGCTAAATAATTAAAGAAAATTATAAAAAAATAAAAAAAATAGAAAGGTTGAGAACAATTCAGAATTTGGTCATGGCAGGTCAGGAATCAAGAAACAAATTTTAGCCAATTAAAATCAAGCAACAAAAAAGGCAAATAAGAAGAGATATGGGCCTTATCTTATCCTAATTAATGCATAACAATTCCTTCATGACCCTATAAATTGCAAGAAAATTTTCAGAGTTCATTTGGTCAGTTGGGAGTTGACAAAAATTGAGAGAATTGAAATTTGAGAGAAGAATTAGGGTTTAGAAAAATTTCACCCAAAACTATATAATTAGTGCATTTAAGTTGAACCCATAAGCCACCACCACCTAGAACTAAACTATCACCACCAATCCACTCTACATCGACTGCTTGGATCGGTCGATACACCTGAATCGGTGTTGGAGACCAAAAAGCTTGTGAACCACGTGAGTCTCAAATATCCTTCGATTTTGCAAAATTCCTTAAAATTATTAATTATACCAAAAAAATTATGAAATTTATTATTCTAATGTTTTATTGTATGTAGATTTAGGGAAAAATAGTAGTTAAGTTTAATCACATATGTAGATATAGGGTTCTTAAGAAATTAAACAAAACCAAACATGTTTAGAATTAGAAATAAATAGGTTTACTAGTATAGTTTGGAGCTCAATTTTTTCTGTAGAATACTTAAGTGATATAGAACAATGCTACAAGGCCATTTTTCTAAAATTAATTTTCAAAAATTTTAAGTAATTTTTTAGCTCTAAAATGATGAGAAAAATAGGTAATTTTTGCTTAATTAAGTGATTAAATGATTAATTACTGATTTAGGATGTAATTAGATGTTTAAGGATGTTAATCTTTGATATGGAAACATAACCCTAACATTTGGAGTGTTAATTGCAATTAATATGGGAATTATGTAGTAATTATGAGAAATTTAGTAATAAGTGAAATTAGAATTTTAATAAATATGAAATAACAGGTTAAATTGGATAATATAATAATAATATCAATACATAATAAATCTAGTACAAAATTTAATTCTAGATAATTGGATCAAAATTGTAAAATTCTCTTACATCGATAATAAACCTGGTACACTAATTAGTATTAGAATGTATCGCTTATGTTAGAACACTGAATTAAAACTTCGTATGATATTAGGATACTCAAGCTTGATGTGATTACTTTCACGTTAGGGTTCAAAGTGTATTTTAGGATTACTTGTAGTTGAAATCAAATTAGAACCTAAATTGGAATCGGATTCGGAAACCGAACCCCGAACTAACGTAAAATGAGTTGTTAGTAAATGATAGGTATATAAGGAAAATTAAGTTAAATCCTAACTTAGAATATGTATCATCTAAGTATAAATACTAAAAAGAGCGTATTTATATTATAGGACATACGGAGATGAGTCAACCTGCGACAAGTGGTTAAGCAACTTAAGATTCTAAGTAAGTTGGATTTAATGCTTTATTGTATTCTAGAGTACTATTTTAGAGTACTCGGGGACTTAGGTTTATGTATGACTACGATTATAAGTAGTCTTATGCATGTGCTTGTGTATCTGATTTTGTATTGAAATCTTTGTTATGTTTGATGACTATTGTGATTAGAGTGGTGTGGAATTGTCTGGTTACCCTAAATCGAATATAATCTTAATTGACCTAGATACCCTAAAAAGACATGCATTAGGGGATCATTAGGATTCTCCAACCAAACATCAACACCTTCGAAAAAAATAACGTTGGATAGCAAATTACTCTTTTCCTCATCCTTAGCCGAACTAATTGATAGGAGACGAGGTCGCGGTGAGGACGAAGGCATTGGTTTGAAGGATAGTTTTAGGAGGAGCAGTGGCTTGATTGCACAAACCTGGGTTTGGTTATGAGCTGTTATATAACATGAAAACTCTTCAACCCGGATTAGAATAGATGAAATTACTCTGATTTCACAACGGATCGGACTATGTTGTGTGATGGCACTTATATGTTGCATTTTTTGAAAATAATTGCTTGATAACCTTGATTGTGCTTGTATACATTCATGAGTCTTCAATTCAAATTACCGAGCTGTAATTGCTTATACTTACATAGATTCTTTTGCAGGTCCTGACTTTTGATTTGTGATGTCGTGATACAATTACCCAAAGGTTAAATTTCTTTTGAAGTTATGGGAGTGAGGATCCATTGGTAAAAGATTAAGTTTTATTTAGAGTCTTACTAGTATCCTTAGGATAAAGAACTAATGTACAATATGTACATTAGTTAACTGCTATATTATATAGGATCTCTTGGGAATCCTATGATAATGTGAATGTAATTATATATATTAACTTAAGGTTTTAATCGTTGCAGTAAATTTTAGTTAAAATCTTAGTCGAATTGTTTACTTCAAAGCGATGAGTCGTCGACATCTTGTGTAGATTGTATCTATGATAGGCACTGTAAGGTCAGTTCTTGTTAGAGGTTGGTTTACAAGACGGAATTGTTGCGACTCTACGACTTCAGAGCGTAACAGTTCTCGATTGGTATCAAAGCGTAGTTTTAGTGAACTCGCTTTGAAGCATCATACTTTAAAAGAAATAGATATCATAGGAATATTGGGAGTGGGTAGTATTAAGTGGGCGATAAAAGATTGTATTAAGCATATGAAAACATAAGTTGCATGATGTTTAGTATAGTAAATGTTAATTAATTCTAACTGTAATTATAGGGTCAAAGGGAGGAGCTAATACTTAGTTGGATATAGTTTAGTTAGAATGGAGAAGAGTCCCCTATCGACTATAGGGTTAAGTTACAGCGGTTATTGACGGAACTAGCTGATTACATATTTAAGACCATCAATGAGATTATCGATAAATTTCATTATGAGATGTGTTATAGCTGGAAGGATGAATGGCCATGGATGGAGATGAGTTTAAGGCCCCAATATGACAGATATACTGCTATAGCAGCTTTTGAGCATAGATGGTTAAAGAGAGAGGGGATTATAACTTTGATGATGCCTTTGAGATATTTTCCTATTAGGTAAGAGGATGGGAGATCATACCCAGCTAGTATTGCTCTTATCCCTACTGACATCCTATATATTCCCAGATAGTACCCACCAGGGATTATTGATTGATTTCCTCAGTTTCCAAAACCCACTAGGGAAGGTATAGAGATACCATTAGACCCTAACCTTAAACCTGAGCCTGAGATGCAAGAACCACCACCAGAAAACCCACCTCTAGTTGAACCTCAAGAGAATGGAGTTCATGTTGAGGAGGATCCTAAGGAGGAAGACCTTGAAGAAGAAGATCTAGAAGAAGACCTTGAAGAGGAGTAAGACATGGAGAATGAAGATGAACTTAGTGTAGACATTCATGCTTTGGTTATGCAGGTGATAACAGACACCAAGATAGTTGGAGTAAGGGCCGGTGATGTGGTTAAGTTGGATGATGATGATGTGCAGGAGGTGATTGTGATTCTTGAGACTTTAGAGATAGTATTTATAGACTTTGAGTTAGATAGTGAGTATGAGGACTACTTGGAAGGAGGCCATATGGGTCATGATCCCTTTGATGGGGTAGTCACCACAGATTTAGAGAAGGATTAGCTTAGTTAAGTGATTGACTTGTTTTGGTTAGTTAGATCTTTAGATATGATCTAGTAGCAATTTTGATGAAAATTAATGTATTTTGAGATCTTTTGATGTATTTTAACTTGTGATGTATTTTTTTTTTTTTTTACTTTTAATGTATTTTGTAGCTTTTGGATCAAGTTAGATGTACATTGTAATTAGGTCTGATGTAACCGGTTGATGTAATCTTTTATATTGTATAGTTGTAAAGATCGAGTCTGTATTAGATTATGTAAGTGAAAATGTAATTGAGTTGTAAATATTATGTATGTATTCAAAGGTTATCAAGTTATACCTTTTTGTATTTGAAGTTGTAATTAGTTGTAAAGATGTAAAGGTTGAATGAAGTTAATAGTAAAAGTTAGACTTGCTATGTATTTTGATTACAATGATACTATTATTACTATTTTATATGAGTACATATTGCAAGCGTTTATTAATTTTGCAAAAAGTCTTTAAAACAAAGGCATGGGATAACTTACAAATAAATATGAATGCAGGGTTATAAGTTATAATTATTAAGCGAATATGGCTAAAGCTGGAAATGGGAGTAGTCATGGAAGTACTGAAGGAAATCAAAACCCTCTACTACAAGCACCGTCACTCCCGAGAGAACAAAATAGACAAGATTTACCCCTACCGCCTCCACAACAGAATATACCTATTGGACAAATACTTGCCAGTATGCATACGATGATGAGGTAGCAAGGAATGTTGATTCAACATCTTATGATTGGTGGTAATGTGGGAAATAGGAGACCCCAAGAGGCTAAACAAAGAACGGAGCGAGAGGTAAATAAACTTCCTGAGTTTATAAAGGCCAACTATTATCTTGAAGGGGAGATGAGTAGGCCAGATGCAGTTGATGATTGGTTAGCCCAAATTGAATGGAGTTTTGAGGCCTTTAGAGTCCCTGAATCTCAAAAGTTATCTTATGGAACTTTTATGTTAAAGTTAGCTGCTAAAGTATAGTGGGACTCGCGAGTAAGGCAACTGGGGAATAATATTGATTGGCAAAGGTTTAGGGAGGAATTTAGGAAGAAGTATTTTCCTCATAGTGTCCAAAACAGAATGGTGCGAGATTTGTTCGAATTGAAGAAGGGAGGTATGAGTATAACCTAGTATGAAACTGAGTTTAATAGACTGTTACAATATGTACTTGGCTCATATGGAGATAATGTTGAATTAAAGAAGGATTTGTTTCTTACTGGATTTGCCCATAATGTGTTGCAAGTAGATAAGACAAGGCAACTGGAAGACAATCATACAAGGATACAAGCAATGTGGAGTCAAAAGATCAACAAAGGATATTGACCTAATCCATCATTTAAGAGATCATATCTTAGTATCGTTAGTAGTTTGGGATAGAAGAGAAGCAAATCAGTAACTCTGGCTAGTAGCTTAGCACAGTTAGTGCTCGATTTAAGTTTTTATGATAATGATGGTAATGTGAAGTGCTGGAAGTGTAGTGCAAATCATTTTCCAAGAAATTGTGCTTAACTCAAGGGAAAATGTTTTACATGTGGAGATTCGAACCATATGTTGAAGGTATGCCTTAGGATGAAATTAGTGAAGTGTACTAAATGTGGTAGAAAGTGGCATTTCTCTAGATATTGTCTACAGTTTGGATAAGGAGCTAAGCGGACGGAAGTTTTTGATAACATAATTGCACCTGCTTATGTCTTTACCCTGGAGGATATGGTAGTTGAGGAGAATGAGGATTTCTTAGATTGGATGGAGGAGTACTATCATGACAATGTTGAGGAGATTATGGGAGTTGAAGAAGAAAATGATGAAGGACTTGTGATAGGTACGTACTCAGACTATCTATTTTGATGATATTTTTAAGTGTGAATTAGATTGAAGTGTTTACATTTTAAGATTTATGAACGTTAGTTTAGTTAGTAATCATAGTATTAGTACATTCCAGGACATGTGCTAATAAATGGACAACCTGCTTTTGTGCTATTTGATACTGGTGCGTCTCATTCCTTTGTAAGTTAGAAATTTGTAAATGAGCAAGAGATTAGTGTATAAGTCTTGTAATATTACCTTTACAGGGTTATGATATAATAGTGGGAATAGATTGGTTATCTAAGAATAAAGCGATCGTGGAGTGTAGAAGTAAAATTATCAATCTTAATGATGGAGAAATGGTATTTCAAGGAAAGGTTGGAGGAAGTAAATTGAATTTATTTGTGATGGAGATATATGATGAACTGTATGAGACAAAGGTGAAGGAGAACGATTGGAAATTTTGCTGGGTGTTTGCTATGGATGTAAAGAAAGAGACACCCAAGGTAGTGGACATACGAGTAGTGTGTGAATTTTCAAATGTATTTCCAGAGGATTTACCAGGTTTAGCCCTACCTGGAAAGTTAGATTTTACTGTAGAGTTAGTTCCTGGAACTGAGCATATTTCTGAAGCTTCATATCGGATGTTACCTATGGAACTTCAGGAGTTATTGGATAAGAGGTTTATTCATCCAAGGGTTTTACCATGGGGAGCACCGGTATTGTTTGTGAAGAAGAAGGATAGTATTACGAGATTGTGCATAGACTATCGAGAGTTAAACAAGGTTACCATTAAGAATAGGTATCTATTACCTTGTATTGATGATTTGTTTGATCGACTACAAGGTGCAACTATGTTTTCTAAAATTGACTTGAAATCAGAATATCATCAATTATGAGTTAAGCTAAAGGATGTGCATAAGACTGCATTTAAAACTTGATATGGTTATTATGAATTTTTGGTGATGCCATTTGGTTTGACAAATGCTTTGGTTATATTCATGGACCTAATGAACCACATATATCAACCATATTTGGATAAGTTTGTTGTGATGTTTATTGATGATATTTTGATTTATTCAAAAACCAAGAAGGAGCATGCAGAGCATTTACAATTGACATTACATTAGCTGAGAGAGAATAAATTGTATGCTAAGTTAAGTAAATGTGATTTTTAGTTGGATAGAATTTCTTTTCTAAGTCATAATATATCTAGTGAAGGAATCTTTGTAGACCCTGAAAAAATGAAAGCAGTAATGGACTGGCAACCTTCGGACCCCTTACTCCCGCCTATCTCCAAGGCTTACAATCTCTTGCTTAAAGAGTTCTCTCTTGCCAACCTGCTGAGGACAAGTACCATTACATGGAAGAATAGTAGACTCTTCAAAGTCCCATCTTGGACGTATACTACTCTACTTCAACCCTTACCCAGTCAACAACCTGTCAACTCCATTAGTTCCCCGAGGTTATTGAAGATTTGCCCTCAAATCTTGGTCTTCTTTTTCTTTCGGTACGTAAAGCGTTAGGTCGGCAACATTGAAAGTAGGAGATACTCTGTATCCTTTGGGTAGCTCAAGCTCATAAGCATTGTCGCTAACACACCGAAGGATCTTAAAAGGTTCATCCAACCTGGGGGATAACTTATTTAACCTCTTCCTTAGAAAATGCTTTTTGCTGAGGTGGAGCTGGGTCATAAATGACTTACCTCCTCCTTCGGCTTCCTTGTTCCTTCTATTAGGCAACAGTCTTAGCTAGTTGCTCGTTAACCTTCTGATGTAACTTCTAGAACTCCCAAGCATACTGTAGGCTTGCTTGACTTTCTCCTCGGGAGGTTGGGTAGATAACTATATCTAAGGGTAAGTTTGGGTTAAGTCTACAGACGACCTTAAAAAGTGACCTTCTTGTCGAGCTATGAGTGGAGTAGTTGTAAGCAAATTTGATAATGGGTGGGCATAGATCCCAATCATGCAGATTCTTTCCAACAGTAGCTTAAAGGAGGTTGCCGACAGTTTAGTTCACTACGTATGTTTAGCAATCTATCTAGGAGTGGTAAGAAGTACTGAACATGAGTTTAGTGCTGAACTTCTTCAATGGGGTTGTCTAGAAGAAGCTTGTGAACCTTAAATCATAATCAGATATAATACTCATTAGTACTCCATAGAGCCGTACAATCTCTTATAAAAAGAGGTTAGCAACAAAGAAAGTGTTACGCCCTGAAGCGGTAAAGTTGTAACAGCTCCGCTGTGCAAACCATTCTAAGATAGAAGTTGGCCTTACAACTGCTATCTTAGACCTGATCTACACAAGGCGTCCACGACTAACCTGCTTTGAAGTAAAGAATTTGTAATTTAAATAAATCATTTACTTAAGAAAGTGAGAAAATATATATATACACTATAATTCAGTTATTACAATTAAAGTTTACAATATTTCTCCGTAATATATTTCCTAATTATTACATTATTCAAAAACGAGAAATTTTAAGCAAAAGCTTGACCTTAAAAATATGTGTTTATTCTTCAAATATTTTTCCTCACTCCCTAAGATCCAGCAGTTGCTAGCTTTAGAGTAATTGCATACCGCTTCTTAGCCAGCACCTGCACGACGTCTATAAGGATGTGAGTAACCACAGCTCAGTAAGTTAGGATGGAGGACTTAAAACTATACCATAAACACAACAAGGTTATTAATCAACTTATTAGGTGTAATGCATGTGCAAGCAAATGCCATAGCACGGCGTTGTCCGGCCTGTTGTGAGATTAGAGAAATTACGCCCGCTCTAATCCGAGTTGAGGACTTACCGTTAATGCAACAGTTCACGACCAAATCCAGGCTTGTGCAATGGAGACCTTGCTTCTCCCGTGACTACCTTTGAACCATTGACTTCACCCTTGCCGCGACCTTCTCACTTGTCACTTAGTTCGACTAAGGATGAAGAAGGGACCCTTTGCAATCCTGCGCTATCCCTTTCGAAGGAGTCGGTATTTGGTCGGAGAATCTTAGGTTTCCCTTAATGGGTTGCCATGCAAGTCCGATTATGATTACAAGTCGTATATTTGATTATGTTCAGTTTAGGGTGATCAATCATTTCATATAACCCACATAATACAAGTTAGAACAACAAACAGAATCATAGCATCATTTAAAATCAAGCATATGCACACAATAGATTATCTAACAAGCATAACTAAGCATAATCTCAAGCCTCCGAAATACAGCATCGTATTAATCCCAACTTACCTCGACTCTTCGCTCACTCACTCAAGGTCCGACTCGTTCAGGCTATCGCCGATTATCTTTATAACACAAACGTGGTTTCAGTTTTTCATATAACTATTATAGGTTCGTTTTATCCTATAATGCTTATTGTTATGTTTTGTTTAGGATTTAATATACCTAATTATCTAGGTCTTAAGTCTTTTACAATTATTTTAGGTTTGGGGTTAGGTTCGAGTTCGGTTTTCGCATCAATTTCTAAATTAGGCTCTAGTTGGATTTTTAAGTACTGTTTTATACCCGAATCCTAAAAATTCATTTTAACTCATAATGTGAAATTAATCACATTACTTCTAAATATCCTAAATACCATCATTACTCATAGGCAGTATTTTATTCCACTCGGTACACTTAAATCCTTATTAGTGTACCGAATTTACTCTTGATGTGAGAAATTTTTACATTTTTATATAATTACATAAATTTAAGTTTTCTATCAGTTTTATTATATGTCCCTATTATTTATATAATATCAATTTTTATCCTAATATTTTCTATTTATTATATTTCCAATAATTAAATATTATGTATTATCACATATTGTGTATATAATACACATCTAATATTTTTATCACTCTAATTACCATCTTCAACATCAATTATCATTTCAAAGTGTCTAAATTTATCCTGAATTAGATTTTACACCTAATTACCCTAATTTACAAAATTAACTTAAAATTTACTATTTTTCCCTATTATTCATTTACTATATAATTAACCTAATAATTACATCTAACACCTTAAATACTACAAGTATCATACTTCATCAGATTTCAACATCCTAAAACATATAATTATTCACTAAATCAGTAATTAACCATTTAATTATTTAATTAACCTTAAATTACCCATTTTATGCCTCATTTTAGGGCCTAAAAATTATCTAAAATTTTCAAAAATTAATTTTTGAAAACGGGCTTCGTAGCACTATTCTATATCATCTAAGTAATCTACACAAAAATTTTACCTCAAAACTATACTCTTAAGGTAATTTATTTCTAAACTAAAATATACTCGATTTTGCATGATTTCTTAAGAACCATATATCACAAGGTATATTTTTATCAAAATAATATTTTTTCTAGAAACTACATACAAAAATATTCTAGAATAACAAAATTCATAATTTTTTAAGAATATTTACTATTTTTACAAAATTACACAAAAATTTTTACAAAATTACACAAAATCGGACTCATCGGTCTAAGTGGCTCTAGCCACCACCGGCCGCCGTAGCCTTATCAGCCAGTCCAGGCGCTGCCACCACCGTGTGGTGGTAGTAGCCGTCCACTCTTAGCGGCTCATCTGATGTGGGTCCTTTATAGTCCTAATTGTACAGTTTTTTCTTATTTTTTTCCTAACCCTAATTTTTCTCTCAATTTTGCCTCTCTTTATTTTTCTCACGCTCCAAACTGCCCAAATGAGCTTCTAAAAAATTTGGAGTATTTATAGAGTTTTAGGGAAATTATTGTGCATTAATGAAACAAGACAATTGCCCTATCTCTTCTTTTTTCCACTTTCTATTTGTTGCATTTTAATTGGTTTATTTTTTTTTCTTCAATATCAAATTGCCATGCCCTACTTCTAGACTTTTCCTTATTTTTCTATATTTTTCTTGATTTTTCTTTAATTAATTATGAATTTTTTTTAATTATTTATTATTATTTTAGCACATTTCACGTATTTTAAGTAATTACACGTATTTCTACATACATGTAAATTCATATATAGTACAAATAAATATTCCTAAATATTATTTAGGTTATTTTATGATTTTTAGTATACATATAATTTATCTCTAGTGATTCGTTAATTATCGGAATGCATTTTATGTATTTTCAATAAATAATATGCATTCCGATAATTAACAAGTTATATATTTAAAATTTGGAATTTTTATAGTCTTTTATTTTATTGCTTATTTTCTTAAATTTAAATTTACGGGATCATTTTTACTAATATTTCTGGCTTTACTTATAATTTAGGCTTGATCGGATTTTTCAGCCTATCGAAACGTTGAGTGACTGATTGTGAGGCTTACAGAGAGCATAATTGGTTTTGCAGCAGGGGATGAAGTGGCTTATCTTATTGAATCGTTCAATGACAACCATGATAAAATCATGCCTTTGTAGTGTTTTAGGTAAGCCGAGCATGAAATCCATGCTCAAATTGGTCCATAGTTATTCAGGTATAAGTAGAGGTGTGTATTCTTCATATGGCTCCTTTCTTCCCTTGGCGTATTTGCATTCCTTGCATCATTCAAGTATTCAGTGCACATCCTTCATCATCTCAGGCCAATAGAAATGTTCTTTTAGCAACTTGACCGTTTTCCTCTCACCAAAGTAGCTGGCTAAGCTACCAGCATAGGCTTCTTGGACAAATAATTCCCTAACAAAGCTACTCGGTACACAAACTTGTTTACCCTTCATAAAAAAACCCTTGGCTTAAACAGAACCCATCTATAACTCCTCCAAAGTTGCACTTGGCTACTAAGGGCCCAAAATACAAATCAAGTTTATATTGATTGGGTAAGGTGCCAAATCCAAGTATTCTAGCTTGCAATGTTGTAATGAGAACATTTCGATGAGAGAGTGCGTCAACCAAGGTATTGGTGCTTCCCTTCTTGTATTGTATGACATAACAAAAAGTTGCCAAAAACTTAACCTACTTATCATGTTGTCGTAAAGGTTTTTGCTGTCCTTTGAGATGCTTGAGAGATTCATGGTCTGTGTAAATGATGAATTCTCTTGGCAGTAAATAATATCGCTAGTTCTAAAGTGTTTGGACAAAGGCGTAAAATTCCTTGTCATATGTTGAGTAATTCAGGGGTGTCTCCTTTGAGTTTCTCGCTAAAATTGACAACTGGTTTGTGCTCTTACATAGGAACAGCTCCAATGTCGACTCCAGATGCATCACATTCTAGTTGAAAAACTTTCTCGAAGTTGGGTATGATGAGTACTAGGGCGAAAGTCAACCTAGACTTGATCTCATGAAAACTCTTTTAAGCCTTCTCAGACCACTTGAATTTAGAGTTCTTCCTGGTCAACTTGATCAACAGGGCAGCTATGGAACTAAAGTTCCAAATAAGTCTTCGATAAAATGAAGCTAGACTATGGTAACTCCTTCCTTCGACAACATTAGTCAGTGTCGGCCATTCGAGAATTGCCTAGACTTTCTCGTCATCAATCTTGATACCTCCTCCAGAAACAACATATTTAAGGAATACTATCTTGCTTTAGCAGAGCACATACTTCTTCAGATTGCCGAATAACATCTCGATACGAAGGATATCAAATACAGATTTCAAGTGCATGACATAGGACATTTGATCAGCATTGTATACCAAAATATCATTAAAGTACACTACAACACATTTGCTAATCCATGGCCTTAAGACATGATTCATGAGTCGCATAAAAGTACTCTGTGCATTTGTCAGATCAAATGACATCACCATTCGCTTAAATAAACCTTCCTTTGTTTTGAAAGCAGTTTTCCATTCATCTCCATGTCTCATTTGTATTTAATGATAGCCACTCTTAAGATAATCTTCGAAAAAACTCGGGCACCATGTAACTCATGAGCATATCATCTAACTGAGGAATCAGATATCGATATTTAACAGTGATTTTGTTGATTACTTGGCCATCAATGCACATTCTCTACAAGCCATCCTTTTTCGGCACTAGAACAGCCGGTACAGCATAGGGGCTTATACTTTCTTAGACATATTCATAATCAATTAACTCATCAACCTATTTCTTTAGCTAGACAACCTAGTCAGGGTTGAGCCCATATGTAGGTCAGTTAAGTAGAGCAGCTCTAAGCTAAAGGTCAATACAATGTTTTAGACCTTTGATGGGTAGGAAACCTTTCGATATCTTGGTAGGAAATAGGTCGACATACTCTTAAAGTAATATCTGCCCCTTAATAGGAAAAGTTCTAGCTTTTCTCAACTCTAGGAGTTTCTTGACTAACAAGAGCATACATCTTTCTATCTTAGCATCTTTAGAAAATTGGGCTTAGGAAACCACTAAGGACTTCTACTGCATTGATTAGGTAATCTTCTCTTACGACTCTTGTACTTCCTTAGGGCTTGTTGGGGTTAGTATAACCTTCTTCCTATCCTTTTAGAATATATAAGTATTCCTATGTCCATCATGCAACACTCTCAAATCAAGTAGCTAGGGTTAGCCAAGTAAGATATGTGAGGCATACATGGTTAAGGTATCGCATAGGACCTCGTCCTTATATTTGTCACCAACACTAATTGACACTTTAACTTACTTGACAACAGGAAAACCTCTCATTTCATTTAGCTAATAAATCTTGTACGGCTTAAGGTAAGGGTAAGTTGGCAATTTTAGGGCCTTCACTACTCCTTGAGCTATTACGTTGGTACAACTTCCCCCATCTATGAATAGGGCACACAATTTTCCATTCGCTTGGCAATTTGTATGGAAGAGGTTCTAATTATGGTCATTTTCGTTAGACATAAAGGTATTGAGAGATTTGCGTATGACCATATAGTAGTCGGCTCCCATTTCAGGTAAGGTCATGGCATCGAAGTTGTCTTAAAATTCACTCAATAGGTGACTGACATCTACTTCCTCTTCACCTTCGCTAGCACTCTCTACCTCAAATCGGGGTTTATTTCCCTTGATGGTCATGACACATTTGTTTGGGCACAAACTAGCTATATGTCCAAAATTAAGACACTTGAAGCACTTAATCTCACGAGTTTTCTTCCTTGTGCTTTATCTTTGGTCCTTTCTAACCTCGAGATCCTGGGCTTTGCTCTTACCTCGACTGTCATCAGGTCTGCTTGGCATTTGCCCCTGGCAATCTACCTTAGAACTAAGTTAAGCTTAGTCAAATCTAAGTCGACTCGGCATACCACTTCTACTGGGTAAGCCAGGTTGGCTGTTCGACATTCGACTTACTTGATTCTTCCTCTGCCTTTTGACCTTTATGCTACTTAGATGGTCTCATCTAGAGTCCCAAGCCTCTATATCTCTACTATGTTACCAATTTTAGTCCTTAGCCCAGAGATGAAATGTACTATGATACGCGTTTCATGCTTGTTAACATTACACTTAATCATCAATAATTGGAATTCTTGGACATACTCATCTACTGATTTGTTACCTTGTCTCAAGTCTTAGAGATGTTAGAAGGTGTCTTGTTCATAGTGTTCAGGAACGAACCTACTTCTTAAGGCTCTTTTCATCTCATTTCATGTTTGAACTTCACGTCAGGCTCTTTAGCACACATTTTGCAACTTCTTCCACCATATTACTATATACCTAAAAAATTCTAATGCAGCTACTTGAATACGAACAACATTTTCGTAGTCATAAAAGTTAAATATCTTTTCAATCTTTTCTTCTTAGTCTAGGTAGTCATTAACATTACCAAACCCATTAAAGTTCAAAATTTGTACCTTAAGATGATCAATTCCTTTGGGAGCTCTAAGCTTATACTCATCAATTTCATCATACTGCTCCTCATTATACTCCTCAACTTCATCCAACTCTAGTCTCCTTCTAGTAACCTTATCAATATGTTGGGGTGGAGCTTGGTTCATAATAATTGGTTTTGGTGCTTGTTGCTCACCCATCTGCCTTCTTGGCCTTCCTTTCACTTCTTAGCCTTGTTCAACAACAACTCTTTCTTATGGCCTAGTCTTTATGGCCCTTTGTACAGAAACAGTTAGGTTGGTCACAATAGTAGTAAGGTCTTATATCTACTTATTAGTAGTTCGTAGGGTTTGTTGGGCAACATGACCACGACCATAAGCATCGCTTTTAGCATCTTTAACATCTCCTTAAACATTACGATTCGACATCCTCAATACAAAGCTTTAGCAATTACTCTACTCACACAAGAAATTTCCATACACTTAGAAAATATGATTTAAACAGCTAACTATAAACTTGCTTTGTTTTTCAAGTAGTAAATAAAGTATAACAAAATAAATACATTAGTAGGAGCTACTTCGACATAGCTTTTAGTCACAACCTCAAGCTCTGATACCATGAAATTATATAATGTGCTTAGAAGCACAATAATCACTAAGGCTTACTACAGGGAATAGTTACCGATGGGTCCTTCGTAATAACGAATAAAATGAAGTGAAGAAGTTGGAAACCACAGCAGCTTCCATGAGTTGTTCAAAGGATATTACACACCAATGAACACAACACGATTTAACACTTTGCTTGATATGATTCATAAGCTAATGTTAAGGTTCACTTGCCACCAACCTTGAGCTACTTGGCAAGATTATATAAGAGTGTAAAGAAAATGTACTCAAAGAAGGATATCTTATAAGAACAAGTATATGCAATATCAGAAAGGTGTTGGATAATTTTGGCTATAAAGAAAAGGGATTATTTATAGTAAGCCCTTAGGATAATAAGGAAACCTAAGTAATTACAATAAAGGGTAATATAAAAATATTATCATAGTGCATTACTAAAAGGGTAAAAAGGGATAAATAGAATAAAAGAATATGGTACAGTGTTAGAAAAAGGAACGACAGGTCATACATTGTGATTGGGTACACGTTTTAGAGTCTTGAGACGTTAGGGTTGAGTTGTACTAACATTGGGGAAGCTGCTAACGAAAGGTACTCGAAGTTGTCAAGACGAACAAAGGATTTTATAGCTTAATAGGTTGAGTTGGTAGTACTCGGCATGTAGGCACTCGACCTCGGCACTTATTAAGTCGGCTTCAGCAGTAGGCAATTCAATACATTAGAAGAAAGAGTTTGACGCATGGGTGCCTTGGTCTCAACATTTGACAAATCGAACTTGGTAGTTGATTGGGTAGGGGTTAGACCAGAATAGTGTACATCCAAGCTAGGACTTTAGAAAGTTTGCCCATTGTTCTTCTGTATAATGGTACTCAACCTTGGTAGGTTGGCAAGAAAGAATTCTTCAAGTGAAAGACTGTAAGCCTCAAAGATGAGCGCAAGTAAGGGGTTTGGAGGTTGGTAATCCATCAATAACTATAATACTAAAATAACGATTTTGTTAATCATAACCTTTTATGCTATCGTACATTTGTTTTGATTGCATTTTGCCCATTCCATCACCATATTGCCATTACCACCATTGTAGATGCCACCACTACTATTTCATCACTACTACCATAATGCCACCAATATTTTTTATTGCTTACTCTTTGATGAACTGTTGACCATTAGTCCTATTACTCGTGCATGGCTCCGAGGCCTCCGAGGCCTCACCTAAAGAATCTTCTCTCGGCAACCTGTTGATGATGAGAAACTATTTACCGAAGAAAGGTGGCTGAACTCCTTGAGTACCCTACATTGTTATACATTGATCTATACTTTAAGTTGTAATGATGCTAACCATTCCCTTATCAAGGACTTTGTGTTGAGTAATCCAACCAACTTCTGCCGAGAGATTCTTGTTGAGTAATGAGAGTTTTGCTTACCTGCTGAGTAGTTTTTCTCTTAGCATGTTACCATTTCTCTCGGCACTCGGCACTCTCTTCTCGTCTTGGCCCCTTTTATTGCTGCAACATCTTGAGCCCCCTCGCCTGCTGTGTTCAAATAATCTTTGTACGGGACCAATATTGCATTGCCACCTGTTTACCTTATCTGACATTGTATTACTTTTTTCTATTGTTGTCTTTTGTCCTTCTTACCCTTTTTCGCATGTACTAGGAATTCCCTTTTGTATATACCTTCTTGTAATTTATTTAATTGTAATATTATCCTAGGGACTTATTATAAATAGTCTCTTTTCCTTATAAGCTGGAATTATCAAACTGTACACATAGACATTGGATATCCTGTTCTTGAGAGACAACCTTCTTTAAGTCCATTTTACATACACTCTTATCTAATCTTACCGAGTAACTTAGGATTAGTGGCCAGTGGACCTTGACATCAACTTGTGTGTCATATCAAGTGAAGTGTCAAGCCGTGTTGTGTTTATTAGTGTGTCATATCCTTCAAGTAGCTTTACATCGGTTACTCTAGTTCGTTTGTAGACTCATTCACTCTACTTTCTTTGATATCTCAAAAGACTCATTTTAGTTCGGATCTACTACGGTAAGTCTTAGTGACAACTATGCTCCTAGGCACACCACTCTCTGTATGGTACCGTTTCAATTCTTAGTTTACTATAATAGCAATTTCATTCTCTCTTTGTTCCTTATGGAAGAGTTATTAAGACACTTAGTTGCATTTTATGGATTCCATAAGAAATTCGTATTGCAAAATATATTAAATAGTCATTCATTAGTTAAACTTATGAATAACTATCCATAACAATAATGATTTTTCATCCCAAAATACCCTCAACAGAATTAATAAATAACGATATAATATCCATTCATAAATTATTACCATTTTATTTCATTCCTTAGTAATAACTAGAAGCTGATAGGAATTAGGTATCAAACCCACTTTTGTCAAACTGAGAAGTCACTCAATGCAACCAAAACCAACTAAGGAGCCCGATTAACTCAAATAAATAAAAAGAAGAAAAGAAGCAAAGAAGACTAGCCAGCTAGTGGAAGGATGAATCGACTTAATGGTGTTTTTTAGTGGGAGCACACAATGGTAGCGAGGAAGTAAGGATGACCAACCTACCGATGTGAATATGAACCAACTTGTTAGTTGCGAAGGATTTAATGCCGCCTATTCCTTCCATTACTAACTTGCTAGTTTGTAAGATGACCACTTTTATCTTCCTTCCATATATTTGTGTTTTATGTTCCAACTATTTACAAAAGTGCCATTATACTATAGTTAATATAAATAGTGACTTTTATTATTTGTAAAGATAGAATTTTTACATCCCTAAGCACTATTACCAAGTTCTCTTAGTGAGATTGAATATAATAGCATCTTTGTTACATTTGAATCTATCATATATCTTAATTGGTTTCAGCAATTCTTCTCCCATTAATTAGGCTATTTCATGAGTTATACCGTTTTAGCTTAATTAACCCATTACACTCCAAACTTTGTGAGTGAGATTATATTAGGAATCTCGGCATCGACTGTAAGACCATACAAATTAGCATTTCTTAAAATAACACTTGATTATAAGGCAATCACGAAAGTGATGCACAAATAAGATTAAAATGTGCAACGAGGCTATAGAAACTAATCTGAACAATCTGGTGAGATTTAGATTTTTGGAAATAAGAATAATGAAATAATAATCTAGCTAAAAAGCTACCTATAGCAAAATGGTTTGTAAGTTGTGGAAACTGTGCGATTCAAATTTGAGAATTAACAAGCTTATAAGAAATGAACTACTGGGGTAACATAACTAATAAAATAACATGAAATAATATTTAAGAAGAATATATATTTACTAAATATATCTAAATGTAAATATATATATATATATATATATATATGCTTATGAATTAGTAAAACCCTAAATATGTATATAATATATCTCTATAGGAAACTCGGAATTAAACTCCACAAAATAAAAAGATGCTAGAGATAAATTACTAATGAAGCTGTATGAGAGAAATACTATACATATATATTATTAGACCAATAAAGTAAAAGCATTAGTACATATATACATATACATACGATTTTCTATGGTTATCATCTGATCAATAATTTATTAACTTATATGCCAAAATGATTATATATGATGAAGCAAAGTTGGGGAGGCTAAATTTCTTTTACCGCTCCTTAAACATTAATTACAATAGTTAATAAATAATGAAGCATGGAAGTGGAGGAATTATGAGAGTATGCATGCTTCAGACCATAAACCGTAGCATTCAAAGTATGTTATAATTACACTAACAAGTAATTTAAGCTAATAAATAAATATCATATTAATTTACAAGGGGAACCTGTACCTAATTTGCTATATCCCTCCAATTACTTGACATTTAATAAGAATTATAAAGTATAATAATAGCTATAGCAAGATTAGTACGATTCTGTGTAGAATTGAAAAGGAAATATTTAATAGTAACACTGAATGGTGAAGATGTGCAATTAAAGAGTGGGAACATTAGCTAAAAATGGTATTTAACAAATAATGTATGCATAAATCCCTAAATGCAAGTAAAATATACCCTTTAAAATAGTAGACTTGATATTTAATGCAAAGGGAAATTCTAGTTTTAGGCTTTAGCTACTCTACTATTGCACGTGGAAAGAGGTTGTGGAAAGGACAGGGTGTTATAATAATTTTATCTTGATACCTACATGAACTTCCTGGCAGATTGATATATTTGACCCTAGCACTTGAAGCAAAACGAGGGAACTTGAAGACACCTACTAATTAATGTGATAATAGTGTTTGAGAAATACTACTCGAGCATGCAAACTATTACGTAATCTATGCGATTGACAAAGATTTCAAAATTTAGCAAGAGAAATATCATCTTTTTATCAATGATCAAAATAAACCCATTAAGAACAAGGAAATCTTTCTACCATTTTTGTGAGTACACAAAAAAGATAGCTACCTAACTTGGAAAAAAATTACAACGTGTTAGACGTACTTGTATGAACAGAGTACCATTTGAAGTTGTCGAGACAACCAATTGTTTCATCATGATGTACAACTAAACCTAAATGAAAGGAATACGTGTACATGTGTATGTATATTTATTTATCAATTTAATCAATTCTAAAAACATATAAGCTAGTTTTATTTTACTTCTAGGTGAATGTAGTAACTTATGTGAATATGGTAGACGATTATATCTACAAGGGGCTACATCTCAAAAATTAAGAATCTAATTGCTAATGTTGTTTCTTTTCTTAATAGAAACCATTATAATGATGGTGGTCTTTAGCTAGTTGAATTTGAAGATATGATGACTCCTTAAGTTATGCATCATAAGCTAAAACTAAGCCTTTAAGTAATATACTTGACAATGAATCTTGAAATGGATAATATGTGAAATTTTAATAAATCTTTACAATACCCAGCCTAAACAAAAATTACTATAGACTATTAGTAAATATGCTTATTTAGTGTTAAATAGAAAGTTGGTATGGTGAAGAAATGATGGAATGTAGGCCAATATGTAGAAATTTAGAAGGTTTATAAAGTATTTAATCTAGGTCAGAAGGTAAGTCAGAAGTTTTGTTGAGTAATTTTACACTAGACTCCAATTAGAATCTGATTTAGAAGGTTCCATGTTGGAAACTTTAGAAATTAATCAAACTTGAGGAGTCATTAAGAAGGTGCCCTACATAATAACCCTAACTAAAATAATAATAATAATAACAAATACTAAGGATAGAATTCATCTAAGCAATGACTCCAAATCTTTAATATTTGAGTACAAATAAATTATTAACTTATACACGATAAATTTAATGCTAAAAATTTTGGACAAATTATTAATATTTCATATTCGATATTGAGACTAAAAGTAGTATTAATCATGACATAGGAATCATCAACGACTAGTAGTGAATTATTGACCAAAATGGATGGACTCAATTGGATTATAAGACGTATGATAGAGGTAAAAAGTGATTCAAGAAGTAGGTCAAGAAGATTATCTAACTTTGATTAACCTAAAGAGTAACTCAGAGAGTATCTAGGGAATACGACATGGAGTACGAGTAAAGCTTAACAAACATGACTAGCTCAAGTAGTTCAGCTCTATGTAAGTGGGATCAATGCTTTGTAGCATTTTGGAGTATTATTCTATAATACTTAGAGGTTTTGGTATGTCTTTGGATTGTGTTTATAATTTAGTTGGTTGTGTATGTACCTAACATGAGCTTGAGTATTACCTTGTTGCTTTGTGGGAGTCGAGCTCTATGCTACGGTTGTTTTATGTATTCTTTTTTTTTTTTCTTTTATAGATTGTTTGAAATGGTAAATCACCCCAAAAATTGAATTAACTTAAACTCATCTTAACTTCTAACCTAACATGCATCACAATCTATTAGAGGTAATGACTAGAATACTTAAGCCAAACACGAACCCCTTTGATGAGGATAATTGAAATGGTCTTTTTCCTGCTCTTAGTCAAACTAAGTGATAGAAGAGGAGGTCGCGATAAGAGGGTGTTTTCCATCGCATAAGTCCCGGTTTAGTTTCAATTTGCGAATACGCGGTGTTAAACTCCTCAACCTATATTAAAGGTGGCATAATTTCTCTAATCTCGTGATGGATTGGGTAACGTCATATAATGGCATTTCCTTATACATGCATTCCATCTAACTAACCTAGTTGTAAACCTTGAATTTGTTTGTATTGAATGCATACCTCTGTTTTCGTTCCACTTACTAAGCAAGTTGTCACTCATTCCCTTATAGTTATTTTGCAAGTTTAGGGTAAACTTACCAACATGTCACTTAATTCCAGAAGATTAGGAAGCAGGGTTAGGAAGTGAGGATTTGAAGAATGGGCTAAACTTTGTTTTGAATGTCAATTTTGCTAACTTTTAGGAAAATCGCTAGGGTCTCTTTGGGTAACCCTCTAGTTTTTTACTACTAACATGTATATTAAGTTCTATAAACTAGTAGACTTCTATACTCCTCTCTTTGGACTCGTTTTTGTTTTCTATACAAATGCAATCTTGTAAATACTTGTAAATTTTGAATATTTTATCGAGAACTTTTGATCTAACTCCCTTATGTTGGAAAACTTTGGTTACAAAATAAATTCTATTTTTATAATCATCTTTAAAGATTATACTTTAGGTGAATAGAAAGTAGATATAAAGCTAAACACTTCAAAGTGGTTGATTTTGGTTCACCTTGTGTAAACTAGGTCTACGATAGTAGTTGTGAGGTTAAACTTCTATCCTATACCTCTTTAAGGCGTGATATTAACCATCCATCTCAACGGAGACACGTCATCATTAGTATGAGAGCTTCAAGGATTGCGACATACCCAATAAGCTTAATAATTTTCATTGACATTTCTACATTGTTGTTGGTGGAGTTGTAGGTTTGAGGTTGGTATTGTTGATTGCTTATGCAAATGATGTTGTGGGAATATTTGTGCAATTGAGTGATTAAAACTTCTTGTTATTTGTTTATTGATATTGTTGTTTAGTTATTGAGGCGTAGTTGAAGTAGCACTATATTAAGTTGTAGGTTGCTATTATATAATACATCTAAGGTGTTTGATAAAATTCTTAAGTTAGAAAATTGATGGAAATTGAAAGTATCACGATGAGTAATAAGAGTGTGCATGTCAAATTCATTAGAGAGCAAGGTGATGATAATTAGAATGGAGGTCATTGTGAGACTAGACTAGAGTGACAAATGCCAGCACTCATGGAAATGATGCAATGCTTCATGGATATGTCAGCGAATTTGATGCAAACTTTGATTGACAATATGACTTAACAAATAAACATCCAAAATGAGAACTGGAGGTAAAAGATATATGTGAGGCACATTAAAGGTGAAGAGTTGAATTTGGGAGAGGGAGATAGCTTTAATGGGGGTTGTATGATTAATATAATTTAGTAAGGGAGGGGTATTGAAAATATCAAGTTATTAGTACCGAATTTTGATGGGCATGGTACAATAAGTGACCATTATGATTAGGAGAGTTAAGTTGAGCAGCTTTTTGACTACTATGAATATGATGAGCATATCGAGGTAAAGCTGACATCTTCAAAAAGCTATGCTTCTTTGTAGTCTAAACAACTTTGTAAACAAAGAAGGGAAGATGGTGAAGACAAGGCTGGTACATGGAACTTAATGAAGAGGTTGGTGAACAAAAAGTTGTGTCACATTACTACAAATAGGAATTGCATTTCCAGATGTACACGTAGAGACTGGGAAGTATGTCAAGTGCTTAGTATACACAACAATTTGAAAATTTGTTAAACAACTCATTAAGTAGGTAATCTCCAGATTTATTACTGGATTAAGGTATGAGATACCAAATGTAGTTTAAGCGCAGCAGCATGCTTTTCTTGATGATGAAGTGAAGTTGGCCATCAGAGTTGAGCAACAAAAGCAAAGAGATAGAGGCAAGCAATAGAGTTCATACATTCGATTGAAGAGTAACCTACTAGGGACAAACCTAAGGAAGAGTTAAAGCCTACAAAGCTTGAGATGGGGCACAGGGAGTTTAGAGGCTATGAGAAGGGTGGATTGAGTAGTAACCTGAGTTAAACCATATAGGTCATAAGGGCAAGAGTAGGGCATTTAGAGGAGAAGATTTAGTAATGTTAAGTGCTTCAAATGTTAAGGCTTTAGACATATGTTAGAATGTCAAAACAAGCAAATCATGGTAATCAAGACCAAGTTGCCTGAACTTAAAGTAATCAATGAGGAGGAGAAAGAGGAAGAGAACCAAGGTGCATACATTGAAAAGCAAATGTAAGGTTATAAAGCAAGCAAGGATACTTATGTTAGAACCTGGCTTGATAGTAACCTAAAGTAGATGATGCCACTTACAATTAATAGAACTATAGCACTAGAGCAACCAACAAATGAGTTTTAGAGAATGAACTTATTCATTACTCAATGCTGGGTAAGTAATAAGATATGTTATCTAGTGACTAATAGTAGTAGGTGCATAAACATAGCCTTTACAGATTTTGTTTACACTTGGGATTAAAAATGAAACCACATCTATAACCTTATACTTTGCATTGGTTTAAAGAGAAGGGTAAGCTTAATGTTAATAAGCATGTTAGAGTTTTATTGTGGATTGGGGATTATGTGGATAACTTGTTATGTGATGTTGAGGTCATGGATGTTGCTTATATTCTTTTTTGGCAGACCTTAGATGTATGATAGGAGGCTTGTATATGATGGGTATAGAAGTTTTTTTATATTTGCGAAGGATGGAAATAAGATTGTTTCAACCCTAATGAGTCCTAAGGAGATTAAGAGAGATCAAATCACTAGGGGCAAACTGAAGGAAAGGAACAAGAGTTTATTTGTATGGAATTTGCATCTTTCTTTTTACAAGTCAAAGAAACCATGAGATTTAAGGGCAAATCATTTGCAACCCTAGGTGGATGATAGGAATTTGGTGTCGAACTTGCGTTTGTCAAGCTAAGAAGTAACTTAATGTAATTGAAAGGAACCAAGGAGTGCTCAACAGGCTCAAATAAACAAGAAGTAGAAGAAAAAAAGCAAATAGGACCAGCCGAATGGTAGAAGGATGAATTAAGTTGATGGTGTTCTTTAGTTGGAATACAAAGCAAGGAAGCATAGAATGTGAGCCTCGTACTCGAAGAATAGGAATTGAACCAGTAAATTTAGAGTATTGGTAAAACTAACCTAATTAACCTAAAAAACTTACAAATAAGCTTGAGACATTCATAAAAGAGATCTCGTAGGCTCAGAATTTAAAAATACAATAAAATATTAAGAATATAGCTAAAATAGTAAAGATTTACTATATCATTATTATATTATCGATCTTGCGCAAAGTAGGTTCCAAAAATTAATAAACACTTAGAGATAAATTATAGGCATAATATAATTAATATTATTTATAAAATAATATAGAAAGATATGTATACACATCGAGTATAGTTATTATATAAATATATATATGTAATTATAAAAAATACTTGAAATTGAGTAAAATCTACTAAATAAATTAATAAAAATGGGGAAAAAAAATTCTTAGATAGCTAGAAAAACATGTTTAGTGGTGTGGTAATGGAATTGAGAATGCATAGAGATAGGAAACCATTTCTTTCATACCTAGATATTGCTTTACACATGTAGTATAGAGATGAAAAAAACCAAAAGCATCTCAAATTAAGCTACAAAAAATTGCCTCCTGTTATTTGGAACAAAGTTTAGCCATTTGCAAGCCTAGGAAAAATTTGGAAGTAAGGAAATAGAGAGAGAGAGAGAGAGAGTGAAGAAAATAAAATTAGGAAATTTAGTGATTAAATTAGGAGTTTTATGTGATCTTAAGGAAAGTGGCTAACTGGAAGTGAGACCAAGTGGTAGCTTAAAGGAGTGGTCGACGGTAAGGGCTGTCGACATACCTTTCCCTCCCAAAGGTGGCCGAAGTGTCAAATTCCGGTAAGTCGCTATTTCTCCGATTTTATAAAAAATTTTGAAATTTGGTTTCCTTACATATTTTTTTATGAGGAATTCAAATCTTCAATCAAATTCTCAAAATTTTGACTGTAGAAAGTAATTGATACTAGAACTTTATAACTATTTTGAAGTTAGAATGTAAGTCAAGAATTTCTTAAATACAAACCTACTTTAGGGTAGTAAGTTAGAACCTCATCTAGAAACTAAGTCAAAACTTATCTTAAGTTAACTAAAATTAAATAAATAACTAAAGAACCTATTTATATCAGAATGTGAACACACTTAATAAGGAAAATAAGTTCTTACTTCATATGTAGATTTAAAATTAAAGTTGTATATTACATTTTAGGGATTATTAACAAAGACCACAAATGCGACTTATAGAAGCACGTGACATTATATCCAAGTAAGTTGGGATTGATGCTTCATTGCATGTTGAAGTATCAGATTAAGATACTTGGAGAACTAAGAGTGCTTTTTTGCTGTTGTAGCTAGATTGTTTGTGCATGAGCTATGGTTATGCTTACGATACTAATTGATGATTGCGAGTTGAACTTCAAGTGCTATTTTTTGCTTGAATATATCATGTCTAGCATGTATAAACTTGATTGCTCACCTTATAATCTAAACTAATCTTAAGTTGACTAAAGATATAACCTAGCATTCACGATAACCTAATAGGAGGTAGCAATTAGGTTATCAGATTAAATACTGACACTTCAATGAGTATAGCAAAAGCAGTTCTTTTCTTACCCTTTGTTGAACTAAGTAATAGGAGAAGGGGTCATGGCAAGGCTGGGAACCATAGTTCTAATGTTATCTAGGAATGAGGGTGTTCTCTATTACACAAGCTAGGATTTAGTTTGATGGTATCGCGTTGAAACTCCTTAAAATCCAAGTTAGAGTGGTCGAAATTTCTTTAACTTCATAATAGACCAATTAAATATTGTGTAATGATCTATCGTTTGTCTGTTGCATTTGTATTTAAATAATTATGGAACAGCCATATTTGTTAAGATAATCTTATTACTCTGTCTCTTCTTACTAAGCTAATGAGCTCACATCTTAATAGATTGTTTTTGCTGGTGTGAAGTAATACTTAAAGATTGCTTATTGCAATTATCCGTAGGTTAGTTTTGATGGAGCGGAGAGTGAGGAGTTGAAGTCTAAGGAATGGATCAATGCTCATGTTACTTTAGTTTTTCTTTTGTGAAAAGATTATAAGGTCTTCCTAAGAGGTTTTATAGTCTTCATTGACTTCCTAATATATTTATAATATGTAGTGTAATCTACTTGTAGGGATGTATAGATCTTTTGAAAACTTTAGAACTTCTGATGTATAAAAGTTATGTAAAAGATCTAAACTATCTTTAAGTATGTGTAGATATTGTGTAAAGTATTACTCCACATGTCTTATTTACTATAGGTGCCCATCTGATTGCTTTAAAGCTGGTTGAGTTGTCAATCACCTTGTGTAGATTGTACTTGCATTAGTAACTAAGATGGATAACTTCTAACTTAGGTTAGTTTACACGGCGAGACTGTTACGACTCCTTGAATTTGGGGCATGATATAGATCACTATTATGGTGGTTGTGAAGGATTTAGCGAACTGGTTGCCTATTCCTTCCATGACCAACTTGGCAATTTCTAAGATTAGAAGATAAATTTTATCTTCCTTTGATTCATTCGTGTTTTATGTTTTAATTATTTATAAAAGTGTCATTATACCAAGGTTAATATAAATAATATCTTTTATTATTTGTAAAGATAAAACTTTTACATCCCTAAACACTATTATCAAGTTCTCTTAGTGAAATTGACTTGATAGCATCTTTACTACATTGTGAATTTTATCAATCAAATATCTTAATTGTTTGTGGCGATTCTTTTACCATTAATTAGGCTATTTCATGAGTCATATCATTTTAGTCGAATTAACCTGTTGCATTCCAAACTTCATGAGTAACATTTGATTAGGAATCTTGACACTAATCATCCATTATAAGCAAGGCACATTAGAGATTTATTCCATTCAACAAAGAAAACAAGCTATTAGTGTAAAAGTGATATACAATGGTCCATTGGTAGCAATAGAAATAGTGATGGGATGGTGCTTTGTTAAGGACAATACATAATGATGGTTAGTGTAGTGCAAATGATAGTAACGCAATGATTATAGTGATTGTAGCAGTTATAGTGGTAGTGAAGCTGCAAGGGCAGTAATTGTGGTGGTGTTTTGTAATGGAACTGGAGGTATACGTAGTGTATGTAAGCCTCGTAGTCAAGTGTTCAAGAGTTGGTACGTAAAATTTAGGATAATCGAATAAGTTGTTCGATAGAGCCCAAATTTTATAACATAGATATATTAATAAAAGTGATTCTGTGAGTTTGGATTTTAGAAAATAAGTAATAAAATAATTAAATATTATAATATTGAATTATAAACATATTACTCGTTATTTATCGGAAATTCGTAAAATGAGTTTCTATAATTAATGAATTGATCAAAATAAATTGTATGCACATTAAAAATCATAAAATAATATAAATAATATTTAAGAGTATTTATTAGTATTATATATGTATTTACTCATGCCATATATATATTTACGTGTAAGTAAAAATATGTGAATTACTTAAAATACCTAAACTAAGCTAAAATAATACTGTATAATCAAAGAAAATTCATAAAAAAATGAATAAAAATGCTGGAAAAATGAGGAAATATCTAGAATGGAGGTCTGGTATGATAGGATTAAGAAGAACATAATTAACTAATTAAATTTAACCAACTAGAAAATAAAAAGGAAGAAGATAAAGGACATTTGTCACTTAGAAAATTAAAGAATAACCTAAACTAGCCCTCTAAATTCACTAAGCTTCAACTAGAATTCATTTTGGTTAGTTAAGAGTATAGGAAAAATAGAGAGAGACTAGAAAGAGAGTTAAGAATTTTTAGAAAAAATTACAAATTAGTGTATAATTAGGACTTATAAAGGAAACCTGCGACCATTGGCCACTTGCATCACCATACCCTAGCACCACCACTACACCCTATCGATACCCTTGGAGCCACCACTGGTTGCTAGAAGCTGATGGGACAAGTGAGTCCAATCTCCACTTTGATTTTGTTTAAATTATTAAAAATATCAAATATATTTGAAAAATTATGAAATTTTGAATTTTGAGGTTCTTATGTATGTAGATTTAGGAAAAAAAATTAGATTGATAAAATTAGGTCCCTAGACATATAATACTTAAGAAATCTCAAAGCCTAAACTTGTTTTTGATTTACAATTAAATAGCCTTAATAGTGTAGTTTTGAGTCTAAAATTTTTATGCAGATTGTTTAAAGTATTTAAAATAGTGCTATGGAGAGACTTTTCAAAAATTAATTTTAAAAAATTTTAGATAATTTTTAAGCATTAAAATAATACATAAAAGAGTGATTTTGGGCTTATTTTAGTAATTTAATGACAAATTAATGAAAATGATGATTTAGTGTATAATTAGGTATTTTAGGATGTTAATTTTTATGTAGTATGATATTTGTGGAGTTTGGAGTGCTAATTGTGTGTACTATGAATATTAGGTTATAATAATAAATGAATAATGGGTAAAAGTGAATAATGAAGTTAATTTTGTGATTTAGGGATTTAATAGGTATAAATTTTGATTTAGGGAATAATTAGACATTTTGAATATTATTTAGTAATGAAAGATGATATTTGTAGTGTTAGAAATGTTAGATAAGTGATTTAGGTGTAAATTATGTAATAATACATAATATGTATATATAGAAAATTAATGGATAGAAAATAATAGGTCAAAATTGATAATATGATGATAATAATAATATAAAATAAATTTGATATGAGAGTTAATTCGATAGTTAAATTATGAATAAGGTGTATCGTATCGACCAAAATATTGGTTAAGAGAAAAAAACGAAGATTTAGAATACCTAAGTATAGTTAGATGAATTTCACATATTGGTTCAAAAGAAATTCTTAGGGATTACATATAAAACCCCTAATCAGAAACTAAATTACAACTTTAATTGAAGATGGATTTAAAAATCGAATAAGAAACTAACCTATAATAGATCAGTAATAAGTAATATATATATTTATGTATATATAACTTAGATAATTGGGCAAAAGCTATGATTTAAAAGCTTATATATAACAAAGATATAAATACTAAAAGAGTATTTATATTATAAGGATAAGTAGAAAATAGTTAACCCTACAGCAAGTTGAGTGAGTAAGTTAAAGATCTCAAGTAAGTTTGAGATTAATATGTAACTATATTTTAGAGTATTCGGAGGCTTAAGATTATACTTATTTGTACTTGAAGGTAGTTTGAATGTGTACATGCTTGTGTGAGTGAGTTCTTGAAGGTACTATGTATTATTAGCTTGCTATATTGGTTTGCAATTGATTTGTATTGTGTGATATGGATTGATCATCTTAACTGGACTTAATAATATATCGCTTGTAAAATTAGCCGGTCAAGCATTTAAACCGATTATGAGAGACGTTTAGGATTCTCCTACTAAATACTGACCCCTTCTAAGGGATATATAATTGGTGATACGGTCTGACGTGGATGCACACACGACATTTGGTATCACACGAACCAAAGGGTTAGGTTTGAACCTCAAGACGATCCAAAGGGTAAATGGAAGTCAAAGGTTGAGTAGGGTCCTTGTGCACCGGCGAAGGATATATGCATTAATGACTTACACGAGCTTAGGTCGTACTTGATATAACGTATAAGTGTGGCTGGAGGTCACTCGGCACTAGTCCATGCTCAATGGGCTAGATAAGAGTAGTTAAGAGCAAGTAAAGAAAACATTTAGCTCATGAAAATGTGTTTGAAAAGTCAAGATTATATTCATTGTTGTGGCTATTACAATATACAAGTATTTATGTGAATTAGTTAGGATAAATCCTAGGTTAAAGTAAATTAAAAAAAAAAGGATTCCTACTAGTAAGGGAAAAGGGAATAATTTACAAGGGTAACATTATAATTAGGTAGAAAGAATATTCAATGGCAGAAAGGGCAGCGTAGATGTTAGAAAAAAGGTAGTACATATGTCATTTGCTCATTCTATGGTCCCAACGACACTACTAACCAAGTATAACAGGTTCTAGACATATTAGGTTGGCATTGATAGCTCGGATATTCAAGATTAGGAAAGGGTTCGTTTAGTCAATAGCTCATTGTCGGGTTGACTTCGGGAGGTCAGCTTTAGAGAGTTGTTCGTTCGACCTCGGAATAGATTAGGTTGGTGGTATTCTAGTTTAATACTTAGGTAAGTGTATCATAGAGAGCTCAACTCGGCATATCGGCTAATCACCTTGACAGCTTCTTAGATGATGTAGAGAGCAAAGTAACCCGGTAGGTCGGACTAGGGAATGCACTGCTTTTTGGCGTTTAACTCATCTCAAATAGTTTGACGAACCATCCGAGCAAGTCCTTAAGCTTGGGAGCACGTGATTGGTCCATGATCCTTATCATCCCCTCTGGGCTATTTGAGATTTGGGATTAAATTTAAGTCAACTTCATGTTGCTCATCTTTGAGAGTATATGGATAGAGATTGGCAATGTTAAAGGAATCTAAGATTCTGTACTCTTCAGGTAGTTCGATTCTGTAGGCATTAGGATTTATCTTTTCAAGTACTTTGAAGGGTCTGTTGACCTTGGGAGATAACTTACTTTTCCTCAAGTTTGGGAACCGTTGCTTGCTAAGATAGATCCAAACCAGTTCACTAGGTTAAAATTCTCTTTTCTTTTGTCTTCGGCCTCATCTTTCGACCTTCGTAGTAACTCGGCTCAATTGTTCTACGATCTTCTGATGCATAGCTTTGATGGTCTCGACTCTTTTGGTAGCTAGTTGGTCATCTATGAGGCTTGGAAGGGGTGTTTAGTCCATTGGGAGCTCAAGGTTGAACCCATAGGCAACCTTAAATGGAGACATGTTTGTTACGCTATGGGTAGTCCTATTGTAAGTGAAATCTATGATTAGTAGGCATAAATCCCAATGAACCATGTTCCGACCAACGGTAAGTCGTAGTAAAGTCCCTATGGTTCTATTGATAACCTCATTTTATCTGTCCATTTGTGGATAATAGGACATGTTGTACAATAGCTTAGTTCCCATTCGTCTCCATAATGTTCTTTAGAAGTGGTTCATGAACTTTGAGTCTCGGTTGAAACAATGGTTTTGGGCACTTTGTGAAGCTTGACCACTTCCTGCAAGAAAAGAAAAGAAATAGCTGAAATGTATTCACTTTTTGTACAAGGTCCAAAGTGTGCCATCTAGTTGAATTGATCTACGACCACCATGATGGAGTCCTTCCTTTAGAGCATCTTCGGCAATCCTAACATAAAGTTCATACTCAGCTCAAACTAAGGTTTGGTTAGGATAGACAAGGGTAAATAGTACCCTTGCTTGGCTTGGCTTGGCTCAGCTTAGCTCTTCGCCTTTCTACAAGTAGCATACCTTTCCAACATTGCTTGGATGCCTTTCATCATCTTGGCTAAAAGGATCTTGAGGATAGTACCTTATGAGTGTAATGCTAGCCAAAGTGTCCTGATAATCCTCCTTTATGAGCCATGTACACTAACAATTCTCTCAAGGAACGGTCAAGATACATAATTTCATCTTCCTAAATGTGTATTCGTCTTCGCTGTAATAGTCATCAAATGTCCGTCCTTCCTCACACTTGGAATAGATGGGACCAAAATGTGGATCCTCTACATACAAATCCTTTATCATTGAAAAACTAAGCAGCCTGGTTTGTAGCTCAATTAGGAGAGAATGTCATCTTGATAAGGCGTCGACCACTACATTGTTCTTCCCATTCTTCTATTTCATGACATAAGAAAATCCTTACATGAACTTGATATATTTGGCTTGTCTACGAAACAACTTAGGTTGGCTCTTCGAATATATCATGATTCATGATCAATGTAGATCACAAATTCCTTGGGCAGCAAATAGTATTGCCATACAGTTAGGGCTCGGATCAAGGAGTAAAAGTCCTTATCATAAATAGAATAGTTAAGTATAGCTCCTCTAAGTTTTTCACTGAAGTAGGAACTAGGTTAGCCTTCTTACATCAACACCACACCTATGTTTAGTTCGGACATATCATAGTCTACTTCAAACACTTTGTCAAAGCTCGATAGAGTTAAGATAGGGGCTGTAGTCAACTTCTCCTTCACTTCCTCAAAACTCCTTTGCTCTTTCTCTTCCCATTCTAACTCAGCGTTCTTCTTCAATAGTTTAGTGAGCGGGCCATGATAGTACTGAAATTCCTTATAAATCTGCAATAGAATGATGTTAAGCCATGAAAACTTCTCATATTGGCTGAAGTGATTGGTACAGGCCATTCGGTGATCACTCTTATCTTCTCATCATTGACTTGTATTCTTCTACCATCTACAACAAACCTTAGGAAGATTATTTTGGGTAAGCAAAAGTTACACTTTTTTCAGATTAGCATAAAGCCTTTTAGATCAAAGTTTTGCAAAGACTACTAAGAGATGCTTTTGGTAAGTCTTTAGATTAGGGCTATATACTAAGATTTCATCGAAATAAACCACCATGAATTTCCTTATTAGTTGTCAAAGCACATAATTCATTAGTCACATAAATGTGCTCGATGCATTTGATAGTCCATCTAGCATCACGAGCTATTTATACAATCCACGATGTGTTTTGAATGTAGTCTTCCACTAATCACTCTTACATGTTCAGATCTGATGGTATCCAGATCTAAGATCAATCTTGGAGAATACTCTTGCCCCATGTAACTCATCCAGCATGTCATCAAGCCTCGATATGCGATACCTATTCTTAATGGTGACGTAATTGATTGTTCGGCTATTTATACACATTCTTCATAACCCATCCTTCTTAAGTACTAAAAAGGTCGATATGGCATAGGAGCTAAGGGATTCTTACATATACCTTATCATCATTAGCTCATCTACCCACCTCTGTAGCTTATTTAGTGTTCATCCTATAAGCAGGCTTGTTCGGTAGTGTGGCTCCTAGTTGTAAGTTAGTTGCATGTTTGATGCCTCGAATGCGAGGAAGTTGTTCTAACATCTCACTTAGGAATAGATTGGCAAACTCATTTAATAAGATTTTCACCTTGACAGGCACCATTTCCTCCTTAGATCTCATCTCTAGCAACCTTCTGACTAGCAAATAGGTCGGCTCGTTAAGTTCTATCTATCTTTTCAGCTTAGATTAAGTCATCACCAAAGCCTCTTTCTTCAAGACTCGACTCAATGGGCCTAAATGATTTTTACTTGCTCAGCAATCATAGGGCTCAACTTCACCTTTCTTCCCTCATGCTCTAGGGAACATGTATTCCTCCTTCCATCATACATCATAGTTTAGTCAAACATCTACAATCATCCATGTAAAATGTGGGATGTGCTCATGGGTAATACATTACATAACACTTCATCTTGATAGTTGCTAATACAGATCAAAATAGATACTTGTTTATTCACTTATAGGGTTTCCTTGTCACTGAGTCAATGTAGCTTATAAGGTTTTGGGTGGGGCTGGGTTGGTAACTTTAATTGTTGGACCATGAAAGCAAAGGCTGCATTGGTGCAGCTCCCACTATCAACAATCAAGGTACACAGTAACCTATTCACCTTGCATCTAATGTGGAAAAGATTCTCTCTCTATTCATCCTTGGGCTCAAGACTTGCATTCATTATCCTCCTCAATACTAGAGTGGCAGGCATAAAATTACCTTCCTCCTCCTTGGATAGTTTAGTTGGCATAGTTTCTTTTGGGTCTTCTACTTCTTCATCAGTACAATCTACCTTAATAGTTGACACTTTACCTCGGATTACCATGGTTCTTCTGTTTGGATATTGAGCGGCCATGTATCTAAATTCTTAATATTTGAAACACTTGAACTCACTTGTCTTTCACCTTGATCTTTGACCATTCTAGAACTTCTTCGGGACCTTCTTCTCCTCTACTTGGGCATTTTGAGCAAGTCGGGTCTCAATAACCTTACTTGGTTCTATCCACACAGATCTGTTTGGAACAGATCGACTACTGCTAGGTTGGCTGATACGGGGTTGGAACCTTCCTGTTTGGCACCTTTCGATTCTCTAAGCAGCTCAAATAGTGTCATCAAGTGATCCAATATCCATGGTTTCTAGAACATCTCCACTTTTGTATTTCAATCCACTGATAAATTGAGATACAGTTTGATCTTTGAGCTCAATGACTTTTCATTGGATCATTAGCATCTGAAATTCCTTTACATAGACATCAATAGTCGATCCTCCTTTCCTTAGCTCTTGTAATCTTTTGAAGGCATCCTACAAATAGTAGCTCGGCACAAAAATCCCTCCTCATGACCCTTTTCATCTCATCCCAACTCCTAACTTCATGTTCTCCTTCTCTTCTTCAGGTGGCTTTCATGTTCTTCTACCATAAGGTGGCATAACTAATAAACTCCAATACAGTAAGTCTAACCTTTGTATTATCTGTTACTTCATGGCATTCAAATTGCTTCTTAATCTTATCTACTCAATGCAAGTAGTCTTAAGCATCTCTACTCCTAGAAAAACTTAGAATGCGCATCCTCAACCCTTCAACTCTAAAGGTTCGAACATTCCTTTCTTTGGGTTCATAGTACTCTTCTGCTTTGTCATCTCCTTCCTCTTCTTACTCTTCTATTTCATCGAGTGTTAGCTACTTAACTGACTCACTTATGTGAGTGTGAATCGACAAGTGTATTAGGTCGTGGAAGTAGTATAAATGGTGAGTCAAGATTGTATTTCACAAGGAGCTAGGTGCTAAGTACTAAATTGTTTGAGCTTTTCCCTAAGCTAAGCTATTGATAATTAAACTAAAAGTGAGTAAAAACTAAATAATAAGACAAACACTAAACCAAATGTTCTAGTTACATTATGAGGGTCCTAGGTTTAGGAGATAAAAAAGATCAAATTGGGATTTGTAAATCTATTATCATTTGAATTAATGTGATGTCGTAAATTGATATTCGAAATTGACTAAAAAGGGATTTAACTAAACTCACTAGACTCCTTAAGTAGTGGAATTTTAATTATAGCATAAATTCACTCATTAAGGTAATTTATCTATAATTATTGGGTAAATAATAATCCGCTCACACCGAAATTATCATTCTAGTTAGAAATATTGTTTAAGTATGTCCCCATGACCTAAACCATTTTTCCAACTGTATTAAGTGTGTGAATTCATGAATTTAATTAAAACCTGCATATCCCTATAACGAGCCTTTTAAAAAATTTAAGCTATGTTCAACACAAATTATCAAAACCTTCTTAGATATCTTATAACTCTATCTAGCTAAAAAGTAATGGCCAAGTACTAAATAACTAGACGATGAACACAATAGAAAAAAATACCAAAATACTCAATATCGATATCGGAATAATATGCAAAACACATCAACTCATCAAATCCATTAATATAAAATCCAAATAAATTAAGTACAATATCACATCACAAAACCTAAATGAATCAAGATATATATAAATTGAAATAACAAGGAAAAAAAAAATCTCGATCGGTATATTCAATCTTAAAACCTGATACAAAATCGGCAAATCTCGATTCATTTACAACCTGATGTAGTTCTCTAGTGAGCTAAAACAAAATGATTTAGAGTTCTAAAATTAAAGAAAACATACTAAAATTAAAGAAAACATACTAAAATTAATAAAGTAAAACAAATATAAAATTTCTGTTCTTAACTATGTTAGCCAAAAATAAACTCTAGCTGCTGTTCTATCTCTTAATGCTACTCCTATTTTCCTCTCTTGTAAAACTACTATCCCTGTCTGCTGTCTCCTCCCTTTTTAACTAAAAAATTCTCTCCTTTTATACCAGGCTACTGTCTCCTTTTTATTCTCAACTCAATGCCCTCCTTTTTCCTTTTACAAAATAAGTTGCTCCCCTCACATATGGCCCCCCTTGCTTAAATTAAATATGTTTGGCTAGTTTCCTCCTTCATTCTACCTCTCAATGACATGTCCACTCATTTAATAAGATTCTCCATGTATGTAAGTGGAATTGAAGGCCTCTTGTTTTGTCCAAATCTTGTCGCTGTGACTTAACACTTAATTGCTCTTCTTAGCATACAAGAGACAAAAAGGGCCTTTTTTAATTACTCGATGGGCCCTCCATCGGATATGGTCCAAATCTAAGCAAAGACATACGCAAACTAGTATTCTCCAAACTCTATTTGGTGTTGTTGTCCAAGTGTTCAATGTTCCTACTTTATTGAAATTTAAGTTCCTGCATATGTCAACAAAATTGGACCAATAACAATTTGATAATAAGCTACTCTTTTCTTAACAATTGAAGTCCAGTATCATGTAGAACTTGCCGCGTTGTTCCCTTTTTTTTACTTGTGCAGGTCCTGCTTGGTAAACATCTAGAGCTTAGTATGAGTGCATGAATAAGCTGTTAAAGTAAGGGAAACTCTTGTCTCGCTATGGTTGCTATTACGAAGAAGGAATGTAAGTTATTGCAAGTGAAGTTGAAGTGCTTCTTAGCCTTACTTGGTTGTAGCTGCTTGATTGGATAGCTTGGTGCTTGGTTTTCAATTACAGCTACTCGTGTTGGACTCCACTCGGTGGCTACAAGTGAAATAACTCTCGGCCTATTGTTGTTCTTCGGGTAGGAGCCTTATTTGTTGTCTTAGAATTCCATGGCTTGAAGTGGAGCTTAGATATGTTGCTGCAAGTTTGGAGTTTGGAGTTTACAGTTGTTGTTAATTGGATGCCATAACTTGTTGCGCTTAGAATTGGAGTGAAGCTGCTCGAGTGTTTGGCCAAAAAATTCTGGTCTGCTATCACGGATTAAAGAAGTGTGGGCTGCTTGTAGTGTTGCCCGTGTTTGTGAATTCAGCTGCTTGGTCTCGATTTGGAATTGTTTTACTGCTAGGAAGCTTAATTGTATGCTTTAGCTGCTGCTATCAGTTTAGGATGTCGTGGCTGTTGATTAAAGAGGTTGCAGCTGCTATTATAAATTGGAACTAGGCCATGAGTTGCTTGTATAGTGGTCTTCAGGTTGTGCTTTGTTTGTTGCTCAACTGCTGGTCACACGTTGGGACAAGGAACATACTTAGCTACTACACTTGGAACCAACGGCTATTGCTGTTGCTTAGTGACGTTCACGACCTGTAAAAATTTAGAAAATAAGAACAATAAAAATGAAGTTTTATAAACTTAGTAAATTGAGTTATTATTAACAAAATTTTCAATTTCAGCTATTAATTCATGAGCTTGAAGTACCGTGGCTTTTTAAACTGTTGAAATTTCCAAAAGTTAGTTGCTTGGGGACTAAGTAATTGGGGGTTGTTTAATGATAGAGCTCATGAGTTGCTATTGTTTGGTGGCCATAAGAAGTTGAAATTCAACTATTGCTTTGGTTGGATGCTCAATTTATTCTCAACTTATTATATGTTTGGTAGCTTTCAATTGGAGATGTTTGGAGCACCAATTGGGTGCCACTTATAGCTATAACTTGAATGGAGATGCTGCTTGCCATTGATTAGAGCTCGAGCATGCTTAGTTCTCAATTGGTGCTATTGCCCATGTTTAAAACACATTTAGAGTGCAACTATTGTTTCTCCTTCTTCGTTCTCCTCTAATTGAAATCACAGCCTACAATAAAAATAATCAAAATGGAACTCCACAAGATCAACTCAATATAAAAATGCAATGCATATTTTCCCTCCTATAATTTAGTTTGCTATTGTAAGCTAATTGGTTCCATATTAAAGTATACTATGGACTTGGAGTTGCTGCAGTTGTTATTGAGTGGAGCAACTACTACATATTTTATTTTTAGAGTGTAGTTGTTGTCCATAGAGGTGGCTTGGTATATAGCTGCTGTATGGTGCGTAGAGCTTGAAATTGCTGAATAAAAGCTATTGCGAACTTAAGTCATATGTATTTCTTTGTTAATTGGCTATGCTAGTAGCTACATAACTTCTCCAAAGCAAGCTATCATCTATAATCAATTCAAAGCTGCTTTATGTGGTCTTCGAGTGTGGTGATCTGCTATGTTCTTCATTAAATGGAGCTGCTACTATAGTCCTAAAGAAGTGAGAGCTTCTATATTGAGTTAACTAGTGAGGTTTCCTTTTTCAACTCACTAAAAGCTCTTGATTTTAGCTCCCCAACATGATTAGAAAGGAGCTTAAGCTGTAACAAAGCTGCTGGGGCTGTTTTAGGCTACAATGAGGCCTTCAAGAGCTTAAGTTGTGTACATTGTGATTTTCCATAGCTGGTAATAAGTCTAAATGAAGTGGAGCTCTTGAATTTTGCTTAAAGCTGATTGGTTTTGCTTTACTACTACAACTATTGCGCTGCTTAGGATCAAATGTTGCTGTTCTTAGTGTTTACATGGTTATGCTTTGTTATTGAGATTCCAATTGCTGCTACATTTGAAACATGATTGTGGTGCACAATTCATAAGTAGTCCAAAAATGAGATAAACTTATAAATAGATGCAAATCATTTCAAGCCAACATTTGATCCTTTTTCACTATTTATGTATTCTGGTCCACAAAACATAGATTTTATTGATTTTTAAGTAAAATCCACATCAAAAGCACAATAAAATATGTAAATGTGTTGTATTTAAAAGAAGATAAATGTGTAAATTACACATTTATCACTAGCCTACGCCTAGCAACCTTACCTACTCCTTTAGTTCGAGGCGGTTGAATTAGGGCATTAACTCAGCCAAATTGACTATTGCCTCTCTTAGGCTATTCGTGTCCTCTATAAGAGTCATTTCTAGCTCGTTGCCTATCTTCATTTATGACATTAACCAAATTGGCTACTGAGACGATGAGTCTATTCAATCAACTACCCATTGATTGAGCTGTAAAGCTTTCTTATTAGCGTTGGCCATTTTGAGCACTACTCTCTTAGTTACCTAGAGTTCCCTAAACACTTAAATCAAACATTGTCGGCTACCTCGTGAAATTGATGGTTAAAATACCACCCAAAGTTCTCTCTACGAATAATGACAGTAGAACAATAACTAATACACCCACCACTATGTTAACTATACTCAATGAATAAGTAATCACTTATACTTTGTTTTTGTGTAAAAGAAACAGGCAAAACAGAGCACATAATTTCTTCATCACTTTTCACTTACCAAACTCCTATGTTAACAACAAAACTTCTAACACAAGAAAACAGTAACAAATCACTTAGAATAAAGTAAGAGAAATTAGCTTCGAATGTAGCTAAGCTTTGATACCAAGATGATACGGTCCAATGTAGATGAACACATGATGTCTGGTATCGCACGAACCAAAGGGGTGGGTCCAAACCTCGAGATGGCTAAAGGGTAAATGAAAATCAAAGGTTAAATAGGGTTCCTTGTGTACTGATGAAGGAAATGATGCACCAACACCTCATAGGAGCTTAGGTCGCACTTGATATAATGCATAAGTGTGGCCAGAGGTCATCATCACTAGTCTACACTTAATGGGCTAAATAAGAGCAGTTAAGAGCAAGCAAATAAAACACTTAGCTCACAAAAATATGTTTGAAAAGTCAAGATTGTATTCACTATTGCGGCTATTACAATATACAAGTATTTATATGATCAAATTAAGGTAAATCCTAGGTTAGAGTAAATCACAAAAAGGGATTCCTACTAGTAAGGGAAAAGGGAATAACTTATAGGGGTAGCTTTGTAATCAGGTAGAAAGGATATCTGGTGGTAGAAAGGATAGTATACATGTTAGAAAAAAGGCAATACGTGTGTTATTTGCTCATTCAGTAATCCCAATGACACTACTGACTGAGCATAGCAGGTTCTGAATAGATTAGGTAGGCGTCAACAGCTCGGATATTCAGGACTAGGAAAGGGTTCATTTAGGCGGTGGCTCATTGTTAGGTTTGCCTCAGGAGGTTGGCTCCAGAGAGTTGTTTACTCAACCTCGGAACAGATCAAGTCAGCAGTGTTTAGGTTTGATACTTAGGCAAGTGTATAGTAAAGAGATTAGCTCCATACATTGGTTGGTTACCTCGATAGTTTCTTGAATGATGTGGAGAGCAAAGTAACTTGGCAAGTCGAACTAGGGAATGCACTACTCCTCGGCATTCAACTCACTTTAGACAGCTCGATGAACCATTTGAGTAAGTCCTTGAGCTCAGGAGAGCATAATTAATCCATGATCCCTATCAATCGATCCCTTCTTTATTTTTAATCAAACTAAGTAACAGAAGAAAAAGTTGCGGCAAGGGTAAAGTTAATGATTCAAAGGTAGTCGTGGGAGGAGTGGTGTCTCCATTGCACAAGCTTGGGTTTAGTCTTAAGCTATTGAAATTTACGCTAAACTTCTAAACTCATATTAGAGTGGGTATGACAAACCAGATAACGTTATCCAATGGTATTCGTTTGTTACATTGCATTAAAATAACTAGTTGATAATCTTTTTTGTGCTTGATGTATAGTTATAAGTCTTTGTCCCAACTTATTGAGTGGTTGGTCACTCACATCCTTATAGATTTTGTTGCAAATACTACTTAGGAAGCGACTATATAACTATCTTGAAGCTAGTAATTAGTGGATCTTGAAAAGCGATGAAATAAAACTAAAGAACACATGCATTTCTAAGGTCTAAGGTCTTAGTTCTTTAGAATTTTCCATTGTCAAATAAAGTATTACATTGATAAGATTATGCTATGAAATCATGAAAACATTAATTGCAATATTTGAATCCTAATATATATTTTTCATACTTTTTTAAGTAAATAATCTGTTTAATATATGAAATATTTATTTCAAAGCGAGTTAGTCATAAACACCTTATGTAAATTATGTCTAAGATAGTAGCTGTAAAGTTAACTTTTATCCTAAAATGGTTTGCACGATGAGACTATTATGATTTTGTCGCTTCAGAGTGTGACAATGTATGACATTTTTGAAATGGTATTAATAATGACAAAGGTAATGTATCAATGATGATGTAATAATAATATGGTGACGATGACTTGGTGTTATTTTTGTAATAATGATGGTTCGGATGGCAACAGTGCAGAGTGGTGGTATAGACGATAATAATGATGATGATGGTAGTGGTGAATAGTGTAGTAAGGTTAAGGTGATGATGATGACAAAATAGTAGTGCTGGAGGTAATGGGAATGGTGAGGTAGTTGTGATTTAAAAAAATGTGTTAATTTCAACTTATATTAGAAGATTTTATTTTGTTCCATCATAAGTTCTTATATTTTTAAATACAATATACAAAAACCTTGAGATACTTCCCTAGTCCAATACCATACTTACTTTACAAATCAAATTTGTTATAACAAGTTTTACTCTAACTGATAGCTCAAAAAGTTGCAAATTGGATACTACCTTAAGAATATATACAAAGTCTTTCATATAATGATATTACTAATAACTTCCCTTAGGTCATTCAATTGTAGTGGTTTTTTTTTTTCCTTTTGTTTTTTAAACACTAGCTATTTCCAAACAAAATTTTTTATATCTATAAACTTCATACAATAGGAAAATAAGACTTACCTTCTTATATATGGTTCTTTAATATGTATATTAGATAACTTTAATTACAAAGTATGGTTGCTATGAATTAGTAAATTGCTAAAGCATTTGGACTTGCATAAGGATAATGAAGATACTAAAAAATGAGCAATTGCACTTGTATAATTAGCTAAATAATTTGTAGCATGAAAATGATTTTGAGAAAGTTACAATGAAAAGTTACTATCACCCAATACACTTATCTTGTACCAACATTATGATGAAGCAAGTACTATAGCTATTGCTAACCATTATTAGTGCATCAATATGCTACTTGATGACATAACATAGCTATGTTTTCTTTTGTCAGGCGACTTATTTTCATAGAGGAGGCATATACTCAACTATGCATGCATTTGGATTTTTTTTTTTTAAAAAAAAAAAGAATAGAAGGAGATAAGTATTTGTTTTGTTAAAAAAAGTGGATATTTTGGGCTATATACAACTTTACGATGGGATTTGGTTTCCAACACTAAATATAGCATGGGGATAATAATATAATATTGCACAAAAAAAAAAAACATTGCATGTATCTTTTGTCTGATTTTTGGTGTATTTACCATGTCACATAGAACTTTTATGTTGTGTATTATTTGCTACATATATGTACCATATTAATATCCTATCGTAACAATACTTCATTTTATTTTATGCTTATTTGTTTTTTTGGACTATAACTATCATATTGTTCAAAAAGAAGGGGACTATAACTACCATAACTATAACACTACCTCCACAGTATTATCATAACTACCATCACCACCTATGCTACCATGAGAGTGATATTAGAGATAATTTCTTCCATTATAGAAATATTACATTTTAATGAATTTCCATGATATATACCTAATTCAAAGAACTAGTGCACCATTTAAGTGAAGAAGACGTTCCTTTTGTGTGGGCTTTGTAACTAAAGGATTAGAGTATGTGGCTACAAACTATGTTTTGTGGTAAGTTAAGAACCCCAAACCTAATTAGACCCAGATTTCAATTGAAAAGTTAGGTATTAACCATCTTAGGCATATAATCATAAAATTTGAGAAAAAAGAACACTGAAATTGAGATTCAAACCATGATACAGATGATTTTAAAAATTTTGATGTAAAATCTATAGAGAAAAATCTTAGGATGGATCATACAATATGGTAACATTACTGGGAAACTATAATTTGAATATTTAATTCTTGTGTTTAATGATTATCTTGACAACTATAGCATCAATAGGGGATTGGAGGACGAACTTGGTGGTTAAGAATTGACTTGAGATGTTCTAATTCATGTCTTTAGTAAGAGATATCGAAAAAGTGGGAGTAAGAGTAAAAGTTATTGACTACATTGAGAAATGGTCAATCACATAGCAAATTCGGTTAACTAAAGTAGTAATTAAGTTGATTAAATTGGATAATTGGGAAAAGCCGTCAACCAAATCTAGAAAGTGGTTTGCTACTTTGCTATACATAGGGATTTAATTAACCTAATTTTATCTATAGCTAACTATATTAGGTTATTTGAGGAGATCTCTTAGTGAAATAAGATTATATCAATTATTTTATGTGTAACCAAGATTTTCATCAAAATCAAATTATTTCCAAGTTGGTGGCTCTATCTAAATAAAGTTACTATTATTTTATGTATACAAGTTATACATAATGAATATAAATAGCTTTCTTACTGTTAAATTGTTGTTTGGTATTTATGCTTATGCCGAGGCCATAACCAATTGGATAGGTAGGTTATGGACAAGGTATTTGTTGTCTATTAAGGATATATTATTCAAAATGAAGTAGTAGGTAATTTAGGTGTTGAATTGTTATGTGCAATTAGGCAGGTCTTTGATATGGCTAATTGTTCTCATATGGATTTTACCTTCAAGTAAGAAGTTGTAGCTGGGTGATGCTAGCGGTATGGGATGTTATAGTAAACAACTACCATGGACTGCAAGTTGACTAGTGTTTGATACAGGTGTTAAACCTAGTATGAGATAATTTGACTCTTGAATTTAAGAGGACTTAGGAACTACATTATGACTCATGGACTTTAGGAATTTACCTTTGGATTCCGAGTTTGACTCTACTAACTATTGTCCACCTAAAAGGATAATTAACATAGCTTATTCATACATTTGTTATTGTATGTACATTAGTTAATCTATTTAGGTATGGATGCAATATGTTATGTTGATGTGTTTTCTATGCAATTTTCTTGTTATTATGCTTTGTTGTTCACTATGTTTAGAATATTTGATTTTGTGTGCAAATGAGCTGTAAGAAGTTAATACTTATAGCTACCTTAGTTATAATCTTTGGTGTAAGAGTGGGAATGATACAGTACCCCTTATGATTTTTAGCTACAACAAACTTTAGTGTAAAGTATGAGAATTATGACGTTTTAGTTTAATAATATTTTGAGACTAGTTAGGACTTTCTTATGAATTATGATTTATTATCATGAATTTATGGGAAAAAAGACTATTTTGAAAGTTTTGAGAATAAAACTATATAATATTGTAGTACATATTCTAGTAAGAGAACTCTAAGCTTACATGTGCCTATTAAGTAATAGACTTTTTACCTTTTCATTATATATGTATACTAAATAAAATTTAATTATTATTTTATAAAGGATTACATTAATAAATAAAAAGGGTTTTTTAAATAAAAATATATTAGAACAAATATTTAAACAGGGAATTGCAAGTAAAGGAAAATCAGTAAATCGATATTAATATAAGTATTGTATTGTTAGGTTTCATGATAACTACATATGATTGTTTTGTTAGCAATACTAAAAAAAATTATCATTTTGAATACAGGTTAATAGGCAATCAATTATTTCATAATTCATATTCATTTTCGTAGCAATAATTGTAAAAAAAAAAAAAAAAATTTACTGAACCAAGTCATATAATTAGTATTATTTATTAATAGTTAATGGGATAAAATTATAATATCTATAATATGGATAACGTGATTATTATTTATGGTAAATTACTAATAAAAATATTAATTTAAGATAATTTATTTAGTTAATTATGATTTGAAATTAATAAATTTAATGTTATTAATTGTTGTTAAAAAAAAATAAAAAGAGAAATGTGATTCAAGCATTAGATGCATCTAAAAAAGTAAAATGACACAAATGATTTAAATCTAACATCTCATGTTTGCAAAACAAAATATTTAACCACTAAGCTATGCCTATTTCTATATTATATTTTGCTCTTTAAAATATATATTTAATAAGTATTTTTTCCTTTTCTAAAAATTCTAAAAGTTAATTTTTTTTCTAAGCTCAAGGGGACTAAGGTCTCTATTGCCCCCCCTAGATCCGTCCCTATATATATTAATACAAAATTATCATATATAACATATAACAAATTGTTACGAGTTATATTTAACTATTATATATATGTATGGCTTTATATTATAACACTTTTACTAATGCTTAATGAGTATTTATTAATATATGAAAACTAATTTATACAAGGTGTTACAAAGTATGATAAAACTTTATTATAACAATTAAGAGCTATTAACAAAATATCATAGAGTTATTATATATATTATACTTAAAGTAAATAAAATAAGTTATCTATTATATATCATATATAATAAAATAAAATAATTTACTTAGTTTATGACAAAGGATTATTATGTATACTAATTAACTATTCCATTAGTATCGGAAGAATAGTTCATAGGAAATTGGTGAGTATTTGATATGATAAGACCGATCATTAGAAAAACATTTAATATTGTTAAAGTAAAAATTAGTTACGTAGTCATATATGAACTATAGTACAAATTATCTATCAAATCATCACAAGTCATAATAGGCTTTTGCATAACTTATTTATTTCATAACTTCATACTTATGCTTATACACTAATAAAGTAAAACAAGTAATTATATATATTCTATACCAAGCTAATATATAGCATAACCATTTTATAATAAACTTTATAAACCTTAATTACTCCAGAACATAATTCTCATGTAGATGTATATATATAAACACATATATCGTAGTAAATAGTTAAATTGTAAAAAGTAGAACTGATATGTATAAATTAAAGTAAATGTGTTTATATTATGAATAAAAAATAGTTAATTTTGTTAATAGAAGATGGTTAATTAATAAGTAACATAGTAGTTTTCATTTTTTATTATACAGGTATTATTACTTGTTACAACCCACGAATTACAACATGCAACTAGTTGCAACATGGAAACCAATCTAATAATCGGTTGCAACCAATTGGTTCTAGCAAGGAGAAACTAGCCACATGATCAAGTCTAACCAAATCAAGAGTTACCTGATCAATCCCAAACCTTTCCCAAGATTTGCATAACAAAGAGAACATTGTTTCCACATCTCGATAGTTAAAATAATTTGATTTATGTAGTTTGACGTTAATCAATTACTTTGAATATATTCTTTTTGAATGATTAATATATCATTTATGAAATTATTATTTAATCATAACACTTAAGCTATATGAACAAGTAATTAGGCTTTTAATATGGAGGATCCATACGATACTAATTTTGACACTTGATGAGAGGTCACACCCTCATTTAACAAGAAATGAAAACTATTTCCTATTGAATGGTTTTTAACATAATAAGGAAAAAAGAGAACTTCGTATCGAATAGAGGTAATTTTTTTCTCGTGCTCTTTACAATTCTATTAAGAAAGACATTCAAGATGGGTCCCTTTCTAATTACAGGTACAAGAATTTTACTCTAATTCTATAGATAGAACATGACAAACATGCTGTAATTTTATATTTACATGCAACTTGACTTCCATTTATGTATACATATATGAAAATTTCTAGTAGTTGTTATCTTGGAACTGCTGTAGATATAGTATAGTTGTTGCTCTCTCTCTCTTTTTTTTTTTTTTTCATAATTGAATTAGAATCTATGAACCCTAATTATTGATTTGTGTCTTATATGCATAAACATGTGAGATTTTTCGTGGATTTCACTTATGCTTAATGTTAAAATCAAAAGTTGACATAATTATTTCATATTAGAAATTTCCGTGAGATATACTTTTAATTTTAATTTTTTTCAATTCCATGTTAACTTGTGTGGGATTCCTTGAAAGGATCTTATAATATTTGCTTATCTTTTGTTGTACAAATGTACGTATATTCTTCATTGCAAATCAATAACACAGTGAAAGTACTCGAGTCAATAACATGATAATCTCACACGAACATATGGCTATTTGACCTCATTATTAATTTTATGTTAAGAAATTCCTAAATGAATCTTTATATTTGTGACTTAGTTCATTTATGATTATCTCAAGTACATATTTCTTTTCACATCATGATTGTCCCAAAAAATGTACAAAATTTAATAATCAACTTTTTGGATTATTTTAGATAATTAACTTGATTAATAAGTCAATCATGCTTGTGATTATAGACTGAATTTTTTTTTTATATCAAATAAAACATATCTTTTAGTTAAAAGACCTGAAGATTTTTTTATCTCAAGTTTTGATAATTAGCACGTTGATGAAGATGTGACTAAAAGATCAAATTTTATTTAGTTAATATAAGCTAATTAGTCTCTATTTTTGAAGAATATTCATACGAAATACGCTTCCATTTTTGCAAATCTTTTTTCATGTCGTAGTCATGTGATGTCTAATGATCCTGTCAACAACTTCGCTTGAGATTCCTTTTTTGAGCTTATTGTTTTGTCTTCCCGAAGTCTTAATTTTCTGCCATTTTTTTATTGATTCGAAATTCTGGGTATCCATTAACACGGGTTAATCTCTTTTGCTGAGAAACATTATGCACCATGTTGTATCTTGATGGTTTGGGGGTTTGACGTGGATGAAATCTCAATGAGTTAAATTAGATTCACATGAACCACAAATAATCAATTCTCACTATAAGAAAAGCATTTTGATTTTAGAGTTTTTACCGTTACATGATTATATTGTTGTTACATTTTTGTGCGTTATAATGGGAAATTAAATGGAGTACTCAACAAATATCTTACCAAACCAACAACTCCAAGATCACCCCTTTCATTCTAAATGATGGGTGAATCATACCATCACCATCTCCCTGCCCAATTGCTATTTCTATCGCACCATCAACGTCACCCCACCATGACCCCAACATTATATTAAATCACCATAATCTGCTAACACTACGCTATCACCACTATATCTGTTGTTATGATGGTGGTAGTGCCAGGGGGATTGGTGGTAGTGGTTGGAAGGTAGTGATGATTTTATTTCCATTATTACCCAAAAAGCCTTCATAAAGAAGTTTTAGACAAACTGCATATAAAGAGCTCACTAAATATCCAAATAACTAAATTCTTTAATTAAAAATTAATTATTCCAATTAATTGAGAGCCATGATGAATTTGTGTTCTTGCTTAGCTTATTATGGAAAAAATAAACAAACATATAAAAATTTACATCTAATCATCGAGAATAAGTATATTTTATCTTTAATATTTTCCTATTTTGAGAAGGACCTCCAAGGGAATAATAGAGAATTAAATTATTTTCTGGATCAAGATACAAGGGAAAAAGGATATGTAGACCGCTAATCAACTATTTTTAATAATACTTTTAATTAAAAGTATTATACATAAAGAAAGTAAGACGATATGATCTCGAATTCTCCATATAATCTCATTTCTCTTATATATTTCGTTTTCAATTGAGAGTACGATAAGAAAGATAGATGCATGGTCTATCTATCCATTGTTCGAAGGAACGGTGGAGGGAGTTGAGCAAACAACAGGAAAGTACAACAGGAACGTACGTATTCTATCTTCTCTCCCCCTTTGCCTTTCTTCATTTTTTTTTTTTAAATTGTTCGTCCACCTTTATTCCGTGAACGAGAATTGCTAAAAGTTTGCGGGATATAAAATATCTTCTTCTTTTTTTTTCGGTGGAAATATATAATATCCTTTACCACAATTGGAAAGTAAAATTGGAATATTCGGTGGGTCTAAAGCTTAGGTGTTGGAAGATGCATGACGACGGTCGCATGCGGCACGCATTCCTTACAGCTCTTACGTGTAAAAGGAATGCAGGGGAATCATCTTATCTTATCTTCCTTATAATGTGTCTACAGGACATGTATGCTGTTCACGACCATATCCCAGTATTTGGATAGAATATACTTATACCTAATGTTAGGTTATTGATTTTGACTTTCACATACTAAAATTAAGCCCATCCATTTTAAAAACATATTTTTCAAGCCACGGTTTAATTCAATTCTACTAGTCTTTGAAATCGGACTGTATCCAATCTTAGTTCAAATCTGATTAAATCCGATTCCACTTCTTTTACTTTTAACCCTCTTATATTTTCGATTCAACCATCCGAACTGAGTTTGATAATACCATTTTCGAGACTCCAGCTCCGACCCCATAAGGAACATCAGTATTCTTCTATAACGATATATATATTTTCTGAAATTCTTCTATTGGGATTCAACATGTTTTATTTCCCTCTTATTCCGTTTGGATAATAATAGTAATAATAATTCATTTCCATGAACTTTTTGCGACTCTTAGTATAGTGTACACATTATTCCTAACACAAGATCAAATTATGATGCAAAGACAATATCAATAACTATATATTAAGAAAAGTGATAACATACCCTGAAAGAAACAAATAAGTACAAACGTGAAAGATAATATCGGTATTTTCTAAAGTTTTCATATTTATTTATAAATTTGTGAAATATATAATCAATTTAAAAAGAATACAAAATTATTTTTCTTTTTTTTTTCCTGAAGAAAAAATATTATAAATAAAACAACAACAATAAAGTCAAACATCTGATGACCTAGGGCCATATAAAAAGTGAAATAAACAGGATGGAGGAGGTCTACTAACCCAGAAACAACAATTCATCCCATTTTTCACTTGGACTGCTACCCAATAAGCACACTTATTAGCTTGCCTAAAAATAAAAGAAAATGAACATGATTTACACAGGGACTTCATGTAAATGATATCCTTAATTACACTAGCTGTTCTCCAAGATGTAGCGAAAGAAGACACAATCGCTTGAATAATTTTCTTTGAATCAGATTCGATCTCGATGTGTGTCCATCGCTTTGGTTGCGCAATCTACAAACCTTCACGTATAGCAAATGCTTCATTTAGTTTTACGTCGCTTGAGTGGACTATTTTAACTTCTGCATGAAGTAACTCTCCATAAGAATTTCTGCATACAATTCCTAATCCTCCAATCCTAGCCAATGTGTTCACCAAAGCATCATAATTAATCTTCACTGATTGTTGACAAGGAGGGTGCCATTCCGCATTGGTTCTGCTTGGGCCAATATCATCATGTGGCTGGAAACGCGCTCCACTATCAACAAGAGCAGTCCGTGTATCTTGTGCACTTGCAACTTTATCGAATGAAAAAAAAAAAAAAAAAACTATGAAAAGCTATCAAAATAAAAAATAGATAAACGAAGCTCCCTTTTGATTGTATTAACCACACTGTAGGGATAGGTGCTTTATGTTGGAAGACACACTCATTCCTATGAATCTGAATATACCATGGGATCCCTGCAACTATTGATAGAAAAGTTAATCCTTAAGCTTTTGTCAACATAAACTGTTGTACAGCCTCCATTAGCCAAACATCTATTCTTGATATATTGAGCTCGTCTATTTTGGTATGGAGTACTTTTAACCGGACAGAACGTACCCAATCACAACTAAATGACATGTGTTTTGGCATCTCATCAAGTGAACAAAAAGAACAGGCTGAACTGTTTATAATTTTCCTGCAAAACAAATTGGAGTTAGTAGATAAATCATTGTGACACAAGCGCCAAAGATGGTACTTATGTTTAGGTTGACAGTGCAACTTCCATATAGTTTTCCATACTACATTTGCCATATCATGAGATGAAGATGGCAAATACACATCCACTTGCTCCATTGGTGTGACAATATCATGATAAGCACTTTTAACACTGTACATACCAGATCTCTCCTTTACCCATATCAACCTATCTTCGGTTGGACTCAAAACAACAGGAATTTTCAAAATTGCTTCCCTCTCATGACTAGACGTGCCACCCTACTGAAATTCCAATAATGATTTTCCCTGTCCATTAAGTCACGGACCTTCAATTGGAGTAAGTCAGTATCAATATGCCTTGGTTCAAGCCTAAAAGGACCAGAAACTCCATAAAAGCTTCTGAAACAGTAGCTTCATTGTCTCTCCATTCACCTTGTGAATCCTTAGTTTTATAAACTTTGTTACGCATCCTTCCATTTAGTGTTGTACGATCGAAAAATTTCATTCCTATCATGAGCCATTATAACATTGCCAATTTATCGAAGTTTAGAAGGTCAAAAACTATATTTTGAAAATTCAAGTAATCAATCTACACTTAAACGAAGGTTTAGAGAGGATATTTGTGTTTTTCCTTTAATAATAATAAATGTGGAAGAAATGAAATCACTAATTCCAAATCAAATTTCTCTTTGAAGTTGGAATTGTTGATTCCATGATCCAGATTTTAAATGCGCTTCCAAACATGAGAAATGGAAATGAAAACTAGAATTGCGATTCTTTATCCATTCTTGCATACCAAACATGACATGAATATAATGAGGAGTTGATAAATCATTTCTCATATTTGGAAATGTATACGGAATGAAATTAAATATGTATATAGTAATAATTGTCAAAGATACACTTAATTATTAAATATCATAATTAAATTAAAGGTTGAGCAAGTAATCTGATTATTAATAATAAATGAGGGAGGAACGAAAAGGCATAATCACGATTCCTCCTTAAACCTAGAAGCGCCTATTTCATGGAATCATCATTTTAGCTTTTAAATGCTCTTCCAACCATAAGAAAGGGAATAAAACTTGGAATCGCGATTCCATTTCGGTACATTCCCACATACAAAAATGACATGAAAGTTACATAAATCATAATATGATTTTAGAAGTTTTATATGATTTATAATTTAAAAATTTGAAAATATATACCTTTTCTTATATGATGAGAAACTAAACATTTCACCTATTTTAATGACTATTTTGTAATGTCTTGTTCTCTAATTGTCTACTTAACCCATTTACTACCTTCATTATTCAAACTAGGTACCAGACGGTAGAGTTGTTATATTGCCATCCCTAAAATAAGGATAAGGCTTAATAACATTCACCACTTGAACCTACTTTTCACAAACATAGTCATATCATATTCCTTAAGAATGTCACTAACACAACAACATGTTGATCATCAAAGTGCGCTTATTGAGTGCTTAAACCCATTGCTCAATTTCATGTAATGCGCATTCACATGGCATATCAACACCTACCTTTCAAATAACTCAAAACATATTATATATATATTTACTAGGGCTATTCAGCCCAACCCTTGCTTACATACTTAAGTCTTAAGTCACCAATACTAAACAAAGTGTGCTTAAGTTAACATAAAAAACTATATTAAGGATTATATGCATAACCCTTACATATTGTCTCCACATTTTGCACATAAGTTCCTGTTTATAAACTTTTCATCCAAAAAACTTAATTACAACTTTGCATATTACTTTCTAAAACAACATTACACAATACATTTGGATTAAATAAATATATAATATAATACAACGATCTATATGAGCAAGTCGCTACAAAAGTCAAGGTTCTAAGAGCTAGAGACTTCCGCTCTCAATGTGATCCTTAAAAACCCAAACTAACTACTTTAAACATCTTTTCCCATACTTAGATTAGCAAAACTAAAGCCTCAGCTCCTTATAAAGCAAAGTAAATACAAAATATACAACTAAAGCAAAGATCATGAAATCAAACTAGACATAATGCGTAAATGATAATCAGTCACATGATATGACCATATAATGTAAAATGTGCCCGTAAAAGGTACAAATGCATTCTAATTGCATTAATTCTCTTACTAGAATCATTAACAATTGCCTGTACTCTTGAATACCTTACAAACTTCAATCATCTTATCGACGCCTTAGAGTTATTTAGTGCCATGCATAACCTCAATCACTTGGCTAAGTTTTAGCCATAACATTTGCCGATCATTAAGTTAGAACTTATTTCATTTCCCTTTCTCTAGCCATAAACAAATCTAAGGGATCAATTCTAATAGGTTGCTCATTACTAGGTTGAATAAAAGATTGTATCATAAAGTTATCGGATTGATTTCCTTTAGTTAGATGTTTCAAGTTAGTATTCAATACTTATACACTTTTTCGTTTTTAATACACAATACTGGTACTATGAAAATCTTATAGTAAATCATAATTGATGTATAAGCCACAAGATATATGATATATAAAGCATATAGAATATATTGTTCAACTAACCATTAAAAGTTATTCAATTACTTGTACCCAGCTCCATATAGTAGTGTGACTAGTATGTTCGCTAAAATGCGTGCAAAAATCAAATAGAACAACAACTTTGATAGGTTCGATTTTAAATGCTCCCATGATGGTTATAATAAGCGGTTACACAAGGTTCAACAAATAACAAGCGCATGACATACAATTTTCTACCATCATGCATTAGAGTGAGTAAAGTAAGAAGGATAATTACCCGGTTAAGCCAAAATGCCTTCAACTTACACAAGTGAATGGACCTAAAATTAATCCAAGTGTAAAAGCACCTAAATGCATTTCAATAAGCTAGTATATCTTAAACACAATACACACCATATAGCTTATTAGTTTTTTACCTTTTATACCATTTGCTTCTAATAATTAAAATTTTCTCATTTCTCACCCCTTTTTTTACCAAACATTTCTTACTTGATTTTAATGTTCGAAATATCATTACAATCATTATCAAAAGTATGATCCAAATATGACAAGAACCTGAATCTACCAGCAAGTTAAATTACAAAAAAGCCCTTCATTTAAGCTCCAATTAATCGCTAAGTGATCATATTCTTATGACTAACCTTAATATCATCTAAATTGATCGATTAATTATGGTGACTTCATACATTTCCTATCTGATTAGATCATTATGTATGTCAAAAATAACTTATAAAACATAATTAAATATACAAATATCGAGTGGTTCTATACAATCATCAATTTATGCTATTTTCCCTTTAGTTACACAATAAATAGCAAACAAGCTAAATCAATTTCATGAAAATTGCTACAATCTCACAAAATTATGAATATTCGAGTATGTTGTTAATTTATAGAAAAACCACATTTTATTTTTTTATAAAATACATTTTGACCTCGGAATTTGCGATTAATTAACTAAATAAACATATATACATGTAATATTCAAATTAAACATTTTTTATCATCTTACTAAAGTTCCAAATATCACATTTTACCATTATCTTCAATTAATCACATGAAAATTAATCATTTTAACTAAAACAAAAATCTCTTAGAAAATTGACAATTTTGATAGTTGTAATTAATATTAAGCATGTTCTATGTACATCATAAGGGTTTTTAAGTCACTTCAAGTTCACGTTAAAACAAGATACTTCCTTAAGGACCTATTATAACATTAAGAAATTCACATATGCAAAAAAAACTACATAAAACTGCATTTAAAATAAAACTAGAATAAAATTTTCCATAATTAATTATGAAGATTTAATATTTTCATCCAATTATGAAGTTTCTAGTGGAATTAGACTGTACCTTGTTCACCACCTAGATGTGAGCAGGTATAGAGTGAGTAAGGTATAAGCTCTATCCATACCCTACTTATAGGTATAGGTTCTCAAACTTTGCTATCTGCACTCTATCCTGTAATACTCTAGAACCACTATGTATCCTATAAATTGTACATAGTACAGGTTACTTTGTAAATTGTACAAGGTAGAATCTGTAAATATTTTTTTCTTATAAATTTCAATATGGTTAATTTCTATTTATTTTCTTGTCCTTCCAATTTTTTTCATTTATTTTTCTTTTTGATCATTTTCTTCACTAATCATTATTATATAAACATATCAATTTTAGTAAAATCTCGATCTCAACTTTAAATACTAAATAAATAATTGTAAGTTTGACTCATTTGGGGGCTGACTTATTTTGGTAATAAGAATATTCTTAGATTACAAATTATAATCTCTCGATTCATAGTCAGCATCCATAATGATGCTACAAACACTAATTTCAGATAAGGGAAAAATGTATAAACACTAATCTTGAATAAATCTTGACTTAAACAAATCTTAACCTGAACAATGTTATATAAATTTATTACGAGATAGTTTTCAAACCTAATACAAAGAAATTATTGCATCAAAAGAAAATGAGTTAACGTACCTTGTTTAGGTGGCTTTACATAGATTCTTTCTTTTTTAACTTTAGTAGAGTTGGAGATAGTAAATGAGGAAGATGGAGTGACAAGAAAATGAAATAAAGAAAAGACTAAGGAGGAAGAAATTGACATGAGGACATCAGGTTTAATTTAAGATTTCTTATAGGCTGCATTTTGTTATTTTTTTAAGTCCATATAAATAAAATGGCATTATTTTTTATTTATTAATTTTATTTAATTGTTATTATATGATAGATGTAAGTTATCCTAAAACCTATGCCCTATATACTTCACAATATAGGTTTTAAGGTGAGTACAAGGTACCATGACCTCATACTGTAGCCTACTCTATAGGTACAGGTTTCAGAAAATTACTTCCTAAAACCTATCCTATGGCCTTAAATACTCACTTGAAACCTACCTGGTCGAATAAGATTTAAGTGGGTATCCTATACGATAGGGTTATTAGCTCGTCTCTATTGAAAAACACTAGGCTACACTCAAGAAGGGGGGTAAATTGAGTTTTAAGGACAAATTGTAATTCTTTTTCGATATAAACAACTAAATGCAATAATAAAAGTAATCAAAGCAATAATAAAACAATATTAAGTGTGAAAATTAAAAGAGATAAGGATAAAGAAGATCAAACCTGAATATAATGTGGAGTTCGAACCACCCCTTAGTCTCCACGGACACACAATGCCTCCAACCAAGAACTTCACACTACTTTATTGATTTCTCAATCCAAGCTCCAAGAGCTACACAAACACAAACTTGATTATATAAGTTTCATACTCACAACTCTCAATACAAATCACAATCTCAACTCAAAACACAAAACACAAAACTCAATCTCAAGAATTATTGATATAGTGCTTTTAACTCTTAATACTTTGCAACTAATAGCTCGCAAGCACTATACTTTAAATCTCTCTAAATGTTAACAATTTATGGTATAAGAGACAATGAGAATTATAGACAAAGTTCTCTTCTGTCTTTGGTCGGGTTGTTGAGCATTTATATCATCCCATTCAATTCTTCCTGTTACAGTGCATTAAATGCTCCAACAGCTAATTATATCAGACTCACCGGTATGCTAGTACTTTTAACTACCAACAAGCCGGTTATTCTAAGTCAGTGTGCTTTTCTTTGTGTTTTTTAGGGCTTTATATTGTCAGCCTAGTTCTTCCTTGAGCCATCAACCAAGTAGATCAAATATCACTTAAACATTCTTTTAACATACAACAAACAAATATTCTTTGTAATCTAACTTCAAGATCATTTGATCACCACTCAAAAGATTAAATTTCTTGTAGAGATAATTGATATATTTAATCATTAAGTAAATTAATTGATCTTATTCAATTACCTCAATATAATCAAATAATACTTAGTTTAATCATCCACTTGTTATGTTCTCTTCAAAAACAACATGTTTAGTTATATACTTTTTGTTTTGTTGTCATCAAATCAAATAATGAACCTTAGGTTTAACACCTTTCACTAGCTACTAATGCCCACCAGCATCACTCCATTAACAACTTTTCTTACAGTTGACAAAACTTTAATCCAAAGCAGCTTAGTAACAAGGCTTCATTTGCTTCCCCAACGATGCAAGAGTAGATTCAAACCACTTAGTAAGGGGCTTTTGATGCTTTGTAGTAGAGATTCTCAATTTGACTTAAATTCAACTAGAAAGGTGGGATTTCTAAAGAGAACAAGTAGGTTTCAGCTATATGGTTTTCTAGAGAAAAGATATGAATGTTGATCCAATTGAGTAATTCTTAATTCAAATCAATTGGTGCAAAATGTTTCCAAATGTTTCTATTTATGGGGCCATGTAATAACTTAGTTTATTTTATCTTATTTTATTTTATCCTAATTGCAAAAGCTATAAATAACTTTTATGAGAAGGGGCAACTTTGTAATTTAACTTTTCTAAAATCTTCTTCCCTCTTCTATTTCTTTTTTTCTCTTTCCTTCCTATTTTTCCCCCATGACAGTTTCTCTCTCCTTTTCCCAAGCATCTTCTTCTTCCTTTTCCTAAGCACATGGGTGGCAAATGTAGTAAGTATATATATCTTTTGAAATTTCTTTCTTATTTGTGAGTTTTATAGTTTGTTAATGTCATTGTAAAGTGAATTTCTATTTTCTAGTCCTTTAATGTGAGATTTGAAGACAAGTAGTGATAAGTCGCGACCAAGGACTAACAAGAGCAATTGTACCGGGGTTAGGTCCAAGCTTACCAAAAGCTTGAAAACAAGGTAGGAAATGTGCAAATAATAGGAAAGTAAACAAGCAACCTTTGAACAACTCTAAAGATATGATGTACCAAAGAACTTCCGAGGACTTACGGCTCAACTTGATGTGACACATGAGTTGTTCTAATAAGGTAACTCGCCACCTAGCCTTACTTAAGGGTTAAAATAAGAGTAAAGTAAGCAAACAAGCTGTAAGCAACATTCATGAAAGCGATTATATTCAATATTAGAGAATGTAAGATGATTTGCAGTAACATGTATAATAGGTATTTATACTTGAAAAGTTAAGGCATCCTACTTAAAATAGAAAAAATGAAAAGGGTAATGTCTAAAATAAGTATGTTACAAGGAATGTCCAAAGGATATAATTGAGAATACAACAAAAATAGGTATACTGTATGGAAGATTTTGTCATAGGGGTCTTCGAACATGTAGCGAGTGACTAGTGGTTATGCGTTTAGCAAAAGATGGGCAACCGTTTAGTAAGCCTGGGTGCTATTGAGTGATGACGTCGAGCCGAGGTGATAGTTCAACAATGACAAGCTGATTAGGTGACTTTTTTGAAGTGAAGTCAACTTGGATGTACTAGGTACAGCTTGGATTCAGGTCAGCCGAGCAGCTAGTCGAATGGGCTAAGCTATTGTCTAGATGTGTCTTAGCTTGGCAATTAGAGACTATTGATAAGTACAAAAGGGTTTGGCTCAACTAAGGCATTAAGTTGGTAGACTGCAGTAGTTTAGATTCCTCAAATGTAGTACGTAAAGAAAGAACTCGTTTAGCTATGATTTACAATCGGGTTAGGGCTCAGGTCAAGGGTTTAGTGGTTTGATTCCTATCATTCCTATTAGGTTGATTAGGATTTGGGATCAAATCTAACTGGTCTTCATCTAAGTTCTCCTTAGGTCGGTAAGGGATAAGGTTAGCAACATTAAATACATCTGACACTCTAAAGTCTTCTAGTAGCTTTAGTTGGTACGCATTGTCATTTGTCTTTTGGAGTATCCTAAATGGTCCTTTAGCTCTAGTAGATAGCTTGCTCTTCCTCTTGTTTAGAAACGTTTCCTTGCTCAAGTGTAACCACACTTGGTCACTAGGTTGAAACTACTTGGTCTTCCTTCCTTTACCTTTCTCCTTTAGTCTTCTAGTAGCTTAGTCAATGTGATGGGTGACTCGTTGGTAGATCTACTAGAAAGACTTGGACTCTAGTTCTTGCTTTTAGATCTTCTTGGTCAATGGGCAGCATTAAGGTATGGTCGAAGGGTAGCTCGAGGTTAAAGCCATAGACAACCTTAAATGGCGCATGCCTAATAGTAGCATGTACTGTCTTGTTGTAAGCAAATTCTACCACCGATAGGTAGATGTCCTAATAAGCTATGTTCTTTCCTATTGCAGCTTAGAGTAATGCTGCTAGGGTAGAACTGACAACCTCTGTCTAGCCATTGATTTGGGGACGACAAGAAGTACTAAACAATAACTTGGTTCCCATTCGATGTTAGAGAGTTCTCTAGAAATAACTCAAGAATTTTGGGTCTCTATCCAACACCACACTCATCGGTACTCCGTGCAAGCAAACTATTTCCTGCAAAAACAAAAAAAACGATAGCTGAAGTATCATTAGTTTTGGTATAAGGCACAAAATGTGCTATTTTGCCGAACCTATCGACAACAGCCATTATAGAATCTTTGCCTTGGGCAATTCAAGGTAGTTTGATAACAAAATCCATACTTAGATCAGCCCATGGTTTGGTTGGAGTAAGTAGAGGCATTACCTTCCCTTACTTTACTTGGCTTTTTTCTTTCTTATAGATAGCGCATCCCTTAATCACACGATGTATGTTACGTTTCATCCTAAGCTAAAAGAACCTATCATTCAATAGCTCATATATCCTTCATTCTCTAAAGTGCCCAAAAAGTCCTCCACTGTAGGCTTGCAGTTTTCTTATCGAACATGTCAGCATACACAGTTTGCCTCCTCAGAATAGGTAGCCATCCTTCACGTAGTATTCATCTACTATTCTTCCTTCTTCATAGCGTTCAAATATAAGACCAAAATGAGAATCATACCAATACTGATCTTTAACGCTTGCAAACCCCAATAGTTTGGTCTGTAACTTAGTGAGAAGAATATGTCTTCTTGATAAAGTGTCGGTAACTACATTGTCCTTGCCTTGCTTGTATTTAAAGATGCAATTGAATCTTTCCAGAAATTCAATCCATTGAGCTTGGCATTTAGATAGCTTAGATTGGCTCCACAAATATTTCAAGGACTCATGATTTGTGTAAATGACAAATTCCTTTGGTAAAAGATAATGTTTCCATATGCGAAGAGTTCAATTAATGCCAAGAGTTCTTTGTCATATATGGAATAGTTCAACTATGTGCCTTTAAGCTTTTCGTTATGTTAAGCAACAGGTCAGCCTTGTTGCATTAGTATAGCTTCGATGCAGATACCTAACACATCGCATTCAAGCTCAAATACATTATTAAAATCAGGCATAGCTAAGATCGGGCCAAAGGTCAGTCTTGCTTTCACCTCAACAAAACTCTTTTCTTCGTTCTCTCCCCACTTGAACTTCACATTCTTCTTTGTAAGCTCAATCAGAGGTACTACTATAAAATTGAATCATCGGATAAAGCGTTAGTAAAACGATGCTAATCTTTGAAAACTTCTCACCTTAGCACATCAAGTTAGGGTCGGCCATTCAACAATGGCTGTTGCTTTCTCTTCATCGACTCTCAACCCTCCTTTACTAACTACATAACCTAAGAAGATCACTTCTTCCTAAAAGAAGCAGCATTTCTTCAGGTTTTCGAACAATCTCTTTGCTTGAAGGACATCGAAAATAGCTCATGGACGGTCAGTATGCATTGTCAAGTCAACACTATAAACAAAGATGTAGTCATAGTAGACAATGACAAATTTTCCTATCAGATCTCTCAAAACATGATTCATCAATATCATAAAAGTGCTTAGGGCATTTAATAATTCAAAAGGCATGATCATCCACTCGTATAGGCCATGTTAGGTCTTAAAAGTAGTCTTCCATTCATCTGCTCATATCATTCGAATCTTATAGTATCTTGACTTCAAATCAATTTTACTAAACACTCTTACACCACTCAATTCATCTAACCTCGAAATTAGGTACCTGTACTTGATCGTAATCATGATGATAGCTCTACTATCCACATAGATATGCCAAGTTCCATCCTTTTTCAGCATTAGTAATACGGGCATAGCATAGGGGCTAAGGCTTTCTCTCACGTACCCCTTCTCTAATAGCTCATTGACTTGTTTCTAAAGCTGTACAGCTTACTTAGGATTCATTCTGTAAACTTGTTTATTCAATAGGGCAGCGCCTAATAGGAATCAGCCTTCGACGTGTCCCAAGCCAAGGTCGATCAACTCTTGTAGAGGTTAAACAGGTAATAGAAGACCAAGGGGAAGAAAAGGAGACACTCGACCTTAAGTTTTTTGTCAGCCAAGATGCCAAGATACTACAAGGTCGAGGATTTGAAACCAAAGAACTACTCGGTACGGCATTAAGAGACTAGTGCTGACTAATTCTAGCACTCGACAATTATGGGCTGACCTTTTCGATGTCTCGGCCAAGCCATTCGAGTCTTTAAGGACTCCTTCTTAAACCTATACATCCAATTGCCGACCCCATCTGGTTCGAATCTTGCTCTTTCCAAGATATGCCGAATGATTGCATGTCGACTTTCCCTGTTAAACACACGGTTTTGTATTCTTCTATATGTTTTTCGTTATTTTATTTATGGGCTCAATTCTTTGGGGTTTAAGGCCTTATACATCATTTATAATTTTACCACTAGAGTTTAAGAGTTGCTATAAATAGCAACATTTGTAATTAGCATAAATCATCATATCAGATATAAAGACGAAGACAATCATTTTTTACAAGTGAAACATTTCCCTTTTTGAGTAAGGCTACTTTTGAGCTCTTAAAGCTAGCATTGTTGGATTATTAAACATCAATTAGACTCTTTAATCTTCCCCATGTTCTTATCAATCTTGTTCTTAAGATTATGGCAAGCCCTTCATTTAAACAAGTTAATGAGTTGCATCTAACTTCTCATTTGAAACCCTAAGCAATATTTATTATTCGTGAGTCGTATCAAACCTTATTTCAAGCTCAACCTTTGATTGTATTTGTGTCTTGGTACGTGATATCCATCCAATTCACATTCAAAACCCCATTCTCACTGTCTGTTTTCCCGTTCTCATTCAAACTCAAATTGCCTCATTTTGGGTTTTCAAGATTCGCTATCGTATACGCATCATTGCCAAGTATCAAGTTAAGTCAATGCAATGCTTTATGCCTTGAAATTGGGGTAATCCTTTTGGCAACTATTTCGAAAACAGGTTAGCATAATCATCCAGCGGCTCCTTAACTTCTGGGGGTAGCTCACTCTGCTCCTTCAATTCTAGTAATTACTTGACCAATAAGAAGGTCGGCATGTCGACCTTAATAGCTTTTCGAAGTTCGGCTTTACTCAGTACCAAAGCCTTCTTAGATCCTCGAGTAAGTTTAGCTTATAGCTTGTTAACTTGACTCGGTATCATAGGGTTCAAAGTAATCTTTCTTACATCCTTCTCAAACACATAAGTGTTCCTAAACCCATTGTATATAACCTTACGATAAAAAAACCGTGGTCAGCTTAGTAGCACATGAGATGCATATATGGGTAACAAGTCACAAAGAATTTCATAGGAATAGTTTCCAATTAAGATTGATACCAACACTTACTAAGTAACATGTATTGCTTCCTTTTCATTCAACCAATGTAGTCTGTATGGCTTTGCATGTAAAATGATTGATAACTTGAGTTTCTTAATCAGGTCGACAGATATTACATTAGTGTAGCTTTGATGCATCTCCGAGGTTGGATACACGGAGAGGCACCACAACAAAGTAATCTAAGAAAATAAAATGGGGGTTTTAGCAAAGTCCGAGCAACTATGGAATGGATATGACATACCATTCGATCCAACTTAGCCAATAATCCATCGGATATGATACACCGGTCCGAATTGAAGGGTCACTGACCACTGCTCCTTACTAAAGGAAATAGATAAGAGTTGAATGATAATCAAGAACACTAAGGTTACTCAAAGTGAATAATTTCTGTATTGATTAGATGATTTTGCATACAAGAAAGTAGTGTTTATATACCCATTCACTAGAGTTACTTTACATGTATGAAAAGACAAAAGGGTATTCTACAACTAGGTTACATAAATAATACCAAAAGGGGTAAAAGGGGGCAAAGAATATTCAGTATGGAAGAGAAAAGAATCATTTTGGACTATTGTGTCAGAAGACATGTGTCACTTAATGGCTGGACATTGAGAATACAATACAAGGTAGGCGGAAGCAAGAAAGCGTTGTAGTTAAAGGCTAACCTGATTTGGATAAGGTCAGGAACCAAACAGTTCTTTTGAAGAGGAGTCAACTTGATTTGGGGTCAAATGCCTATGGTCGGATCGGAAGCTCATGTAAGCTTCCAAAATTGAGTTTAGGATAACCGAGCTCAGATTTAGGGCTTTTAGGGTAACTTATCCAATTGAGCCCAAACTTTGCAATTAGAATGAAAAAGTTAGTCGAGATATTACAGTGAAGTTAGATTTTAGTAATAATGACCCGAAATTCCAATTTTGCCCTTAGAAATTGGAATATTTACTAAAGCCCTAAAATGTTCAGAACTCCTAAAATTGAACTTAAATTGCAACGAGAACTTAGAGATAAGTTAATTGAGCTATAAAATGAGATAATGTAGTATAATTTACTATAAAAAAATATACGTAATTTTTTAGTATACCCGGTACAAATAATAATTATACTCGTAAATTAACTTTAAATTGAGTAATTATATATATATTGTGTTGAATTCATGAAATTAACCTTAGAATGTATCCTAAAAATAAAAGACATGCTAGAAACTTAATTATATGAGTAAAGTTATATATTTCACATGTTATTACATAGGGTATAACCTTGTATATTAATTAAAATAATTAATTCTAACATATAACATCTATATTTAAGTAATTGTTTAATAAAAGAAAAAGAAAAATTAATTAAATAACAATGGAAGGAGGCGTGGCAGGAGGATGGAATTGCAATTGCTGATTCAAAAGGTGCAGTAATAATATTTGGACACCTCATGCATAAAAAAAAAAAGAAATTGGAAAAGAAAATATGAATTAATTAAAGACAAATCCTTAAACCGACTTTGAGGCACTATAAAAAGCCAAGATCATCAAACAAGATAGTTTTAGCAATTTGGAATCAGAGAAAATCAGAAAGAAAAATTAGAAAAAATCGTAGAAAAAAAAAACAAATTTAGAAAAAAACAGAAAAATTAGTGAAAGTGTGGAAACCTAACCTAGAGTAGATCTACTATGAAACCCAGCCAACCCTACACGGTCCACCCACCGCGCCAGCCGTCCGACAACCACCCAGCCACCGCCGGCCACCGGAGCACCCAAGAACACCAAGGTCAAATTTCTGCCCTGTTTTTCAATAATTTCTAAAAAAATAGTAAATCCGCCCAGAAAATTTTGAAAAAAATTACACTTAGGCTATTTTAGATATACTTTCATGTGATATTTTTATTTTTGAAAAATTCGTAATATTTAATATACTTTATTAAGAAATCTGTAATTCATCCAAATATATATTAGTGAAATAAATATACTATATGATGTTGTTTCTAGCTGAAAATTTTTGTGTAGGATGTGTATGATATATGGGTAATTGCTACATAGCCCAAATTTTTATTTGAATAATTTTAATATTTATTGAATTTTTAGGCCTGAAATTGGTTCGAAAATAGGCTGAAATAATGAATTTAATAGGAAATTATGAAATTAATTGATGAAATGGACATGTACTGATCTATAATAAATAATAATGGTATTGAGTCAGATTGGAATTAATTGGATGCTAAAAGAATTATAATTGGATAATTTATCAAATTTAGGAGTAAAATCGTCAATACGAAAATATAGGCAATAGGTCGAAAACTTCAAACCAAGTGATAATTAAATTCCCTATATTTTTAGAAGTCCATAGAAATTTTCGGGGAATTATTAGGTAATCCGAACTATTTACTACAAATTTATTAAGTAAAATAGCTTAAATTACAAGTCGGGGTGTATTTGTAATATTAATAGACTAAAATGAGTAAAATACTTAAATAAAACCTATATATAGGATTGCTGGTCGAATTGGGTTAAATAGAGATTTTATTACAATTATTAATATTTTCTGATCGGGATGTACTTTAGGTGTATTAAAATTGAATAATACTTATATTATTACAATATAAGGACAAATTGGATAAAATATAATTTAAAACTGTAAATTTCGCATAATACGGTCGTTTTTATATAATTATGTAAAATTGTATTAAAAATTCAAACTACCCGTTAAAATCCATCTCTAGGAACAGGACTCATAAGATGTGTCGTTAAGTTTATACGAACTCAATGACACTAGTTTTGTTGAAATCGGATAACCTTAAACAATCTAGCTTATAACTATAACATATTCAAGAATATACACATTTCGGTAACTTTACCGAAATCAAAACGTGAATTAATAAATAAAAAGTACGTTTCAATACGATCAAAACGATATATAATACGTAATAGTAAATATGATGTACAATGTTAATAATTAATAATTTAATTCGATATGTAGTAATAACATGACTGTATATTATGGAAATAATATATATATATATATCCATTTTAGATTAAACCCTAATGTTTTCGTAATTATTACGAAAACTAAATTTAGACCTTTTGTGTAATTAGGACCTTCCAAAGACGGCTGACAATTCAAGTCAGAAATAACGAACGTCTGAACAAGTAAGTTGGGATGGTAGCTTCGCCGTTGTTTGGGTACTATTTTAAAAGCATCCGGAGATCTAAGAGTACTTCTAGTTGTCTTTGTAGTTAGATGATTATGCGCATGCTATGTGTGTGAATGATACTCTGTTGTGACAGGAGTTCAACTCCTTGGTGTGCTGTTCTGCATATTTGCATGGATTCTGTATTGTGTGAACTTATTGGTCACCCCTGATTATCACTAATGATTATTCGACTAAAGTGTAATTGGTCACGCATAATCACCCGTTAGGGGAAACGATTAAGAGTGTTAAGCCAAACACCGACTTCCTTCGATGAGGATAGCTGAAATGGTCCTTTCCCCATCCTTAGTCGAACTAAGTGATAGGCGAGGAGGTTGCGGCAAGGGTGGGGGCCGTGGTTCGAAGGCGGTCTTGGGAGGGGGGGTGTTCTCCATTGCACAAGCCCGGGTTTGGTTTAACTTGAGTCGCGATGAAACTCCTCAATCCGGGTTGGAGCGGATGAAATTTCTCTAACCTCACAGTGGACCGGTTAACACTGTGCGATGTTTTCATTTGAGTGATTGCATTGCATTTCATCATAATTATTAACCTTATTTGTGATTGTATAGTACTCTTCTGACTCCGCCTCACTTACTGAGCTAGTTGTACTCACACCCCTACAGACTCTTTTGCAGGTGCTGAGTGAAGGTAAAGATGTTCCGGTACCACCGTTCTCAGGTTAGTGTGCTGTTGTGTAGGAAAGTGAGGAACGAGGAATTTAACTGAACCTGAGCTTTTGCTTTGTCTTTAAGTTTTGAAGAAAACTAAATGGGAATTCCCTGGGAGCCCACTATTTTTCTAACTTATTGTATATAAATCGTATAACCTGTGGTTTTTAAAAGACTCTGATTGTAATCTTTACCCTTGGACGTGAAATGTTGTATAATTACTGTTGTAGTACTAAACTACAGATTGTATAGAACAAGTATTTTGTAAAAGCTCTACCACAGGTTTGGATATTAACAGATGTCAGAACAGACATTTCAAGCTGGTTGAGTTGTGCGCCTTGTGTAAACTGCGTCTACGATAGCAGCTGTGAGGTCAGCTTTTATCTTAGATTAGTTTACACGGCGGGACTGTTATGACTCTTCTTGTTCGGGGCGTGACAACTCACCTCTGCTATTCTTAGGTTATCCTTTAGGAAAAAGCATCGTTGTTGAACTGGGGTAGATTTGACATAAATAAGGATTCGATAATCAGGTTGGCAGCAGACCAGTTCGGGATAAGAGTCCCGTCTCGGCTATGGCCTGGAGTTAGTATCCTCCAAACGAGTCCTTGGAGTCCTTTAGCTCGGCTTTGCATGATCAATCCAAAGGGTTGACTCTTATCATCTACTTGGGGGTCGGAAAGATTTGTCCTCAAATCAAGAGCGGTCTGTACTCTTTCTTCGGGGGCTCTCACAGGGTGTTCTTCTGCTAATTGGTGAGGGATCAAATTAGACACATTGAAGGTGGAAGAAACACCCTAGTCATCAGGAAACTCAATTCGGTAAGCATTGCAATTGATTTTCTTCAAGACCTTGAACGGACCATCAACTCGAGGAGATATCTTGTTCTATCTCAAGTGTGGGAATCATTCTCGACTAAGATATATCCATACCAAGTCTCCTGGGTGGAAACAAATAGTTCGGCTGCCTCAGCTACCAATTTCTTGCTACCTCTAATTGAACTTGGCAATCTTCCTTGTTACAGACTGGTGTAGCTTATGCAATTCTTGGGCTTGGTCCACTCCGGATTGACTTTCTTTAGTAGCTGTTGGGGTGCTAATCATATCCAGGGGAATGGTAAGGTTAAGGCCATAGACGACCTCGAATAAGGTCTTCCCAGTAATGTTGTAGATAGTTTAGTTGTATGCGAACTCTACAATCGGTAAGCATAAATCCCAATCTCGTAAGTTCTTTCCTATGACAGCTCTAAGCAATTACCTAGCATCCTGTTTACCACTTCAATCTGGCCATCAGTTTGAGGGTAGCTACTGAAGTTGAATATAAGTTTAGTTCTAAGTCTTTTCCAAAGAGTCTTCCAAAAATAGCTCAAAAATTTTGTGTCTCACTCTGAGACAATAGTCTTTAGTACTCCATGTAGTCAAACAATCTCTTGCAAAAACAAATCAGCAATATATAGGGCATTATTAGTTCGATGGCACAAAATGAAGTGCGCCATCTTGCTAAAGTGGTCTACTACAACAAAAATAGAATCTTTCCCTCTGGATATTTAGGGCAACCCTAGGACAAAGTCTATGTTGAGGTCGACCCAAGGTATAGTGGATGTTGGCAGTAGCATGTACTCTCTATAGGGTTCTCTCTTCCCCTTAGCACACCTTTACACTTCACAACTATTAACTACCTTATGAACATCCTTAGCTAAACTAGGCCAATAAAAGTTTTCCTTCAACAGATTGGTTGTCTTGGTCTCCCTGAAATGACTAGATAATCCTTTGCTATGGGCTTCCTTAATCAATAGCTTACATGTAGAACAGTTTGGAATACATAGCCTGCGGCCCTTGAACAGATAGCCATCCTTAATATAATATCCTTTAACAACTACCCCTTCTCAACACTGCTCAACAACGGGACCAAAGTGAGGGTCAATAGCATACTACTTAGTGATGAGTGAGAATCCCAATAATTTTATCTGCAAAGTGGTTAGCAAGTTTTACCATCGTGATAAAGCGTTAGCGACCACATTAACGCTTCCCTTCTTATGCCAAATGACGTACGAGAACCCTTCCATAAATTCCAACCACTTGGCCTGTCCTTTGAGAGTTTGTTCATACTCCCAAGATGCTTCACTGATTTGTGGTCAGTGTAAATAACAAACTTTCGTGGTAGCAGATAGTGTTGCCAAACAGTGAGGGCTTAGAAAAGAGAGTGCAACTCCTTCTTATATACATAATAGTTCAGGGTAGGACCACTAAATTTCTCACTATGAAGGGTGACGGGTCGTTGCTCCTGCATCAAGACTATACCAATTCCAACTCCTGATGTGTCACATTTTAATTCAAAGGGCTTGTCAAAATTTGGCAGCAACAGGACAGGGGTCGAGGTGAGTTTTTCCTTGACCACTCTAAAGCTTTGTTCAACTTGGTCATTCCACCTGAATCCTTCACTCTTCTTTGTTAACTCAGTCAATGGGGCGATTATTGTATTGAAGTCCTTAATAAATCACCTATAGAAGAAAGCTAGGCCATGAAAACTTCGAACCCCAATGACGTTCTTTGGCGTCGGCCATTCTAGAATAGCTTGGATCTTTTCCTTGTCTGCATGGATTCCTTCCCTTAACACTACAAACCTTAGGAATATCACCTCTTTCTGGCAAAACATACACTTCTTCATATTTCCATACAGCTTCTTAATTCGCAAAATGTCAAATACCTAGCGAAGATGTTGAACATGGTTGTTCAAGTCGACACTGTATACCAAGATGTCATAAAAATACACAACCATACATCTTCCAATTAGAGGTCGCATTACATGGTTCATTAACCTTATGAATGTGCTTGGCGCATTAATAAGTCCGAACGACATAACCAACCATTCGTAGAGTCCATGCCTGGTATTGAAGACGGTTTTCCATTCATCGTCCAACCTCATGTGAATTTGGTGATAGCCACTTCACAGATCAATCTTCGAAAAATATTTTGGCGCCATGAAGCTCATCTAACATGTCATTGAGCTTAGATATTGGGTATCTGTACTTGATAGTAATTCGGTCGATTGCTCGGCTATTGATGTACATACACCATGAATGATCTTTTTTCAGAACGAGCAAAGCTGGTACAGTATTAGGGCTCATATTCTCCCTCACATATCCTCACTCAATGAGTCTGTCAACCTATCTTTTTAGCTCGGTAGCCTACTTAAGGTTCATCCTGTATGCAAGTCAGTTTAACAAGGCGGTGCTTGGTTGCAAATTAATACAGTACTCTATGCCTCAAACTAGTAACAGTCTTCTAGGTAGTTCTTCTGGAAACAGGTTTGAAAACTCATTTAGCAAGCTTCAGATCTCTTCTAGAACATTCTATAATTCCTACATCACCAACAATCTCTTAAGCAACAAGAACATAGGTTCTTCAGCCTTCTCAACAGATCGGAGCTCTCTTTGGCTCATAACTAAGGTTTTCTTCTTACTAGCTTGGGTGAGCTAGTTATGGGTTTTATTTACTTGGGACGAGGTCAAGGATTGCAACACAATCTTCCTTAGATCGTTAACAAAGGCATAGGTGTTCTTATATTCATTGTACGTAACACGTTGGTCGAATAACCAAGGTCATCTAAGCAACAGATGTGAAGTTCCCACGGGGACGACATCGCACATTACTTCGTCCCTGTACACATTCCTAATACTGAATGGCATAGTCACTTATTTAGTCACGTGTAAAGCACCCTTATCATGAAGCCAATGCAACTTATAAGGTCAAGGATGCTTTGAGGTCGGCAGACCCAAACTCTGCAAAAAGGATTGTGCAACCACATTAGTACAACTTCCCCCATCTACGATGATCGTGCATAACTGGCCTTTAACGGTACACTTGGTATGGAATAGATTCTCCCTCTAGTCCTCCTCAAAGTTCGACATGGAACTCAGTACTCGTCTCAAGACCAGGGTCATCACTTCTCCTAAGTTGGTATAGACACAAGTCTCCTCCTCCTCTTGAGCCTTGGGTTTTCCAACATCTTCTTTCTTGAGCTCGCTCTAGTCGGTGCTACCCACTACATCTCCTCAGAGTACCATGACGCATCGGTTCGGACATTTAGTGGCCATATGTCCGAAGCCTAAGCATTTAAAGCACTTTACCTTACTAGTCTTTTGTTCGAAGGTCTACCCTTCTCATATACCTTTGGGGTTGGCCTAACTTCAGTTCGGCCCGACTGCCCGGATCGGCCATGCTGGCTTGCTCGGTTGTCATCAAATTGGTCATTCCTATCCTTGGCCTTGAGTAGCCTCTTCGGCTCAACTTTATTATGTTAGCGCGGTATTGGGACTCATGAGAATGTCGGCTTGGAACACTTTTCCTTTGCCTTTCAACCCTCTACGCTATCTTGATGTCCTCTTCCAATGTATAAAACCTCTATACTTCCATGATATTACGAATCTCATACTTGAGTTTAGAAATGAACCTCGATACTATGCGAGCCGCTAGTTCTTCCAAGTCGACTCGAATCATTAACATCTGGAACTCCCTAACGTAGTCATCAATAGATCGATTTCCTTAGCGTAGTTCCTACAATTTTGCAAATGTATCTTGTAGGTAAGTCTCAAGCATAAATCTTCCTCTTAGCAACCTTTTCATCTCATCCCAAGTTCTGACACCTTGTCTTCTATCCCATACTTTGGCTACATTCAGATTTTTTCACCATATGGTGACATGCCCAGTAAACTCTAATGCAGCAAGTTGGACTTTGACAGCATCTTCGTACCCATAACATCCAAATACTTTCTCAACCTTCTCTTCCCACTCCAAGTATTCATTTGCATCTCCACTTCCACTAAAGGGTGAGATTTGCACCTTAACATTGTTTAGTCCTCAAGGGACTTGGTGTCCTCATCCCTATGGTTGGTAATAATCAACTTCTTCTTCTTCACCAAACCCTTCAACATCCAGCTCCTCATCATCTTCCCCAATCTTCTCCAACTCCAGTCTTCGTCTAGTATCTCGATTTGCTACTCCTCCAGCTCGTGGCGGTTGAATTAGGCGATTAGTTCGATTGCCTTAGCCATAGTGTCTCTCAGGGGTGTCTTCCTATAGGTTTTGCTACTATACACCTTGGGGTTGTTGTCTATTAATTTGCATTGCGGTAACTAAACTCTCAATAAGGTTTGTGAGTCTATCAAGTTTATTATCAACTGACTTGGGGTATTACTACCATTATGACCATGGTTAGGTTGAGTACTACTACTCTGGTCACCAATGACACTCTAAACACTTGAATCTAACGTGGTACAGTACTTCCCAAATAGATTAACAACTTGCTAACAACTTCAATACTTGATAGTCATTCGAATAGAATAGAAACAAACTTGCTCTATTTTCACAATGAGAAACAAACTTGCTCTATTTTCGCAATGAGAAACAAAGTAAAAACTGAGTAACAATAAAACCATTCTTATTGTCACACCAACACACTACAATAGCTACGAAAGGAATACAGTAGCCACTAACAGTAAAGCAAACCAAAACTTTACTAAAACTTCATACATTGCCTCGCAAAACCATACTTTAATACCAGTAAAACTAATGCATCTCTAAGGTCGGACACACAAAGAAGCACTACAATGAAGCAAACCAACAAAATAAAATGGGGGTTTTAGCAAAGTTCGGGTAGCTGCTGGATGGATATGATACACTAATTCAAACTAAAGGGTCACTCGTCACTACTTCTTGTTAAAGGGAATAGATAAGAGTTAAATGATAATTGAGAACACTAAGGTTGCTCAAAGTGAATAATTTCTGTATTGATTGGATGATTCTGCATACAAGAAAGTGGGGTTTATATACCATCCACTAGGGTAACTTTATATGTATGAAAAGACAAAAGGGTATTCTACAACTAGGTTACATAAATAATACTAAAAGGGGCAAAGAATATTCAATGTAGAAGAGAAAAGAATCATTCTAAAATATTGTATCAAAAGACACATGTCACTTGGTGGCTAGACATTAGGGATATGATACAAAATAAGCAAAAGCAAGAAAGTATTGCAGTTAGGGGCCGACCTGATCTGGATCAAGTTGGGGACCAAACAGTTCTTCTAAAGAGGAGTCAGCTTGATTCAGGGTTAAATGCTTGTAATCGAATCGGAGCTCACCTTGGCTATTCTTAGGCTATCTTCTAGAATAAAGCATTGTTGTTGAATAAGGGCAAATCTGATACAAATAAGAATCTAATAATCAGGTTGACAAGAGACTTATTTGAGATAGGAGTTCTTGTCTCAGCTATGGCCTAAAGCTAGTATTCTTCGAATGAGTCCTTGGAGTCCTCTAACTCAGCTACATGTGATCAATCTAGGGGGTTGATTCCTTTCAAGCTTCCACTGTTCGTTATGAGCATACAGACCTACTCATTCACTTTGTAAGTGATCTGGAATAAGTTTTCTCTCTGTTCCTCCTTAGTAGAGGGTCCTATACTCATCATGCGTCGGACAACTATCCATGTCGAGCTTCAAAACATCTCCATTAACAATCATGGTTCTTCAGCTTAGACACTAAGCAACCATGTGCCCAAACCTTTAGCATTTAAAGCATTTGATCCAATTCGTCTTCTTCCTAGATCCTTGTCTTTTCTCAAAAGTTCTTAGTAGCACTTCACCATTAGTTAGTCAGTTCTTCTATTCTACTTTGACATATATCCTTCTACTTAACTCGTCACTCTGTTGAGCATGGTAAGTTTCCTAAGCAGGTTTGATAAGGATTTGGCTACTAGGCCTTTGACCTATAGTCGAGCCTGAAAGCTAGAAGGCCTGGTAAGGCCGAGTACTTCTTTACTGAGTCACTCTTTATGCCGAGCCGAATGATTACCCATCACTCTGTAGTGTGCCGAGTTGTAGATTACTCAGTTACGCTAGAGCCAACCAATGATTTGGCACCTCCCTTGCTAAGAAGTTGAGATAGCGAGACTCCAGACTAACTAAGCCACCCTTGCTTGAACAAGCAAGCTGATCGTACTTTTTGTTCACATCTTCCAACGGCATCACCAATACAGCATCGCCACGTGTATAAAATCATGTGTAGAATCCATTACACCAATGATTGTTTTCCTTATATATTCATTTTTACCCTTTTGTATCTTGTAGATTACTTCCTTAGGAAATACCTTTTTGTCTTTTCCCTTTTGGGCAAATTGCCTTAACTTATGGGTATAAATACCCCTTGTACTTGTAGCTATAAACATCAAAATCAGATTGAACATTAATACACTTTGAGTATTTCTTCCTTACATAAACACGACTTGTTTACTCTCGGCATCACTCTTATCCTAACCCTTGAGCAAGGTTAAGTGGTGAGTAACCTTACTAGACTAATTCGTATGTCATATTGAATTGTGCCATGAGTCCTCAAAAGTTTCATTGGTGCATTATATCCTCTAGAGTTGTTTGCAAGTTTTTGCCTCGTACATTCCCTACCACTTCCACTTCAAGCTTTCGGTAAGTTGAACCCATTCAGCGACCAGCCTTGTCTATTCTTGGTCATGGTTCGCATCATCTTGGTATTAGAGCGGAGGTTTTGTTTGAGTTGTAGTTAGTTTTCAAAGTTTTGTTTATACCCTATTTTATATGTGTAAAATAGAGCAAGTTACTGTATTCATCTTGGCTGCTGTGTTTGCTGGTTATTTAGTTTCTAGATTAGGGAAATGATGGATCCAAGTGCAAACGTTGGTGTTAGGGATGACAACAGTGGAGTTGTCCACCATGGACAATAATCTCAGGGTACTCCGAGAGCATTGATAAGGGACTAAATGAGGTGGCCAATCTCTTAGTAGATCTAACCAAGGCTATTTATGCATTGGCTTGCCAACCCACTGAAGTCGTGCAAAACATTTCACAAGCTGCTTAACCTGTTAGAGGTCAGAACCCAACTCGACTAGTTTGAGGTAGAAGAGTAGGCGGATGAATAAGATAAAGGATAGACCTGAGAGAATTGGATGAAGAGGACGATGAATAGTATTTTTAAGAAGAGCACGTATGAATCCCTAGAGCATTTGACCATGCAAAGTTCAGATTCCGAGCTTCAATGGATTTGGGATTGCTGATGAATATTTGGAGTGAAAAGAGAAGGTGGAGCATGTTTTTGAATATTATTAGTACGAAGATTTCGAGAAAGTGAGAACTACTGCTATTAAGTTCTCCGGATATGTTGCCATATGATGGAAGAATTTTTAGATGATAAGGAGACGTGAAGGCTATAGAGAAATTAATACTTGGCCTGAAATGAAAAGAATATTGAGGAATAGATTTGTGCCGAAAACTTATCTATAGGATACTTTCACTCAGCTTCAGGAGCTGAGACAAGGAGGTCAAACAATTGACGAATATGTTCAGGAATTCAAAATACTCATTATCAGATGTAAAGTGGAGGAGTCCCCAGCGCAAACAATCTCTAGGTTCATCATGAGATTGAGAGGTGGCATTCAAGACATTATGAAACTCTAGCAATTTACCACAATAGATGAGGCCATTAGAATAACCCAACGAATAAAGAGGTAAAGAAGGAAATGAGCATCGACTAGGGTGTTGACTAGCCGACCCGGGTAGACGAGTCACCGAACTCAATTAAGTACCAAGCCAATCAGAAAGGTGGATGTCCGAGCCGAGCAGAAAGGTTGACCTGACGATGAAGTGCCAACCCAACGGTAAAGTGCCGACTCGAACTTATGAGAAGGGGCAAGGATCAGGTAGGAAAACGAGTCAGATCAAATGCTTCAAATACCAAAGGGTTCAATATATGGCCACTCAATGACTAAACCGAAGAACTATAGTGATTAAGGGAGATGTCTCGAAACTAGAGGTAGATAGTATAGATGAGGAACCTAAGGAGGAGATCACTGCTAAGAAAGAACTGATTAAAGATGACGTATTTGCTGGGGATTTGGACCACTTGATCAAGGTTTTCCGATGCACAATGAACATGGAACCCTTACGAGAGGAGGAGTAGAGATAGAATTTGTTTCATACCACTTGTAAGGTGAATAATCAGGTGTGTGCTCTCATTGTGGATAGTGGAAGTTGTATCAATGTAGCATCAGTCGATCTTATTTCAAAATTGAAGTTTCCAACTGTTGCACATCTAAAGCCGTGCAAGTTTCATAATGAGAAAGGAACACTATATGTCACTAAGCAAATATTACTACTAATCACTATAGGGAATTACTCTAACCAGATTCTCTACGACATACTACTCATGTGTGCTTCTCACGTATTGCTAGGTAGGCTGTGGCTGTTTAATAAGAGGGTTATCCATGACGGCTACAAGAATACATACATGTTTAAGAAGGATGACCAAAATACTACACTGAACCCAATGCCACCAAGAAAAGTTAATAAATTACAGACAAAACTTGCTTACGGATTGAAGAAGGCTCTAGTGATGAGTAGAGCCAAGCTCCGAGGGACCATTAATGCTATTTAGCCAACCCTTATTTTGGTTAGGTGGCTATTAGAGATAAAGGAGCGAGGTAAACTACCCTAAGAAATAAAAAATTTGCTAAATGAGTATGCCAACCTGTTCTCAAAACAATAACCTAAGGGGCTACCCCCAACTCGAGGCATAAAGCACTGCATTGACTTAGTACCCAACGCCGCACTGCCAAGTAAGTCAGCTTATCAGTTGAATCCCGAGCAGGCTTCTAAACTCCAACATCAAGTCAACAAATTGCCGGAGAAAGGGTATGTTAAAGAAAGTCTCAACCCTTGTGCTATGCCGGCGCTTTTAGTACCAAAAAAGGATGAAACTTAGCGGATGCATGTTAATAGCTAAGCTATGAACAAGATCATCATCAAATAAAGGTATCACATTCCTAGACTGGAGGACATGCTGGATAAGCTAAGTGGAGCTAAGATCTCCAGCAAGATTGATTTGAAATCTAGGAGATGAGTAGAAAACCGCGTTCAAGACTCAACGTGGACTTTATGAATGGATGGTCATGTCTTTTGGCTTGTTAAATGCCCTGAGCACTTTCATGAGACTAATGAACCATGTGCTAAGACATCTGATAAGGAAGTGTATCGTAGTGTATTTTGATGACATCCTTGTCTACAGTACCGATATGTCGAGTTACCGTGAACATCTCTGAGCCGTGATCAATATCCTTCGTGCCGAGAGATTATTCAACAATCTCAAGAAGTATTGCTTTTGCTAGCAAGAACTGATATTCTTGGGCTACGTAGTCAGTGGAGGAAGCTGGATGATGAAAATATCCGAGCAATTGTAGATTGACCGACTACTACTGCTTGTGTTGAAGTGAGAAGTTTCCATGGATTGGCTTCATTTTATAGAAAACTCATCAAGAATTTCAATACCCTCGTCATGCCACTTACTAAGCTCACGAAAAACACTGAATTCTGATAGGAAGAAAGGGAGCAGAGAAGCTTTGCCGAGGTAAAAGAAAGATTGACCTCTGCCTTAGTGTTAGTCTTACCTAACTTCGAGAAAATATTTGAGTTGGAATGTGACTCATCAGGCATTAGAATAAACATTATCGATGGGAATCAGCCTTTTCCTACGTCCAAGCCAAAGCCAACCTGTCCAAAGTTGACGCTAGCCCTCCAGAAGAAGATGCCGACCTGTTCTAACCCGAAGCCGAACAGCTTTCGTTAAGGCTGAGCAAATGATAGAAAGCCGAGGGGAAGAAAAGAGGCCACTCGACAATAAGCCTATCATCTACTGAAAAGACAAGAGATCACACAACTGAAGACTCGAGACCAAAGAACCACTTGGCACGAACCTGAGAGACTAGTGCCAACTAATTCTAACACTCGGCAATTATAAGCCGACCTATCTGGTGTCTCAACCAAACCACATGAGACGTCAGGGACACCTTCCAAAACCTGTATATCTAACTGTCGACCCCGTCCAGTTCAGATACTACTCCTCCCAAGACATGTCGAGTAACTACATATCGAGTCCTGTAAAATGTATAGTTTTGTATTCTTGTATATATTTTCCTTCATTTTATTTATGGGCTTAATTCTTTAGGATTTAAGGCCTTATACATTATTTACAGTCTTGCTGGTAGAGTTTAGACTTAGTATAAATAGCAACTTTTATACTAAAATAGAAATATATACAAAGATAAATAGACATATACAGAAGAATATACAAAGAGTGAAACTTTCCTCTTTCGAGCTAGGCTATGCTTAAGTTAGCATTTGTTGGATTATTGAGTGTTGATTAGACTCTTTAATCCTCCCCGCGTTCTTATTAATCTTCTTTTTAGATTATAGTAAACCCCTTCATTTGAATCGGTTAGTGAGTTGCATCTAACCTTCATTTGAAACCCCAAGCAACATTTAGTGTTCGTGAGTCGTATCGAACTCTATTTCGAGCTTAAACCCCTAATTGTGTTTGTGTCTTGGTGAGTTATATTCACTCACACTCACACTCAAAACCTTCCTATTCTTCATAACCATCTTCCTTTTAAATACCCATTCTTGTTCGTTTTAGATCCACTGCTGTTTCTTCTTCGATCCTTATCAGTTATCCTAATGTAGGAAAGCCAACTAATTACCTTCCACAGTGAGAAGCTCAGAGGACCACAATTAAATTACTCCGTATATGATAAGGAACCCTTAGCATTGATCCGAACACTACAAGTATGGTAACATTATTTACTGCCAAGAGAGTTCATCTTATATATTGACTATGAGTTGCTGAGGTACGTCCGAAGTTAGACCAAGATATCAAAGTGGCAGGCGAGGTAGGTTAAATTCCTTGAAGGATTTGATTTTGTGACTAAATACAAGTAGGGAAAGAGCAACATAGTTGCAAATGCTCTTTTAAGGAGACATACGCTTTTAACCGAATTGCAAACCAAGTGGTTTTGGTTTGCAAGTATCAAAGAACACTATTATGAGGATCTACACTTTGGAGCCATAATTTCGTGATGTGTTGATGGAAGGACAATGGACGAATATCATGTGGAGGGTGGCTACTTGTTCCGAGGTAGAAGATTATGCGTGCCAACTTGTTCTTTGAAGGAGCTGTTGATCAGGGAAGCCTATAGTGGAGGACTGTCTAGACATTTTGGAGAGAAAAGAACGTACGAATTACTAAATAGTCGATTCATTTGGCCAAGAATGAGGAGAGATTGTGCAGATACACGGCATGCTGAGAAGTGTAGTCTTAGACAGAGACTCGAAGTTCTTAAGCCATTTCTAGAGGACCTTGTGGCATCGGATGGGGACCAAACTACTATTTGATACTTCTTGTCACCTCCAAACTGACAGTCAAATAGAGGTAGTTAATTACACTTTAGGATCACTGCTCCAAGCTATAGTGGGCAAGAACTTGGCTAATGGATGTCTGCTTACCAATGGTTGAGTTTGCTTACAACCGGATAGTGCATGACACCACTAAGCAAACTCCCTTCACAGTGGTCTATGGTTTCAATCCCAAGTTGCCCCTTGATTACAACCCTACACCCGTATCCGCGTAAGAGGACCCTTCAATACATCTATGACAAAGTTACTCAACACATCAACCAAGCTGCTAAAAGAATGCGAGAGAAGACTAATGGTAGGACAGCTAAACAATTCTAGTAAGAAGACTTGGTACGACTGCACCTCAGCAAGGAGCAGTTTCCATGCAAGAAGAGGAACAAATTATCTACCAAAGTTAAAGGACCGTTCAAAATCTTCTAAAAGATCAATGATAACGCCTATAAATTAGAGCTGCCTGAGGGCTATGGGGTTTCTAATACCTTTAGCATTGCTGACCTCGGTCCATATTACCCCGATGGAGAGCTAATAAAAAACCATTTGGATTTGATCCTAAATCCAAATCAACTCTAAAGGAATTATAGAAATCAAGCTACTAGGCCTTGACCTGTAGCCGAGCCTAAGGGTTGGAAGGCCTAGCAAGGCAGATTCTTCTACTCCAACCGAATCTTGTCAAGGCTGAATATTTCTTTGTCGAGTTACTCTTTATGCCAAGTTGAATGACTGCCCAACTCTTTATAGTGTGTCGAGTTGTAGATCACTCACTCGCACCCGAGCTGACCAATGATTCGGCACCTCCCTTGCCAAGAAGCCAAGATAGTGAGACTTCGGACTGATTAAACCACCCCTGCTTGGACAAGCAAGCTGACCATACTTTTTGTCCACATCTTCTAATGGTATCACCAATACAACATCGCTACATGTACAAATTATGTGTAGAATATGTTGTACCAATGATTGTTTTCTTTGTATATTCATTTTTACCCTTTTGTATCTTGTACATTATTTCCTTAGGAAATGCCCTTTTTATTTTTTTCCTTTTAGGTAAGTTGCCCTAACTTGTGGGTATAAAAACCCCTTATACTTGTAGCTGTAAACATCAGAATCGGATTGAACATTAATATACTTTGAGTATTTCTTCCTTTCATAAACACTACTTGTTTACTCTCGACATCACTTTTATCCTAATCCTTAAGCAAGGCTAGGTGGCAAGAAACCTCATTGGATCGATTCATGCATCATATCAAATTATGTTGTAAGTCCTTAGAAGTTCCATTGGTGTATCATATCCTTTGGAGTTGTTTCATAGGTTTTTGCTTACTTTTCATTCATATTTATCATCTTATACACTCCCCACCACTTCTACTTCAAGCTTTTGCCAAGCTTAAACCCATCCAGTGATCGGCCTTGTCTATTCTTAATCAAGGTTCTCATCAACTTATCTTCAAGATAACTTGGGTTGACTCTTCAGATTTCTCAAGGATTCATGATTGGTGTAGATCGCAAATTCCTTAAGTAGCAAATAATGTTACCATACCCGTTAAAACACAGATTAAGGAGTAAAACTCCTTATCATTGATAGAATAGTTGAGTGCAGCTCCTCGAAGTTTCTTATTAAAGTAAGCAATAGGTCGACCTTCTTGCATCGGCACAGCACTTATGCGTAGTTCGGACGCATCACACTCTACTTCAAATACTTTGTTGAAGCTCAGTAAAGCTAAGATAAGGGCAGTAGTTAGCTTCTCTTTTACTTCCTCAAAACTCCTATGCTCCTTCTCTCCCTATTTGAATTCAACATTCTTCTTTGAGAGTTTAATGAGTACGGCTACAATCGTACTAAAATTCCTCATAAACTTATGATAGAATGATGTTAGGCCATGGAAACTCCTCATGTCGGCCGAAGTGGTTGACACTAGCCATTCGGTGATTGCTCTAATCTTCTCTTTATCAATGCATATACCACCACTAATTCCAACAAATCCTAAGAATATCACTTCAAGTTAGCAAAAGTTGTACTTCTTCAAATTGGTGTAGAGTTATTCAATTCGAAGTTTTGTAAAGACTCTTTAGAGATACTGCTAATGAGTTTCCAGGTCAGGGTTGTACACCAAGATGTCATCAAAATAAACAATAACAAACTTCCCTATTAATTCTCGAAGCACATAATTCATCCAGCACATAAATGTGCTCGATGCATTGGACAATCCAAACGGCATTATAATCCATTCATACAATTCATGACACGTTTTGAATGTAGTTTTCCACTCATCACCCTCATGGATTTAGATTTGATTATATCCTAATTTGAGGTCAATTTTGGAGAACACTCTTGCTCTACTCAACTCATCTAACATGTCGTCAAGTCTTAGTATGAGATACTTATACTTGATGGTGATTCAATTGATTACTCGGCTATTTACACACATTCTCCAAGACCCATCTTTCTTTGGCACCAACAAGGCTGGCATGGCATAGGAGCTAAGTGACTCATGTACATACACTTTCTTCAACAGCTCATCTACTTACCTCTATAGCTTAGTAACTCGTTCAGGGTTTAGCTTATTAGCAACCTTATTCAACAGCGTAGCTCCTAGCTATAAGTCAATTGCATGTTTAACACCTTAGATAGGAGCCAAACCTTCCAATAGCTCATCTGGGAACAGATCAATGAACTCTTCTGATAATATTTTCACCTCGATGGGCTACTCCCTCTCCCTAAACCTTATCTCCAATATTCTTTAGACCAACAGATAGGTTAGTCCTTCGAGCTCCATTTCTCTTTTCAACTTAAGTTGAGTTATTATCAAAGCCTCTTTCTTTAGGGTTCGGCTAAGTTAGGACTACATGACCTTTACTTGCTTAGCAATCATAGGACTCGATTTCACCCTCCTGCCTTCATGCTCTAAGAAACATGTATTCCTCCTTCCATTATATATTACTGCTCGATCGAACATGCACGGTCATCTAAGTAGAATGTAGGATGCACTCATGGGCAATACATCACAGAGCACTTCATCTTGATATTTGCTAATACAGATCGGCATAAACACGTGTTTGTTCACTTGTACGGCTCCCTTATCACTGCGCCAATGAAGCTTATAAGGTTTTAGGTAGGGCTTAGTCAACAATTTCAATTGTTGGACAATAAATGTGGAGGCTGTATTAATGTAGCTCCTGCTATCAATGATCAAGGCACACAGTGACTCATTCACCTTGCATCCCATGTGGAAGAGGTTTTCCCTCTGTTCATTTTCGAGCACAAGACTAACACTCATTATCCTCCTCGATACTAGAGTGGTCAGCATAAAGTTACCTTCCTTACTATAGATAACTTTTCCTTCGGACAGCTCGGTCTGTCTATCCTCTTTCAACTCGTCTACTTCCTCATTAGCATTGTCCACTTCGACAGTTGGCACCTTACCTCGAATTACCATAATTCTTCTGTTGGGACACTAAGTGGTCATGTATCCAAATCCTTGGTATTCGAAACACTTGATCTCACTCATCGTCCTACCCGAACTCTAGCTTTTCCAAAACTTCCTCAAGACTTCCTTCTCTTTTGTTCGAGCAATCCGAGCAAGTCAAGTCTCAGCAACCTTACTTGATTCTGTTTACACAGGTATAGTCAGAATAACTCGGCTACTACTAGATCAGCTGACTGGTGGTCGAAACCTCCCCATTCGACAACTTTCTATCCTTTAAGCAGCTCGGATTGCATCATCAAGTGACCTTATATCCATGGTTTTTAGGATATCTCCAATCTCATACTTTAGTCCACCAATAAATCGAGATACAGTTTAATCTTCTGGCTCGTTGACTTCGCATCAAATCATTAACATCTAAAATTCCTTAACATAAGCTTCAATAGTCAATCCTTCTTACCTCAGCTCTTGTAATCTTTTGAAGGCATCCTGTAGATAGTAGCTCGGCATAAACCTCCTCCTCATGAATCTCTTCATTTCATCCCAATTCTTAATTTCTCGTTCTCCTTCTCTTTGTCGGGTGGCTTGTAAGTTTTTCTACCACGGGGTGGCATAACCAATAAACTTCAACACGGTAAGTCTAACTTTTGCATTATCAAGTATTTCGTAGCATTCAAATTGCTTCTCAATCTTATCTACACAATCTAAGTAGTCTTCAACATCACTACTTTCAAAAAAGTTCGGAATATACATCCCCAACCCTTCAACTCTAAGGGCTTGCACATTCCTTTCTTTAGGTTCATAGTACTCCTCCTCTTTTTCTTCTTCTTCAATTTCCTTAAGTGCTAGCCTATGCCTAGCAACCCTTCCCATTCCTTCAACTTGAGGCGGTCGAGCTGGGGTATTAACTTGGCCAAATTGACCATTGCCTCTCTCTTGTTGCTCTCATCCTCTATTTGGGTTATTTATAGCTTGTTATCTATCTTCATTTATAACAATCACCAAACTAGCTACTAAGTTGATGAGCTTATCTAGTCGGTCACCCATTGATCGAGGTGTGAAGCTTCCTTGTAGTCCTTGGTTATTTTGAGTACCACTTTCTTGATTTCTCATAGTTCCTTAAACACTTAAATTTGACATTGTTGGTTAACTCACAAAATTGATGTTTAAAAATACCACCCATAGTTCTTTTCGTAAATAACAACAATAGAACACTAACTAATATTCCCACAACTCTAATAACTACGTACAAAGAACAAGCAAACAACCACTCTATTTTTGCATATAAGAAATAGGAGAAAACAGAGCACCGAATGTCTTCAATACTATTCACCTACCAAACTACTAGTGTTAACAATAGAACCTCGAATTCGCAAAACCAGTAACAAATCACTCAAAGAACAAGGTAGCAGAAGCTAGCCTTTGAATGTAATATAGGCTCTGATACTAGAATGAATCGGATTCGTAGATGAACATAAAAACCTAATAACACGCGTAACCAAAGGATGGGTTCAAATCATTAGATGATCCAAAAAATAAATGATAGTCGAAGGTTAAGTAAGGGTCCCCATGCATCGATAATGGATATGACGCACTAACACCTCACACGAGCTCAGGTCACACTTGAGGACATATGAGTGTAGCTAGAGATCACTCACCACTAGTCCACGCTCAATGGGCTAAAGGCTAAACAAGAGTAGCTTAAGAGTAAGCAACAAGAATACTTAACTCAAGAGGGAATGTATGAAATATTCAAAGTCTATTGTTCTGTTATAGCCATTACAATATACAAGTATTTATAAGACCCAATTAGGGTAAATCCTAAGTTAGAGTAAATTACAAAAAAGAATTTCTACTAGCTAAGGAAAATGAGTAATTTACAGGGGTATCAATGTAATTGTGCAAAAAGAATATCCGTTAATAGAAAAGACACTATGAATGTCAGAAAAAGGGTAGCGCACGTGTGGTTTGCTCATTCTGTGGTTCCAATGACACTACTAGCCAAGTAGGGGCGAATCTAAATCAAGTCAGGCCAACGTTGGCAGTTCGATAGCTAAGACAAATGGCACTGGATCATGGTTAGTTCAAGAGCAACTCATTTTCGAGTCTACCTCGGGTGATCGGCTCCTAACAACTGTTAGCTTGACCTCGACACTGGTAAGGTTGGCTATATCCTAATTCGATGCTTAGAATAGTGTGTAGCGAAGGGGTTGGCTTGACACATCGACTAGTCACCTCAGTAGCTTCTTAGACAATGTGGAAAATGAAGTTTGGTAGGTCGGATTGGGGTATGCACTACTCTTCGATGTTCAACTCACCTCAAACAGTTCGGTAAACCATCTGAGCGAGCCTTCGGGTTCAAGAGTGCATGATTGGTCCTTGATCCCTATCAAGTATCCTGCAAGTAAGTATCTAGTAAGAACTTATTTCTAAGAATTTTTTTCATCTCAGGCTAGATATTGATTTTTTTGTATCCTTCTCGCCTCCTCATGGTTTGAAACTTCTTTCACCATAATGCAACAAACCCTAAGAACTCTACAGTAACAGTTTTCACCTTCTCACAATTTGTAAGATTCACAATCAATTACTCGAAGTTTAACTCATAGAATTTAAGATAATCGGTTAAAGAATCCGATCGAGTTTAAATTTTAAAGTAAAATTAGAAATATTAGTAAAAATGATCTCGTAAGTTTGAATTTAAGAAAATAAGTAATAAAATAAAAGAATATGAAATTTCCAAATTTTAAGTATATTACTCGTTATTTATCGAAAATGAGTAAAATGTATTCCGATAATTAATGATCACTAGAAATAAATTATATACACACTAAAAATCATAAAATAACCTAAATAATATTTATAAATATTTATTTGTACTATATATGAATTTATATATAAGTAAAAATACGCGTAATTACTTAAAATACACAAAATAATGCTAAATAATTAAATAAAATTCATAATTAATTTTAAAAAATAAATAAAAATAAGGAATGATCCGGATTTGGATCATGGCAGCTAGGGAAAAGAAGAAAAAATTCAGCTAATTAAATTAGAACAACAAAAAAGGCAAATTGGGAGAAGATAAGGCAATTGTCTAATCAAATTAATACACAATAATTCCTCAAGATCTCTATAAATACCCAAAATTTTTTAGAAGCTCATATTCGATGTTTGGAATTGTAGAAAATTAGAGAGAGGTGAAATTGAGAGGAAATTAGGATTTTATAAAAAAATTACAAAAAAACTGTACAATTGAGGTTTTTAAAGAGAACCTGGACCTAACAAGCACCTAGGAGTAGACAGCCACTACCACCACATAGTGGTGGTAGTGCCCAGATCTACCGACAATGCCACGACGATTGGCGGTGGCTAAAGCCATCCATACAGGTGAATTCGATTTCCAACACAATTTTGTTTAATTTTGTAAAAATATTAAATATTCTTAGAAAATTATGAAATTTGGTATTCTAAAGTTTTTAAGTATGTAGATTTATAGAAAAAATTTATTTTGATGATTTTGTGTTTAGAAATATACTTCCCTTAAGAAACCATGCAAACCCAAGCTTTGTTCGGATTAGAAATAAATGACCTTAGGAGTGTAGTTTCGAGCCCAAATTTTTTGTATTGACTATTTAGGTGATATATAATAATGCCACAAATCCCTTTTTCAAAAATTAATTTTTTGAAATTTTTAAATAATTTTTAGGCCTTAAAATGATGCCTAAAATGGGTGATTTATGGCTAATTAATTAATTAAATGATTAATTACTGATTTAGTGTATAATTATATGTTTTAGGATATTAAAATCTGACGAAGTATGATACTTGTAGTATTTAAAGTGTTAGATGTAATTATTAAGGTAATTATGTAGTAAATAAGTAATAGGGGAAAATAGTAAATTTTAAGTTAATTTTGTAAATTAGGGTAATTAGGTGTAAAATCTGATTTGGGATGAATTTAGACATTTTGAAATGTTAATTGATGTTGGGAGATGGTAATTAGAGTGATAGAAATATTATATGTGTATTATATACATAATAGGTAATAATACATAATGTGTAATTATTGGAAATATAATACATAGAAGATATTAGAATAAAAATTGATATTATATAAATAATAGGAATATATAATAAATCTGATATAAAACTTAAATTTAGGTAATTATATGAAAAATGTAAAAATTTCTCACATCAGGAGTAAATTCGATACACTAATAAAGATTTAAGTGTATTGGGTAGAATAAAGTACTGAATCAGGATAATTCTGGTATTAAGTATACCCGAAAATAATGTGATTAATTTCACATTATGGGTTGAAACGAGTTTCTAGGATTCCTGCATAAAACTGTATTTAGAAACCAAACTAGAACCTAATTTAGAAATCAATGTAGAAACTGAACCAGAACTTAGCTCCAAATGAAGAATAATTGTAAAAGATTTGAGAACCTAGATAATTGGACATATTAAACCCTAAACCAAAGATAACAATAAGTGTTATAGGATAAAACAAACCTATAACAATTATATGAAAACTAAGACAACGTTGGTATTATAGGGATCATTGGTGATGGACTGAACGAGTCCCACCTCGAGTAAGCAAGCGAGGAGTTGAGGTAAGTTGGGATTAATACATTATTGTATTTTGGAGGCTTGAGATTATACTCAGTTATACTTGTTAGATAGTTGGTTGTATGCATGTTCTTGATTATGAGTGATGCTATGATTTTATTGTTATTCTGGCTTGTATTGTATGAAATAATTGATCACCCTAAACTGGACTTAATAAATATATGACTTGTCAATATAAATTGGACTTGCATAGCAACTCATTAGGGAAAACCTAAGATTCTCCGGCCAAATATCGACCTCTTCGAAAACGATAGCACTGGATAGTATAATGGGTCCCTTCTTCATCCTTAGTCGAACTAAGTAATAAGTGAGGAGGTCGTAGCAAGGGTAAAGTCAATGATTCAAAGGTAGTCATGGGAGGAGCAGTGTCTCCATTGTACAAGCCTAGGTTTGGTCATGAGCTGTTACATTAACGGTAACTCCTTATCTCGGATTAGAGCGAGCGTAATTTTTTTAATCTCACGACGGGCCAGACAACGTAGTACGATGGTATTTGCTTGAACATGCATTGCACCTAATAATTTGGTTGATAACCTTGTTTCTGTTTGTGATTGTGATATAGTTTTAAATCCTCCGTCCTAACTTACTGAGCTGTAGTAGCTTACATCCCTATAAACGTCGTTGCAAGTGCTAACTAAAAAGCGGCTTATGACTACCCTAAAGCTAGCAACTGCTAGATTCTAGGGAGTGATGAAAAACATTTGAAGAATAGACATATATTTTTAGGGTCTAAGCTTTTATTTTAGAATTTTTCATTTCTGAATAATGTATTAACTAGGAAATAGATTACAGTGAAACGTTATGTTGTAAACGTTAATTGTAATAACTGAATTCTAGTGTATATATATATTTTCTTACCTTTTTAGGTAAATGACTTATTTAAATTACAAACTGTTTACTTCAAAGCGAGTTAGTCGTAGACGTCTTATGTAGATCAAGTTTAAGATAGCAATTGTAAGGCTAACTTCTATCATGGAATGATTTACACGATAAGACTGTTACGATTCTGCTGCTTTGGGGCATGACACAGTTTTCATACTGGTAATAATAGAAAATGTATTCAACCTTCTCCTCCCAATCCAAATGGTCATCTACATTTCCAAAACCATTTATATTTGGAATCTAAAGTTTCACATAGCCAGCAACTTAGGTGCCCGAGCTCGCTCTTCTTCGTCATTGTACTCTTGTTCTTCTTCTCCATCATCTATATCACCTAAGTCAACCCTTCTCTGTATTTGTCCTCTAACTCTCTACCTCAAACCTATCAAGCTGGGATTTGTCTTCTCATTAGTCAAGCAACTTGTAAAGTGTTCTGCATGGCCTTGACAAGTCCATAAGCCAATGCATGTATAGCTTTAATCAAATCAGCTATGAGGTTAGCCACCCCTTCAATTCATTCATTTGTATTTCTAGGAATGTTTTGGGGTGTCGCCCATGGTGGACAACACCGCTATTGTCATCTCCAATACCAAATTTGATACTAAAATCCGTCATTCTCTATAATAAAAACTTAGAATCTAAGATATGACAGACACTGTTCCTCTAAGCCAAACAATCTCACACATAAACACTTCTTCACGCAAAAGTTCAACTATCTTGCAAAGACAATAGCTATTCTAAAGAACAATAAACTCAACCGAAATTTGCTCTGTTTTCGTATGTTCGAAACAGGGCAAAACAAAATATATAGTCACAGTAAACCACTACGTAACTATACATGCTATTACTCAAGAAAGTTCAAACACAATTTACCCAAACAGACCTCTACTTTGATACCAAGATAATAGGCTACGACCAAGGCTTGACAAGGGTGACCTTATTAAGGCGTAGGTCTAAGCTTGCCAAAAGCTTAAAAATAAGGTAGGAAATGAGCAAAGAATAGAAAAGTAAACAAGAAATTCTCAAACAACTCTAAGGATATGATACACTAGGGAACTTTCAAGCACTCACGACTTAACTCGATGTGATGCACAAGTCGATCCAATGAGGGTACTCATTACCTAGCCTTACTTAAAGATTAGGATAAAAGCGAAGTAAGCAAGCAAGCTATGAGCAACGTTCATGAAAGGGATTATATTTATACTAGAAAAGTTAGGTTATCTTTCCTAAAATTGAAAAGATGAAAAAGGTAATGTCTAAAATAAGTATGTTACAAGGAGTGTCCAAAGGGTCTAATTGAGAATAGAAAAAAAATTAGGTATAATGTACGGAAGATTCTATTACAGAAGTCTTAGGATACGTGGTGGGTGATTAGTAGCTTTGCACTTAGCAAAAGATGGGCAACTATTTTGTAAGCCTGGGTGCTATTAAGTGATGATGCCGAACTAAGGTAATAGTTCAGCAGTGCCAAGTTGATTAGGTGACTTTTCAGAGGTGAGTTTAGCTCGAATGTACTGGGTGCAGCTTGGATTCAAGTCAAGTGAGCAGCTGGTTGGATGGGCCGAGCTATTGTTTAAATGTATCTTAGGTCGACAATTGAAGTCTATCAATAAGTATAAGAGGGTTCAACTTGGCCAAGGCATCAGGTCAATAAACTACATTAGTTTGAATTCCTCAAATGTGGTGTGTAAAGAAAGAACTTGTCTAGCTATTCTTTCCAATCCTTAGACTTGGGCTCGAGTCAAGGGTCCGATGATTTGATTCCTATCAAGTAGTATTGTAAAGGAAGAGTCTTTAAAGTCTTGGGTAAGTTTCTTCCCTCTTTGGTCATTGTGCAAATGAGGCAATGTTTACTGATATTATTTCACTCAATCTATGAAGGAGTTTGGTAGTAGTTGCATTAGAAAGGTGGTTACTATGTTTGTAGATTCAAACCAAAGTAATTCAAGTAAGTGGTGTTATGTTATTTTATAAATCATATCAAAATTGGGGCTTTTCAACACAAATTTTGAATCTTAAGAAGGATGTAGCGTCATGGTGATGATTTTTTGTAAGTGGCCATAAATGTTGATGGGGAGGTTGAATAATATATGTTAGTAGGCATGGAAATGCATGGAGATATCAAGTTTAAAAGTAAGATTTGTTATAGATGTTAAATTGTACAATTTGTAATTTCTTAACAAAAGGTCCGGACTCTTTTAAAAGGAGTCCAAAGCATATGAGTGTTTTAAGAGCATAGAATGTGCTTAAGTTAGATTATAGACAAAAAGTCGAAAGAGTTCGGAGCATTCCTTACAAGGTATCAAATGCTTTGACCTTTGGTAAAAAGGCCCAAAGCATCCCCCACCAAGAGCTTATGAACCTCAAAAACATCAAAATGATCCAAATTTTTTTATCATGATCTAAACCTTTTTTTTTTCTTCCCTATATCACTTACTATTGTTCAAAAACATCCTTATGAATTTTAGAAAGCTTTCTAGTACTTTAAATTACCATTTTACCCCCTAAAGAAATGTAATTGATCATTTTTGACTAATTTTGAACACCTTTTACTCTCGAATGTCTACTTAATCAATTTTAATGAATTTTTACCCCTATTTGCAAATTTATGCATTCATTAACATTTTCTATTTCAAACTATACCCTTTTTAAATCAATTTCTTGCTTTCTCTAGCGTTTCGGGTTAAAGTTATGGGTGAAGTAGAGGGTTAGTTAGAAGGTAGGGAAGTCAAGTTGAAGTTAAGTAGTAAAGATATATGATGTATAGTCAATTTCCTTAAGCATTTGGACAGTATGCTCAGGGTTGTATATTTATTATTAGGGTGTGAAGTTAGGGAATCTTTGGTTTTGGAAAGAATGCCTATGTTACGTACGTAGATACCATGCTTATTGTAATGTGCTTGTTAAGTTGAAATCCAGTGAATCTAATGAATATTTGACATTAATACTTATGTTGCATGCGCTTGACTATGGTCAAAAGATTTGGAATACCAATATTGTTAGCGTGATAACCAATGATCGATGTATGACGTTGTCTCGAGTAAAATTCTACACCGAAAGGATTTGACTATATTTAAGTTGACTCTTAGACTCATAGGTGTTGGGAAGTACCGTATATATATATATTATTGTATATATGTGCTTCGAGATCATGAATTACCTTAAGTTTTGGATGCTAAGTTTGTGCTATTTGTGACACTTATTAAAGATAATAACCCGTTAAGTGTACATTAGTCACACTTGAATTTGTATGCATGCTTATGGCTTGCAACATCTAGATGTGCTTTCAATATTATACATGTTAGGCTTTGGTTCACCTTTCGTAGGAATCTTTTTCAACTTAGGTATTACTTATGACATGGATTTGTATAACAACTTCGAATATAATTCTATTTATGACCTTAGAGATGATGTGGAGTGTTTTTACACTAATGAGTAGTTTAGCAATGGATTCAAGCAAGATGTTATCGTGTTTTAGCATCTTGTATATGTATAGAGATGAGACTCCTTTACAATGTTATGTATAGTTGTGTTATTTGGCCTAGTTGTTTGTAGTTGTGTTTCTAGTTAATTTAAGAATAGGTAGGCTCCATCAATGTCATGTATATATATGTTTATGAACATTAGAGAGAGACTTAGGTGAGCCACTTAGTTATGACCTTTTGGAGTTTATCTTAATATGTTATATTTATAATTATCACCAGTTTATGGAGATAATATATGGATTTTAAGCCCCAACAACACATTACAAGTCATGGGTTCATTCAAAGATGGGACGAAATTTCACGTTGAATTGAATTGATCTCCATTTAGCTTTATTCTATAGATTTTAAATCTAATTTAGACTTTATCTTAAATTGATTATATTAATTTTTTCAACTCCATCATAATTCATTCTTCATTACGAGGAATTAGAATGCAAAACAAGTCAAAACTAGTCAAAAAATTGAGTAATGGATGCTTAAAATCCTCTTTCTATTTGAGTGAAACAACATAAGGAAGAAGAAGGTTTATGGGAGGGGAGGATAGGGAGTTTTTTAGGTGTTAGGGAAGGACGATGATAGGAATCAACCTCCGACATGTGCCAAGCCGAGGCCGATCAACTCTTGCCAAAGCCAAGCAAGTAATAGAAGACCGAGGAGAAGAAAAGGAGACACCAACCTCAAGTCTATCATCAATCAAGATACCAGATACCATAAGGTCGAGGACTCAAGACTAAGGAACCACTCAGCATGGCACCAAGAGACTAGTGCCGACTAATTTTAGCACTCGATAATTATGAGCCGACCTTTCTGATATCTCAGTTAAGCCATGCGAGACTTTAGAGACTCCTTCCCGAACTTGTACATCCAATTGCTGACCCTATCAGGTTCAAATCCTACTCCTTTCAAGACATACCAGATGACTGCATGCCGATTTCCTCTATTAAACGCACAATTTTTTATTCTTGAATATGTTTTTCCTTATTTTATTTATGGACTCAATTTTTTAGGGTTTAAGGCCTTGTACATTATTTACAATTTTGCTGCTAGGGTTTAAAATTTGCTATAAATAGTAACATTTGTAATTAGCATAGATCATCAGATCAGATATAGAGACAAAGACAATAATTTTTTACAAGTAAAACATTTCTCTTTTCAAGAAAGGCTACTTTTGAGCTCTTAAAGCTAGCATTGCTGGATTATTGAGCATCAATTAGACTCTTTAATCTTTCTCATGTTCTTATCAATCTCATCTTTAAGATTATGATGAGCCCTTCATTTAAGCAAGTTAGTGAGTCACATTTAACCTCCCATTTGAAATCTCAAGCAACATTTAGTGTTTGTGAGTCATATCAAACCTTATTTTAAGCTCAACCTCTGATTGTATTTGTATCTTAGTGCATGATATCCATCCACATTCACATTTAAACCCCCATTCTTACTCTCTATTTTCTCATTCTTATTCGAACTCAGATTTCCTCATTCTAGGTTTTCAAGATCACTCCCGTATATGCATCAAAGGAGAGTTAAGCTTACCCTATACTCTAATGTGTAAAAGGAGTAACAAATTTCTTAAATGGATCTGGAGCAAAGTTAGATTCATTTCATGCCTACCAAGGGTTAGATTAGTAAGCCCGGGGGTGCATGTAATCTGTTTGCACTTATGATTTAAACTGGAGACTTCTTTCCCATTGTACTATACTCCAACCAACTAAGTTGTTGCTTAGTTCTTATTTAGTGCTTTACCCAAGTTTTATTTCAGCACTACAAATGTGGGTTGATATTTGGCCTTAAGATAAATTTAAGCTAAAAATTAATGCAAATCCAATTAATTATGGGCAATTAATGAGCCTAATGCACATCAAAAGACAAATTGCCAAAATTGAACCAATTTTACAGAATTTCAAGCCTTAGCTCATTTTCAACTTGCCTTACATTACAATTGAATTTAAGTCCAAATAAGAGACCATATTAACTAAAGGAACTTTGTTTAATTGGCTGATGTTACGCACAGATGATTAATTAAATGAATGCAATTTTGTTAATCGATGTTATGTACAATTGTTTAATTTCAATGAAAGGTTTTGTAAAGAAGAGAATCTCACAAAGATATGGACCACATATGGAAAACTCACTAACTCTTGAAAAAGCCTTCTAACAATATACATATATGGACCCTAACAACCCTAAGGGCAATATAAGTACAAAACAAATAATAATAAAACCCTAAATCATAATTGTCTAATTAAATCTCCTAAAATAGATCTAAATTAATATCTCATAAAATAAAATAAAATAAAATGAAGAATTAATTGACAAGCCTTCAAAAGTATCTTCACGCAGTCATCACCATGGAATCTATAACGAATCAATTAATAAAATAGATGGATTATAGCTATGAGTTCCTATGAGATATACTCTCAATCAATTTATTTGGCATTTTATAAAATGGGGTTAGGTTGTGTCTATTAGGGGTGCCTAGCATGGATTCTTGTACCAAGCACTCCACTTTTCTTAATAAAGGGAAAGCATTAAATGGTCCTTAACTACAAGTTACTTTAGTTGGAACCAATGCCTACCATTATTATTTTTTATTTCTTTTCATCCTTTTGTCTAACAGTACTAGACTTTGTCAATGACTAAATTTGGTCCATGGCCAAAATGCATTGAGGCAATTTTTTTTTATTTTCCGTTTTTTATTTTTTCCATCACAATAAATAGAGTATTACTATCATAATATGTAGTACATAAATTAGTTATTTACACTTGAACAATCTTCAAAACATATTTCATGTATTGGTTTAGAAAATAATGATAATATAAGAATCATAAAAGATCCAAAAAATTGGTAAGTAACTTTGGTCAAATACTTATTTATAAAGTAAAGGGTTACTTAGAAAAAAAAATTGTTTAGGATACCGATGTGACATCTTAAGTACCTCTTTAGATGCTCCTCTAAAAAATATGCCTTAAGGAATCTTTAGAAAAATCTAAATTTCTATTACTTACTCCATCCTATAATATATATATATATATATATATAAATCCTTATTTCTATTAGCTTATATATATATATATATATATATATATATATAAGCTAATAGAAATAGGGATTTAATTAGGCTAGGTTCGGGGGCTTTGGTTTCATAGAACCCTATAAAAACCTTATATGGTTTTATCCCCTATTCCTAACGTCTGAACCCTAAAGAACCCTATAAGGATAAGTTTTTATAAGATTCAAATGACCTATAAGGAGGGTTTTCATAAGGTTCAAATGGGATAAAGAGAAAGTAAAGTGAAAAGAAGTTAAGTAAGATTAAAATTACATTTATTAACTTATACAATAATAATAGTTGATAATTAAATGTGTTGTACAACGTAGAGCAATGCATGGTGGATAAGTTAAAAGTAAATATTTTTATTAATATATATTTTTTACTAAATCAAGTTTTTTGTCGAGTTTTTTTTGTAATCCCAAAACTTAATCTTAAACCCTATAGGGTTTTGAATCATGTGCTAAAACTCAACCTAAAACCCTATAAGGTAATAGGAGTTTTTATTAAGTTTGGTGGGTCGGGTACTCTTTAACAACCTGCCCGATTGTATTCTTAGATAGAGACAAATCTCTTATAGACTTATGTTTTCAACATGAAAGTAGATCATGGACATAACTTTTCTAATTTGTAGACAAAAATGAAGACACTAAAAAGTATTAAAAACATGAACTATAAAATACATGTAACTTCATCATGGAGGTTACGTTTAAGGTTTATATTTTATTTTTATTTTTTTTAAGAGTATGGGAACTTTAGATAATAATAAAAAAAAAAAACACGTACACAACATCCTAAAGAAGTAAATTAGAGAGATGGGGGTCTTAAACTTAAACCAACAACGTTACATCTCCTAATCTAAAAACAGGTACTAAAACCCTTTAACCACAACAAATATTCTACTATGAGAACAAAGATTTGGTATTGTAATCAAAGAAAACACCAGCAAAAGAGGTAGCACATAAAGGTAACGAAAAAAAAAAAAGCAAAAAGGAAGATAAAAATAAACATAGACTGCACAATCAATAGCCACCACATTTCATTGCTTTAGGAAGTTAATCATTTGGCAAGCACCATAAAGCACTTTTGTGATTCTTCTTGTGAATTTAGAGCTTTAGATTATAGCAACAATGAGCATACCCTTATAAAGTCTAAGGCTAAAATCCTTAGCATTCATTTGAGAAGCTCCAGTAAGCTTATGTGCAAATCTAGGAAACGAGCACAATTGGAATGAAGATGGTGATTTTAAAATGGGTGAATAGAAAACTTTATTAGATTATAAAAGTCTAGATGAAGGGAAAAAAAGGAAAAAGTAAAGACAGACAAGTGGAGAGGGGTGACCAACAACCCTTAGGGTTTTATTAATAGGAATAAACTCTTAGTTTTGGGGTAGATGAAAAAAGAGTCATAAAGATAGAATTGTGGTTAAGCTTAGTGTAATGCCTTAGAACCTAGGAACTGTAGTCTACCATGTGTCATCCCTAAATGTTGACAGACTAAGACATTTAAAAACCCGTAATTTATCTATAATCCACAATTAATTAATACTATTCTATCAACTCTCACATAAACAACCCCTCAATCATTAATAAAAGAGTGGACATAAATACCTACTCATCTCCAACTACACAAAGATCTGACATTAACCTATGAGACTCGAAATTTTACGTAGCCATTCCAAGAGAGTAATTTAGAATGAACGTGAAAATAAGCTTATTGAGACAATATTTCACATGTGAGCCATAAGAATTAGACAAAGACACCCTATGAGTTTGGATTATGGAAATATAATAAAATAATAATTAATTTTACTAATTCATATTATATTGTATTTTACACATTGTAAACGCGTGATCTAAGTAATAAAAACTTACAAAACCTTAAAGATAAAATATTTGAACTATAAAAACTTAAAATGATATAAAATAATATGTAAACGTAGTATACGCACTTCAGCTATAATTATTATATCTAGATATATAAACGTAAATTCCAAAATATTCGAAATTATACAAAAATTAACTAAAATAATTGGGGAAAATAAGTAAAAATCATTAAAAATAAATAAGGATGGAAAAATTTAGTAGGAAAAGGCGTGAGAAGCTTGTAGATAAGTGTTAGAGTAAGGATACAAAATTAGGATACCTAAACTATGTAAGAATTGAGAGTATAAAAGCCATTAGAGAGGGAAAAGGAATCATTATGCATCATGCAATTTTGGAAACTCCACCATAGCTCTCTATAGGATTCCTCAACATATTAGGTTTTTAGGAAAATTGAAGAAGGAGGAAGAAAATTGAAGGAAATTTTCAGAAAAAATAGAAAGTGAAACTATGCAAACTAAGCAACATCATGGAGTGAGGATTTGAAGGCAATCTAGAGGCAAACCACCACCATATGATGGTATTAGAAGTGGTGTCTAATAGCACCAACAAGGAGGTGGTGGAAGACGATGGCCAGATGGTGAATTTCTGGTGAGTTTAAAAATTAAACCTAATTTTCTCTTATTTTCTAAAAATACTAAATTAACTCTAAAAATTATGAAAAATTCTATTTTGAGATATTTTTAGAGAAAAAATGCTAGATTGTAAAATTTTTAAGTGGATATATGGCCTCGTAAAGAAATTGCACAAAACCGAACAATTTTCAAAGCTGTTTGAAGTAACCCCATTGTTGTTTTGAAACCAATTTTTTTTATGGAACTTCCCTATACTACATATATGAATCCTATGAAAAGTTTTTCACTAAAAATATTTTCTATGATTTTTTGTAATTTTGAGCCTTCAAATATGGTAAAAATGCTAATTTTTTAGATATTTTTGTGTGATAAACGCTGAACAAACCTATTTGTACCAATTTTAGAGCTCATTAGTATTGTATTTTATTGTAGAGAAAGATTTGGAATTGAGTGGATTAACTTGGAGTTGAGAGATGCACAAGTTGATAGTTATAGGCTTAAGTATATTAGAATGTAAATATGCACATATGGAACTTTTGATGATTTTGTGTCAATTGACATGATAAACCTGTTGATTGGTCATGTATTAGCATATGGATAACCAGAAACATGGCGTTGGAGTGAGTCACTTAGAATAAAACTTGTAATTGGAATCTTTTCAAAGAGTTCTCTAAAGGGTTGAATCTGTTTAGAGAGTTCTTCAATGAGTTAACCTAGTAAAAAAATGACTTAAATCCTTAGTTCAGATACTCAATCAAAAGGTTAGTTGGTGTAAAGATCTTGATTATAACTAAGTCAAAGTCTTAGTTAAGAAGTTATTAGGTAAAAAAAGCGTAGTTGTAATGACTCTAAAGACATGTTCAAAAGTTTGGCTAATGAAAGGATTTTTAACTATAAATATGTTGAAGCCTTGTTTATGAAGTTATTTCGTGAAAAAAGTGTGGTTGTAATGATTTCAGAAATTTAGCCAAAGGATCAACTGGTTTAGAAGGCTTAGATGAATTACTTTAAAGACATCTTCAAAGGGTTGGTTTGTAAGAGGAGGATTTGATCTTTGATTTAAAGACTTAATTAGAAGGATTGTTAGTAAAAGGAACTTAACTATACTTATATCATAAACTTGTTTAGGAAGTATTTGGTAAGGGGAAATGTAATTAAAATGACTTCAAGGACTTCATTCGAGAATTGGATGGTGTGGAATGCTTAGAGGAAATGACTTCAGAGGCTCGTTTATAGAGATTGGAGTTAGGAGTATAATTGGGATAACTTCAAATATTTGGTTAGAAGGTTATTGGTTCAAAGACACTCATTCAGAGTCTTTATCAAAAGGTTTTGAAACCAAAATTTAGTATTAAGCAAGTTTCTAAAACCTTATTCAAAGACTTCAATAGCAAGTAGGAACCCAATACAAAGCTTACACAACTTACTAAAGATAAATCATAACCACACTTAAATTATTTAAATGAACTCATTTATTTTATATTTAGTAAAACTAAAGTCATTGTATTCAATATTTAAGGGAAACTAAAGTGGTCAAGACCCATATACAAGTTTATTGAGCATCACTTGTCCAAGCAAGTGGGATCAATGCTTCACTGTACTTCGAAGTATTGTTTAAGAATACTTGGAAGCCTTATTATGTATCTTTTTTATGATTGTAAGTTAGTTGCCTTTACATATGCAGCTTGTGTACTTGAATATTGATTGCTTTTGTGAGATGCTGAATTTATGTATTGCTTGATTTATGTTATTGTTTAACTAGAGTATCTAAAATTGCTTGATCACCCTTAAAAGCAAACTAACTCAAACATGACTTAACTTCTAACCAGACGTATATCTTAACCTAATAGGAAAATGATTAAGATTGTCGGGCTAAACGTGGATTCTTCAATGAAGATAGCTGAAATTGTCATTTTCCTACCCTTAGTTGAACTAAGTAACACGAGAGGAGATTGCAGTAAGGTTAGGGATAGTGGTTCAAAGTGTAGTATTGGGTAAAGCATATTCTTCATTACACAAGCTCTAATTTGGTTTCGATTCGTATGTGAGACGTCAAACTCCTCCACTTGAATTAGAGCAAACGCAATTGCTTTAATTTCATGATGGACTAAATAACATCTAATTAAGTTACTTGAAAACCCTAGTTGCTTTATATCCAATGTATATTATTGTCTCCATCTCGCTTATTAAGTAAATTGTCGCTGTTTCCCCTATTACTGTTTGATAGATTTCCAGTACAGTTACTAAGCAAACACTCCAAGTCCCAAAGGATTAGAAGATAGGGTCAGAGAGTTAGATTCAAAACCAATTAGCTAAATTTTTATTTTATTTTGTCAAGTTTACTAACCTTTAGGAAAACTAATAAGATCTTCTTAAGTGATCCTCTAGTTTTTAACTAATGATATTTATTCCATACAATATAAACCTGTGGATTTTAATGAACTTTTAGTAGTCGCTTTATCTTTTCGCATTAACGTAGTTCTTGAAACTTTTTAATAAATTCAAGATTTTGCTCTTCATATGATTTATAAAACTTGATTTTTCTCGAACATTTAGACTACAAAGTTGTTTCAAAAGCTAGTTTGAAAAGTTATACTAGAGATTGAGATCAATTAAATACTGAATTGGACGCGTCAAAATAGTGAAGTGGTAATTGTCTTATGTAAACTATACCTACATTAGCGTCTAAAGTGGCTAACTACTAGCTTATGTTGGTTTATAAGCGGGGCTGTTACGACTCCTTGATTTGGGGAGTGACATAACCTATCTATGATAACATAACTATAGCATCTTAACTAAGAAATCTTACAACTCAAACATAGAACATAAAATAAATAATCAACAGGAGCCATAGACGACTCTACACTACAAATCAATAAGCAATATAAATAACATGTTACATATCTCAGCTCCAATCTATGTTTATCATGTATCATAGTAGTCAAAACCATGATTTTACTGTTCATTTAAACTTATAGAGTTAGTAGAATTGTATAAAATCATATAAAATTAGTAAAATTATAAATTTTGTTATGTGATTTTATAAATTTATAATTTTACTAAAAGTCTGTACTTTAACGATATTATATCCTTTTTAACTAAAAAAAACAATATAAAATTGTAAATTCGTAAAAACATACATTTGACTTGTAATTTTAACAACTATCTACTCTACGCATAACCCAACCCATCGTCAAAATAGTAATCTCCCTCCCTTTCATAATAATAATCATAGCTAGCATCATCATAAATCTTAATAATATCATCATAACTTAAACCAATGGCTGAAAAACAACAAATCCTAGAAGGGTAAGCTATGCCCAGTAAGTAATACGAAAGTATATGCACATAAATATCCATGAAACAACTCATAGGCATAACAAGTACCAAAATACAACACGCATTGGTTTATTATTTTTCTTTTAAATCCAACAAATAACACAATCTTAACGTCCCAAGACTTGAGATAACTCGTAACCCTGAACATAAGGAATATATAATACATACACAGTATTGGTATGGGTCCTCCTTAACGCCTAAATAACTAATCACCATCCTAAATCTACCTAGATCCTTTTAGTACGAGACTTCACTTGGGACAACATTATGCAAAGATCGCTAGGTGTCTCACCAGCATTACTGAACCTTACCAGTGGGTAGTCAAAGTTAAGCACAAACAGCACACTTTATTAAGATTCGAGTTTATCTTAAGTCCAGTTACATTAACTATCCAAGCACACACAACAAAGCAAACATGTATCCCATAACTAAAATGGTTTACTCACTAGAACTCGTCTCAAACTCTTCGTAACCTGTTAAAGAGCACACACTATAAAGGCTCTATGTGATATTTAAAACTCACAAGCAAACTCTCCTAAATCTTGACTTTGGCTTTGCTCTTTACTCTACCAACCTCAAGGAACTTAAAAGAGGAGTTTAAAGAAAATGTTTAATTTCTTTAGAAAACATGTTTGAAATTAAGTTATGATATTTAAGATGCTTAAAAGTAGGCTTGAGGCATAAAATACGCTTTAAAAATTAGGTTTGAATGTAAGGAAATTGAGTTAAGAAAAAAGAATGAAAGAAGAAAAAGAGAAGAAATTCAACCAGCCTACCAAATAAGACCAACCATACAATTCACTTAGGACCAACCAGATGGTTCTTACTAGCATTCTATAGTTAAGTTAACTAGCCCCATAGTTCTATCAAAACTAACTAACTTACAAAATTTGTTTTACAAAACTTTCACTCCTCCTTCAAGCATTAGATCAAACATTAATCTACCATCTTAGCACAACTTTTCATCATCACAACCCATATCTTTTAAGTCCAATAACATTAATTATTTACTAACAATCAACGCAATACAACCCCATCCAAAAATTCATAACTCAACCTCAATAAACAACTTAAGACTTAAAATTAAAAAAAAAAACCAAGAGATTATATGCCAAACTTAATTGGATGTTGTTGGCAACCTACACTCCTACATGCATGACTTGAATTAAAACTGCAGAATGTACAAACCAACCATATACTCATCAAGAACTCGCTCAAACAAGCCTTAACCTTTCCAAAATTGGTAACCTAACCAACTTGATGACAAAACTCCAATATTTTCCTTGATTTCTCCTTCTTAATCATGCAGAAATTACTTATTTCTTGCTTCTTGATGGCAAAAAGGTGAAGAAACTGCCCAACAACCAAAGAATATGTGAGAGAAAGAAAGTAAGGGAAGAAAGGGGAGGGATAGGAAGCGTATTTTGTGTTAGTGGACAAATAGGAGGTTTAGATAATATGAATGACAAAAATGTCCTTATCCACCAAAGAAATAACAAAGATGGCATGAATTTAAATAAAAAGAAGATCATATACATGTTTTTATTTTTAAAATTTTGGCACATTCACTTCGATTAATGAGTGGGTTTCCCTCTTAGAAATTTTAATCCGAAGGTGTTGGATATTAAATTGTCGGAAAACAAATGTTGAAGAAAGTACAGTTATAGTAAACAATATAAAAAAAAAAATGAAGGAAAAAGAAAGCTAGAAGTTGGAGGAGACAGGAGGAGACCATAGTGTAAACAATTTCAGTCCATGGTTAAAAGTTTCTTTCGCACTCCCTCAGATGTGCTTGTGACCATTTTAATGATGTCATCACTGGCCCTAAGATCCACATCCACAGATCATGAAAATCAGGAAAAGGAATTGTTTTAGATTTATTATATGTCCTACATTGTCCATAGTATGCGCGTGATGATCAGGCTTACTTGGGTACCTCATTGCTCACTATTTCGGAGGGAAAAAATAAATAAATAAATAAACAATGCATCTATCCATTTTTAGAAATTTCGGGATCATACGGTTTCACATAAAGAACATTCAATCTCATTTATTTTATGTGTTATATCCTTAATAGAGGGAGATCTACCTATTTATTGTCCCATATTTTGATGAAAAATTCTTCTTTCAGATGATACCTAATAGCTGGACTGGTAGTGTTAAGATTTAGATTTATACACGAGGCAGTGAGCGATTTCCAGGGGCATTCGATGCTATATAGTCTAAGTTGATGAACTGATTTGGTTGTTTATAGTTGTTAAACCTAGTTTTATGATGTCTTAAATGCTGTGGCCGGAAGATTCAACAACTTATGATATCTGATGAAACCTAGTTGATGGTTTAATGGAAGAACAATAGAAGGCTCAGAGCTGCTAATCCTACATATCTTTAGCAATGGATTGCCATATCTCCTGGTTATGGTTATTGGGTGTAATGTGCTGTATTTTTTCATAAGATAAATTATACATCAAGAGTATTTACGTTTACGGTTAAATTCAAATAAAAGATTGATTTTATTTTATGTGATTCTAAAATAAAAAGTCAATATTATGATAAATGATTCAAATAGTAAATTAAAAATCCTTAATTTTATTTTAATTTTAAAATTTTATTTGTACCACTTATCATATTATAATGTTGATGTTTTATTTAAACCAGTTAAAAATACAATTCTTTATTTAAATTATTTAATATAACATTAATTTTCTATTTGAATCACTAGAAAGTTCAATATTCTAATTTAACCCCCTCATAAGTAACTTTTCTCCTTTTTTCTCATATAAATGTCTTAGTTTCATAGGTTGTTCTACATTAAGTTTAAATCATTTGTTGACTGCGATTCAACGTCTTCCACAAGGAAAAAATAAAATATAAAAAAGGGTGAAATTTCACAAATGGTACCAAATACTAACTCCTTGTACAAATAATCCGAGATTAACATCCTAAACCTAAACAATCAAACAGAGACAAAGGCTGGCATAAAAATCATAACACGTGAATTTCCTTTGCTTAGAGCAACTTTTCAGGTCTGCTGTAAACACCGCATTGAATGGTATAGCCATCAACCGAAGTGAAAACTATAACAAACTGTGATGAAACTCTGCATCACCATGTGTCGATGGGGAAAATCCATCTTCACATGTTAAAAACAAAAAACCCTATTCCAGTACATAAAATCATATTCTCAGATGCTATGAGATATAGTTTGAATGAATTGAATTGAAACCCCCCACCCCTAGAAACCCCTTCCTCTCTACATTTCCTCTCATCAAATACAAGTAAATATATATCCATGTAATTGTCATAAACTTCAGAGGTATTGTGCTTGTATTCTTTCTCTATTCTCTTCCCACCAAGTCTTCGCACGGACTTCCCCAAATCTCTCTCGGCTGAGCAAATAATTAAAAGAGCATATTGTAGAATATCATGAGCAGAGTTTTCGGCATTGTGATAAAAATAGCAAGGAGGAGAACATTTTTATCAGCAATATGCATCATCAATGTGTCACTTTTGACATTTTCTACGTGTTTCCTGGGGCTTTGCCATATCTATTTTTTTATGATGACCTAGTAACACCCTGATCCTGACCTAATTAGTGAAAAGAATAAGGGAACGATACCAGAGGAATATCTATATTACCTGAATCTGACCCGACGTAGCTCTCTTGTGCCATCAGCCAACTGCCTTATTGTAATGTATACACCAGGTTCATCTTCCTCAACCCATTCTGCTTCAACTTCACTTGCATTGCTGTAGGAGACAGAAGCTTCATCTCTTGAAGAAGTTGTCATCCTCGATGGATCCATGGATCCTGGCTCACCCCTGTAAGAACTGGACCCAGCATTATAATGACCACCACCATGATCTGAAGGCTCAGATGGGAAGTAATTTTTGCTGCCGGGGGGTCTGTAGTGACTCCTAGGAGTCCACTCCCTGTTTGCTGAAGAAACCATGGGGCTCTCTGCCACCCTTGTGTACGACGAATCTCTCTGAAACTGAAAGCCAAACTTACTCATCAAAAGGCAGTCTAGATCAAACCAATGGTGGGAATCGATCAAGAGATTTTAAAATAGATTCCATAAGTAAATCCAGAAATTAACATAAACTTGATGATTTCTTAGCTAATAAAACCAAGGGTAACCGCAAGAAGATAAGTTACATACATCATCCTCGGACCTTGCTGGAGTGTTGAGAGCTTGACGGTTGAATCTTTGGACATTGTAGAGCTCCATGATTCGATCATAATTCTCCGCCCACCATCTCTGAGCTTGCCATTTGTCGAACATATCACGGCTTAAGAATCAAAATCCTAATGATTGTCAGTGTGTCCATTCCATAATATATATTGTAGTGAATGCCACATCCAATGTTGAAAGATGCAGACTATGTATGGTAAATGATTGGATGTAAATTAGCATAAAATCCCAAAAAATAAAAAAGAAAGAAAGAAAAAACCAATACCTGAACCGTATTCGCTTGAGATCATTTCCTCCATGAGGAAGAGACACAAAAGTAATGTGAACCCCCGGTTCAACCTGTGCCATCCATTCCTTAGGCTCATCCTCATCCTCTAGCACAACATCACATGACTGAGCTGAGAAAGATACTCCTCCAGGTGTGCGATCACCACTGAATGCTCCCGTAAATCGCGTGTCATGTCTTGTAGCAGGATGCTGACGGTTGTTCGTGAAGTCCCAAGCTGGTGTTGAACTAGAACTATAGGGAGCACCTTCTGAGACCGTATCAAACTCTGGAAAACGGTCTCCTTTTCTGTAGCTGCTGGAGCCTGTGCATGGCTTGCATTGCTTGGTACCGGATATCTTCAACGCCATGTCTTTAATCTGCGAAAAGGAGAAACCTGGCAATTATAATCACACGGTAGAAGGTGGGAAAGAATTTTATCTTACATTAGGAATCTGATAAATCAATAAATCAATCTCCTTTAAACTTTCCGTGAAAGGTTGTCGCCTTCCGCATGTATTCATTTAGAGAAACATTCCATTTCCTGCTTGTCCAGTAGCACATGCCCATATTTCAAAATACAATTAAACATTAATTAATAATTGTTTTAATCACAAGTTTTAAATGAGATAGAGTCAAAAAGCATACATACATGAAACCAGAATATATGTCTAATCCTAGGAAATTCTTAATCGTCATGATGTAGGATGACTTGCAAATTGCAAGCACAGGCAGAGTACAGCAAAGGAAGCTCATGCTCATTGAACTGTCTTATTCTCTGTTTTTTTGTTTTTTCAAGAGTTACTAGGAAAGAATATTGTCCACTGTCAGGAAGGGCCATGAAAAGAGAAAATGGAGACAGGTTTTGTGTCTGTCTTGAAGTAGGCATTAACATGAGCAGGTTTGCAGGTAGAATATACAGGACCAGAGCAAGAATTATAAGCTAAGCTAAGGCTGATTTTGCTGAGTCACTGCCATATAAAAAGACATAAACAGCTTCTGTTTATTTGTCCGATTAGGTAATTCCTAGTATAACTTGTAATACAGTGCATGGGACAATAATTCCATTGTGGGACATAGAGTGGACACTAAATTCTCTTTTTTTCTCATTTTGTCTTTAGGTACAGGAAAAAAATCCACAATGGTTCAGTGTAGAATATATGTTAGCAGTCCTGGTGGGGCTATCAAAAAGTGGGACATGGTTTTTTGCTGTCCCATTATATATTCGAGACACCCACATATTGCCATGTATAAATAAAACATAACTAATCGAGCCTATAATAATCAGTAATCATACTCGACAATCTATAATAGGTTGGAATACAGATGAGTACAGTAAAATAAAATTTCATCCATCACAATCTCGCGAGACAGCTGTTTAAATTCTGTATCTTGCTCTTATCAGACATATATTATACAAGCTCTTTGAAAGAAAAGTATGTATTTGAAAAAAGGAGATAAAAAGAAACAGTGGAAGGGCACTTTTAAAGATCTCCTTTGTTTCAATGCAAGATTTCTTTTATTTTCTTTTACATGCTGAGCTGAGGTTTCTTTTTAGGGAAAATATGGTGATGGGAATATTTCAGGATTGCACCCCGGAATTTCTGGATGTGATAGATATGCTTTCCAGAGGGAGCGGCTAGGAAAATCAGGAATATGCAGATATTCTGCAATAGGGTTTCCTAATGCTATTTCCATTGTCAGTATAAAAAATCTCAGATATTGTTTACACAACCTTCTGTTAAATTATGTTATTTGTAAGCTTAAAATCACATTTCGGTTATATATTTACGCTTTAAAAAAGTAAGGAATCTTATTTACACGTAAATAACACACATTAAAAAGTTAATTCGAATCACTCAGTACTCAAATCAAATTTTTTTCTCCTGCCAATTCCCAAATCAGTTTTAGGTGCTAAGTATGGAACAATGTTATCAAATTCGATCTGAGTAGTTGACCCGAACATATAAGAGACTCGAAGATTAAAGAAGTGAAACCAGATTCAACTACCAGGGTTGGACCAGACTAGTTTTACAGCCAGATTAGGTCAAATTAAGTTGAAACATAGAAATCAACTCGGCTTTCCAACACTAGTAAGGAATCTTATTATTTTATGTGTAATATTAGAAAGATATTGAGAGATTAAGCGAGTAAAATCAGTACTAGCAAAATGTTAATGAGTACTCATTAAAACTTGCTCAGATGTCAAATAAGAAAAATTTTTAACGTTTTACATATTTAGTTTTTTCCTTTTTTTTTTTTTTTTTAAGTGTTTAATTGATGTTGAACAGCGTAAATATTATTCATTTTAAATGGAACTTTTAGTATTATTGGAGGTGAATCAATTATATTAGTAAGCCTTCTAAAGTTAATTTCCGTAAGGGCAAAGTATGTCAGCATTTTCATATCTGAAGATTATTATTGGAATATTGCAGTATACTTTGTACAGTCAACTAGGTCAATACAATGTGAGGTGGCCTACCCCCATATATACTTTGTGGACCTCCGACCTACGTCATACCTCACGTGATAATTATTCCATTCCACGTCGGCCGACCGGAATACTTTCTTCACTGATTATATCACCACTCTAATCGTTGTGATTTACATCTACTGGCGTATGAAAAATATAGCCATCCTCGGCCCTGAGGGTTTGCGCGGTGGATAAAGATTTGTCGGCTTGTTTAAGCGACCAGCTTTGGTCTGGTCAAGAGTTGTCAAATCCAGCACGGGTTATCGATTCAAACAAACAAGAGGGTCAAGGAATAAAGAAATAAACCAGATTAGACCGTAGTTGGATTAGACCAATTCTGTAAAAGAGTTGGATCAAATTAGATTCGACCGAGTTTAACAATTCTGGCATAAACATATTATCTTTAACTAACTTGGAAAGACAAACAAATTACGATTAAAGGATAGCCATCACCTAACTATATCAAAACAAGAAATATAAGTATATGCTTTATATATCTATGGATTTTTTTTATAGAAAGTATAATAGAATATCCAAATTGCCTTGAAAATGCATTTAGTTTTTACATTATTAGAAATTTAAAAAATAAAATAAAAAAATATGTACACGAAAACATATCACGACTCAATTTTAGTTTAAAACTGAAATGAAATCCTTCCAATATATTTTATTTATTTACCTTGGAAAAATGAATTTTCCCATAAAATAAAAAAAAATTGAATTATTTAACACACGTTCTATATAAGAAAATAAATCGTATATTCTATATTAACTATATTATAGTATAATATATAAGAAATATATTTTAAGAAGAACCGTTAAAAAAACAAAAAAAAAAAGTGTGTGTATATATGTACACACGCTTGATTATGTGTAAAATATAGGATAGATAGGGAAGGTAAGTATAGAGGGTGGGTGGTCCCTACAAAATCAGAGCCTAAACGAGTGAAGGTCTTGTTTTGTATACTCAGAAAGGAGAAAGAGAGAGCGTGCATTAATTAAAAAGCAAAGAAATCCAGAATATTGAAGCCAGAGGAAGTTTATATTCTAAGAACCTGTGTCGTCAGGCTTTTGACGGCTTCTTTCGTACTAGGGGTGCCACTCCCACGCGCCACTGCTCCTCCGCCGTCCTCACCGCCATCGTCTGCCATTTGTTTCGTACATGCTATACATGTAAACATCTTTGCCTTCCTTCTTCTCTCTCTCTCTCTCTTATCCTGCAAGGCATAACGCAACAATAAATAAATGTAATAATGGTGTTAACCATAAGTAAATTAAATGTATCTTTCTTTTTTTTTTCTTTGTAAAAACTATCATGTTTCTCAATTCGAAACATACTAAAAAGGTTAACAAACAAATAAAATATAGATTTTTTTTTTTTTTACGAACTGCATTGCATATGGCATTTGAAAAAGGAAAATTAAAATCCGATTTATCTAGTTAAAAAATCATTATTCATACTTTAAACTATAATAGCCTTAATAATAAAATATAATTTTTTAAAACACTTAAATAAACAAATGCAACAAGTTGACAGAAAACTACAAACTAATTCAACTTGTATAAATAAAATTTGTGTTATAAAATCTATATAGGGATAGACTTCTATTTTAACCCTGTAACTTATAATAGTATTCCAAGACCAATGTTATTCAATCATCCGGTACAAAAACCATTAAAAGACAATTAAAAGAAATCAGATACAAAATATATACCAATATTTATTTATTTTTTAATTTGACCAAGATATAACCAATATTATACAAATCAGATAAAATTTACAGCACCGTTAATTATCAATATTTTTACAGGCCATTACGATCATTTAACACGTCCATGAAACAAGTGTAGGAGATAAAGAACTCAAATCAACAACAGTGGTAAGATCTGTCGATCATCATTTTATTGTATGGATGTTAATGCAAGGCAATAGCAGAACGTACGCACCAAAGTGCTCTTTCCGAGGAATTAAAAGCTTCATTTTTAGCTTTAACAAAACCCAATAAAAATCCGAGAATACCCACGTGAAAGTTCAAAATTTGTAGGGGGTTTTCCGTCAATTCGCAACACGCGACATATTTCCCCCATCCATCGTATAATCCACAGGATCGTAGCATTACACACCAGACAACTCCAAACACATGCAAACACTAACTACAACAACTGTCTTGGTCCAATGTTAAAATTCGAATTCAACCCTAAACAGTATAATATCTGATCCAAGCAGGACTCAACTCTCTGAGATGTTTAGAGTTTCTTTTATTTTTAATATTTAAAAAGAAAAGAGAAATTGGGGAGGCAAATGGGTATTGGAGAAAGTGAAAACAAAGTGCAAAAAGGAAAAGATGGCTCGGGATCAGAGCAAGTGTAATAACAAGTGTTTCCTTTCCTTTTATTTTCTTTTAAATTTATTTCAAGTTGAGTCAATAATTGAAGGAAAAAGAAGGATAAAGATGGGTCATAGAGGTTTTAAAAGCGGCTTATACCGTCGATCCTGGTTCTCTAAATGCGTGTGCGCTTTTTGTGTTCATTGCCACCATGACTGCTCAAGCGATTTTGGGTCGATCTTATAGTAAGCAAGCCGGATTTAAAAAGTCCTACAAATCTTTAAAAAGAGGTGGATTTATACCTTTAACTTATTCCACCACCAAACTAGATATGAAAAAAAAAAAAGAAAAAAAAAAAACTACCAAACAGCAATTAAAAGTGAACTAATACCTGCTTATTAATACTGTCCGTACGCCGGATTTTCTGACACAGCCACCAAATCACTTTGAAAAATAAATAAACCAATGGTTGGTTGATTATAATATTTGTATTGATTATTTAACAAATATGAACCTTTTTTATTTTCCTACCCACAATAAATGAGAACGTCCAACCATTACTTAACAATAACATGTCATGGAGTCATTACTTATGTCCTGCTCGCTCGTGACTTTGTTGGTTTCTATTAATTTTTAAATTTATTTTAAAATAAAAAGAAAATCTTATAAGAAATATAAGATAAATTTTGCTTGCAGCGTATACTAAAAATTGAAAAGGACGTGTGGAGAGAGAAAAGAACATATGGAGACAGAGATAGACGAATAGAGAGTACAACAGATAGAGCGAAGTTGCAGAATCTCTTTACAACGCGACGATGGACCAATAAAAAGTACTAAAAATCCGTGCTGCTATTAAAAAATAGTGAAATGCAGTAGGCAAGAGAGATACTCAACCAGACATACAGAATGTAAAGAAAAATTGAGAATTAGTAGTAACAGCAATAACAATAATAATAAAATCAAATATTGATAATGATGATGTGATCCCATTATATGTAGTCATTATTATTGGATTGATTCTTTTTTTTTTTTCTTCTTATATTTAGTAGATAAAAACTATAAAAAAAGTGGGAAGCCTATGATTACTATTAGAAAATGACTTACCAAAGCTAATGGAGCTGTTATTTGTCCCACCTTTGTCTCTCTCTAACCTTACACAACAGTACACACCTATAACTTCTTCTTCTTCTTCTTCTTCTTCTTCTTATCAGCACTGCTTCAAGCTTCAAAGTAAACTGAACTGGATGAGAAAAGGAGACCCAGAACAGCCTAAAACAGCCATGATCTATAATGGGTATTGATTGAAATCATTCAAAAGAGGACCAAAACATTGGATCCTTAATGCAGATTCATTAAAACAGAAGAAATCCTCTATTTGGTCCGCTTTTAAGCCAAATACAATTCGAATTTTTTGAAAAAAAAAAAAAACAAGAGAGAAAAAGAAATGGGTGTTTCACCTTAGAAAAGTGAGAGTTGAAGGAGACAAGGATGGTCTTTAATGGGGAGGATTTGGATGTCTAATACTACTACTGTCTTTGCTATTGGAATTTAATTCTCATAAACCATATTTAAGCGGAAGATTTCAAATTTGGATTGGGAATATCTAAAAGATAAAAGTAAAATTAGAAAAAGAAAAGAGTGGATAAATATCTAAAATGGTCATATTTCGGGGTTCAAATCCAAAATTGACGGAAAAAAAATAAAAAAGGTAAATACTAATAACAATAGCAGAGAATGTTTTAAATATATATATATATATATATATATTTTTTTTTTTTTGGGTATTTTGAGAGCTCCGGGATTTTCGTAACAGGAAAGCCAGAAAACGAAAATATACAGACAAGAGAAGAGAACAAATATGGGATCGTGGACGGTATTTATATAGAGGGGCTAAAAGAGGGAACTTGACGGCGTTAAGGTTTTAAGCCGTTTAAGTAACGGAAAAGCTGTGCTACATCCATTCTTAACAATGGTCTAGGGCAGTGAAGACATCACGGGTCCACATGTCGAGGTAATGTTAGGGAAGGATCTCTTACGTGTGATGGAAGTAGCTGACGTGGCAGCTTCTCATTGGCTGCAATGTAGAAACGTAGGATGATCAATGGTGGGGATTTTGATCATGTTTTTGTTTGATTATTTTTCTCTGGACTGAGTTAAGAACAATCCCATCATGTTTTAGGATTTTGCATGGTTTTGGGTAGGTGAACTTTCCCAAGCGCCAATGAAACTGTTCTATTTTCATATTACATCATAAATAAGAGAAAACTCTTTTCTTTTGTTGAAATTTGAATTACTCGGAGTTTTTTTTGTACATTTTATAGTTAGATGTTAGTTTCTTTGTTAGTTTATAGATGTAATAAATGGTAAAGCACGTAATTAAAGACCGTTTAATCATCAAACAACTATATATAATATGTATTCACATAATCAAATTTTATTAGTTTTAATTAGTTTTATCATTTGGTACGATTTTCTAAATAAGAAGAGGCCCACCCAATTTTATTACTATGTACTAAGTAACTTAATTATATGGACAAGGCTAGTAATTATCATATATACCATAAATATGAAGGATTTAACAATGTTATCCATTCACAATGATTCTCACACTACACAGAATCATAGAGAACTAATGTAACTTCATATAAATAGCTTCAAGTATAATGAGAGCTCCAATTGGGATGGTTAGGAATGGGCCTATAAATAGGGAAAAAGTACTCCAAAAATCATATTGTTGTGATAGATAAAGGTGCTCAAAGGATTGTCTTGAGTGTTACAAAGATTTGAGTAAGAATAGCTTGAACATTGATGGATTTTAGCTTTCTTAGTCTCTATTTGATTTTTAAGCATAAAGACTTGACAATAGACTTTTGTTTCTATTATCTCTAGATTATGTAAAATGATGAAGAGCTACTAGGTATTCATAAAGTTCAATACTTGGTATCGTTTGCTAAATCTCCTCAATGATTGACAAGAGGAACAAGCTGGCTATTTTTCTAAAATCATTCTTAGGCTTCTTAGTCTAAGTTCATGCATAATCTTGTTGAGAGCTCAAGCTTACTTATAAAGGTTAAAATCTATCTAATTAGTCTAAGCGACTTGTCCTAAATATATTAAACTAAATTTTCCTAATTCATTCTAAGTTTTAAGCCTAATACTTGAATCCCATCACTTAATTCAAATAATCATTCCAATTGAGTATTGAGAGTAGCACAATTTAAAGTAAGCAAATTCCAACCCTCTACTAACTCCACCCCTTTCCCCCCAACCCCTAAACCTAAAACGCACACGTATATACATAAAGAGAGATACCTAAGTGTTGATGTCAATTTCGAGAAATTTTATTAGAAATTACGAAGCATCCATTTATAATATGAAAACAGAATGGGAAAGAACAATTCAAAATGACTAGAGATAGTTGTTTACGTTATTTGTATAGATTATATTCTCTAGTTGGCTACAAAAAGTTATTACATAAACCAAATTAAAGCAAAACAATTATTTATTTCTTTGGTTAAATTTAGGGAATTTTGCAAACCGACTAGATAAAACATTGTAGTTCAATTTGAAAGGGTGAACTAAAACTAATTCAAGACAATTAAGACATGTAGTTTTCAAAAGCAAAATAGTTTTTTTTTTTAATTAAAAAATGCTTTCTTTATAATATTACTAAAAATCAAGGTTTTTATCTTAAATTTATATGCGAATTAAGTCCAATAAAGCATTTAGTAAAAAAAGATGAGCAAAAAGTGAAGCAAGGTTGTTGTGTCCTTCACAATTTCTCATTTTTCATTTCTTAGTACCTATGTTATTTCTTATTATTTGCATTAGGTTTTTAGCCCTTTTCATTTTATACATATGCATATTGGGAAGAGTAATCGAGAAACATAAAGTCCAAGGAACTCATAAAATAAATGATGCTATGTGATTGTGGGAGAACCATCACATCTTTATTCTATGGTAATCTATTTGATCTTTTTGATGGTTTTTCCCCAATTCTTTTGTGGTTATCTACAAAGTTCTAAATGTCATAATAATGCTATAAGCAATACTGATGTCAAGTCCAAGCTAAATAGAGAATTTGAAAGATTAAGCTCAACTCTAACATAGAATTTAGGCCTTGAAATTGACTCAAAGTGCTAGTCTTGAGCTCAACTCGGTTAAGCGTATTTAGACTTAATTTTTTTAGTAAAATATATTTCTTTTAATTAAAACAATAATAATATCCAAACTCAATTTGAAATTGGCTAGGGTTTAAGCTTAAATTGAGCTCATTTAAGAAACTAATCAAGTTTAGTAAGCTCAAACTCAATTTGATCAACTACTTGAATAGCTCAACTACACTATTGTCATATGGAACTAAGATAAATAGCAACTCAAATTCAAGTAGCTTGTAAATAATTTTACTCATTTATACCCTTCCGTCCTACTCTCTACTTTGTTTGTTTATTTTTCATATTGCTTTTTCTCTAATTTGTAACCAATATCTTAATTCAATCCTAGTAAATTAGTATGACATTGAAGTTAGAAGTTGGAAATTCTCGAATGTTAGTGATCTATACTCAAATGCGATGGCTACTGAGTATAATATCAAGAAGCTAAACGTTTGCACAAATTAGAGAAGAGGCAAGTGGATACATAAATTATCTTAGTGCTATCAAGCTTGATGAAGCCCTTAAATAAGCAGTCAACATCCATAAAAGTATGAGAAACAGGTAATACTTGATCAAATGACTCTAATAGCATATCTGGATAATTTTGACGGATGATATATTGAAAGAAATATTGTCAGAGAAGATTACTACTACTTTGCGGAAGAAATTAGAGTAGATATAAATAACCAAATCCCTTATATTTTCATTCACTTACATAAATGAAGGGTTATTGCTAGGCAACATATTTTCATTTCATATCTCTTATTAATAATTTGAAAATTAGTGATGTTTAAATTAAGACTCAAGACTGGGGTACTGATCTTAATACTCTCTATCGTCTTCATGCCATAGGGTTTAGGAGACTGTGTTATATGGCGACAATAGTTTGAAATAAAAGGAATCAAATTCAGTTTATTGATCAATGACCAACTAGACCACAAGATTGGATGCACAAGTAATGAGGTTGCATATAGTTTAATTGCTAGATATAAATTGTCTGACAACAATGGTAGTTTTAAAAGGAGACCTAGAACTTACGTTTACTCCATATAATGTGCCATGGCACTTATAAGTGCCATAAATCATTTCTCTATGCATAGTATTAAACTATCTTGATTGTGCTTCCATCATATTTCCATCTATGAATGCTACTTCAACTTTTTCTTAAGTATGTTCATTCATATCCCTCTTAGGATGCGCATACATAACGTAGGTAGAGCTTCTGATAAGTTGCTGCATTGAGTGGTTTCAAAGCCGATTATCGATCCAATCTGATGGCTTTAGATAACAAAGAATAGGTTTCTAATACCTAAGACCCTACCTAGGGTACGGAAACCTGGCGAACAACATTAATGGCTTTAGGGAAAAATGTTGATAGCAGATTCCAAGCATTTAAGAGATATTTAAAGAGATTATAGATTGATTAGATGTTTTGATGGTAAGTAGAGTTAATAATGGTAGAGATAATCAAAACCCTAAGGAAGATGTCACCTTATGAGAACCTATCAATAGGCCTGTTGCTGCGGCCTATCATAATAATTTAGAAGATGATGAATATGTTGCAAATTTTGGAATTGTAGATTTTCGTGGCGGTAAGAATTATTATGGCAGTAGGCATAATTATGGTGGAAGAGGCAAGGCATATGGCGATGGTAGAGGCCAACATAGAGATCGTGATAATTATGCTGGTAACTTTAGAGAATATTATGGAGTAAGGAATTAATATGAGAATAATGATTTTAAGTTGAATTTAGATATTCCACATTTTAACGAAAATATACGAATTAAGGATTTTATTGATTGGATTATTGATATAGATAGATTCTTTGATTATATAGAAGTTCTTGAAGAGAAGAGAGTTTGATTAGTCGCTAGTAGGTTGAAGGTTAGATGTAATGCCTCGAGCTCAAGGCACTACAAACTACCACGTATCTTGATAGGAATGAAACTTCCGGACCATTAACCAGAGCTTAAGTACGAAGCCCTAAGGGACTAGCAAAGTAGGTTCTACTAATTTAGCCAATTTTTACGATGGCCAAGATGATCCTCACTTCCAACCAACTCTATATGCCAAGCCAAGTAACTTTTTGTCTTTCAATAGTCAAGTATTGACTTGAAGTATGCACCACTAACAGTCCGACCCCTTACATGTTTGCTTGACCATGACCATGTCAACCTTCAACTTGATAATATTGGTGTTAAGAACCCCAGCATATATTTACATCCATACCTTCTTAAAAGGACCTCAAGTTTACTCAACACCTTTGCTTAGCACCCTTGCTCAATGACCTTCATCTTAACTATATCATTTGTCTGTTTCTATCAAAAGTGTCTCCAGTGACCTATCGCCACTATTTAGCCCACATGAAAGGATTTTTCTGTACTAATCATTGATTTGTTATTTATTATTCCTTATACGTTACTTATTTTATGCAATACCCTTTTTTGTCTTTTCCATTTTAAATAGGATACCCTAACATTTGAGGTATCAATACTTTTGTAACTTGTAGCTATAAGGATTATCATGCCTTAAATATTGAATATGATTGTCCTTTCATGAGCGAAGTGTGCTTGCTTTCATCTCCTTACTATCATCTTAATTTTTAAGTAAGGTTAAGTGACAAGTATTCTCATTGGATTGACTCGTGCACCATATCGAGTAGAGCCATGAGTCTACAAAGTTTCCTTAATACGTCATATCCTTGGAATCATTCGTGGTTTTACTTGTTTGCTTTCATTGTTATTCGTGCATTTTCCTATCTTTATTTTTAAGCTTTCTACAAGCTTAAACCCATCTCAATATCATCACCCTTGATTATCCTAGTATCAGAGTGAAGATTCGTTTGAGTAAGTCATATTTGAGCCCTCTTAAGTAATAGTGTTTATTGTGATAGTATGTTGTAGTTAACTGTAAGTTTTTGAGTAAGTAAAAGGGGTAATAGGTAACTGTTGTAGACACTCTATTTTTGCCATTATTTATTTTAATTTCAATCTCTTTTTACTTTTAAGCTAAGTTTATAAAAAAGTAAAAATAAAAATGAAAAATTGAATTGAAAAAAATAGAAAAAAAAAGAAAAGTAAAAGAAAAATAAAAAATATAAGGTATCAAGTCAAGTCAAGTTGAGTCGTTTAAAGTCAGATCAGATAATAGTTGAAGATATATATTCAATTTAATAGTTTCCAAGTTATTAAATAGTTAGGCTTCATTAGAAATGTTTTTTAGTCTAGTCCAATATAAAGCAAATTTTGTATCTAATTTATTTCGAGCTAAATAGACTTAGGATTTATTAAAAGGGTTAGCATGTATATTAGGTTAAATTAACATTGACTGAATCGAGCCCAAGATAAAAAGCTTCGACTTAATGTAGGATTTATAAAAACTAGATCAAATCTTTAATGAATCCAAATCGAATGTTATTGTATTATTGTATCATTGTATCTTAGATTCGTTAAGATTGAATCTTCATCCAAAAAGATTCAAAATATTTAAATTTATGGTCTATAAATAGTGGACAATGGAATGTAAAAAATAGATGTTTTCACAATTACACATCCCACACAATCACACTAACACTAATTACACACAACCGGATTTACAACACCCCACAAACACATTCACACACAAGTCTATATGTCCTAACACCCACAGTAATAGCAACTCACAATCAATTCACAAGTCTGAGCATAGCACCGAGCATATACCTACATAGATTGACCCGAGCACCTTCACTGTTGCACACTCCATGCGCTAGCACACACTTACTCACCTGATCACACATACGCCTACACTCTATCTCCTACATGCCAACACATACTCACTCACTCGATCACATACACGTGTCATACTCACGCATACATCCGATACTCAAACATACACACAGAGCTCATGTTTTTTTTCACAAAGTTAATCTCACACACATATGCCTCCACTAATCACACTCGCACACATACACGTTGTCTACTGCCTACACTAGATCACCATCGTCCATATACACACACGTTGTCCACTGTCTACGCACTTAATTGCCGATGCCACACAGCTACATGCATGATAACCACATGTATGCCCGATTCACAACATTGACGCCGCACAACCACATGCACGACAGCCACGCTACATCCAGCTACTCACAACGCCGTGCAACCACATCCAAACACAGCAATTTACACACACTATCCACACCCACTCATGAGTTCACAATACGCGCATCTGATCACGTACGATTTGACCCGTTTAGTTAATTAAAAAATTAGTTTATTTAGTTATTTATTTTGTTTTTTTTTAGTTAATCAATTTATTTTTCTAACTTGTTTTTTAGCGCATTTTTTTTAATAAATTTTAATAGATTATAGATCAATGTAGTTTTGCAATTTTTTTAGATAAGTTGATAAATTTCATGTTTTTCTAGTTTTTTTATTAAAATTACATTTTTTGAAAAGTTACATATCTTTTCTCCGAGATTTGTATCTTTGGAGAAGATACGTATTATGAATGTAGGATTTAAAAAATATCAATTTTAACACGTAGTGATTTAAAAAATAAAAAAAAATCCTAATAGAAGTTTTCAAAAAGATTTAGTTAGTTAGATTTTTTAAAAAAAATAGATTTGAGAAATTAAATCTTTTTAGGGTTTTTTTAAATAATAATTTAATAACAGATGTAAATTTAGCTCAATTTCCTTAAAAAAGATCCAACCACTGAATCTTTTCTAAAAAAAAATAACTATGTTAGTTTGATTTCAATTAGCAGATATGTAGATACCTTTGAGGCAACTATAAAAAATAAAAAAAAAACTTTTTTTTTTTCTTTTTCTTGAAATTTCGTAGTAAAAATCATAAAAAAATTCATTTCAGTTGCGTTTTTGTATATATATATATATATCTTAGTGCTTTTAGAAAAATTATAAAAAATAAAGCCCATTAGTTTTTTTTTTTTTTTTTATCATTACATGAAGACTTAGTTTTAATAGATTAACCCCTAGACTTAATTTTTCTAGTTTAATTTCTTAAAAAATTATTTTTAGAATATTTGTAAACTAGTGGCTAAATTAGACTTTTCCCACCTAGAAACCCTAATTTCACTTGTTACCAGTGTAACCGATTGGCAACTTCAATTTTTCTAAATATTGTTTTTAAACATTTTTTAAAGAAAAATATTTCCTTAATTTAATGTCAAATATTTTGTATTAAGCGAGCTGAGTCTATTATAGATTAAATTAAGGAAAACCGAAATGGGGGTTAATAACTATGACTGTATACTCTATTTTCCTTGTTTTGAACATAAGAAAATAGAGCAAGATTTAGTTGGGTTTTTTGTCCTTTAGAGTAATTGTTGTTTTCACAGTTTGTTTAAACTTCTTTGTGTAGGAAAGTGTTCATGTGAGTTTTTTGGTTTCAAAGGACAATATCTTTTTATTTATAGATTTTGAGTTTGTTTACTAAGTTTTTATCAAAGAGAATGATGGATTTTAGTATCAACGCTGGTATAAAAAATGACAATAGTAGTATTGTCCACCATGAACGACAACCCCAACATACCCTCAGAAGTACAGATAAATGAATTGACAAGAAGCCTAATCTTATAGTTAATCTAACCAAAGTTGTTTATGCATTGGCCTTCTGACTTACCGAGGTTAAGCAAAATACTCCTCATGCCACTTGACCTGTAAGAGGGTAAATCCCAACTTGATAAGCTTAAGGTGGAGAAGTAAGAGGACTAGTACAAAGGAAGATTGACTTAGATGATATGGATGACGAAGGAGAAGAAAAGTATAATAAGGAAGACAAGTAAGCTCGAACACCTTGAACTGGTAACCATATGAAACTTCAAATTCTAAACTTCAATAGTTCTGAGAATTTAGATAATTATTTGGATTGGGAGGAGAATGTTGAACATGTTTTTTATTATTACCAATATGAGGACCGTGGAAAGGTGAGAACCATTGTTGTAGAGTTCTCAGGTTATGCTATGATGTAGTGAAAGAACTTCTAAATTATGAGGAGATGAGAAGGATATGTGGAAGTTAATACTTAGCCTAACATGAAGAGAATACTTAGAAATAGATTCATACCATATACTTATTTGTAAGATACTCTTACTCGGCTTTAAAGTTGAGATAAGAAGGTCGAACTTTTGATGAATATATTCAAAAGTTTCAAATACTCGTGATTCGATATGAAGTGGATGAATCATCAACCCGAACAATATCTAAATTTCTTATTAGATTAAAAGATGACATCCAAGATGTCATAGAGTTTTAGTAGTTTACAACACTGGATGAAGCTATAAGAATAGCTTACTAAGTAAAAAGGTGGAGGAGGAATAGGCCGAGTTGACCTCTAATGAGTCAACCGGTCTAATTAGGCTAACTCGCTCAAGGTAGTTACCAAGCTTAACAAAGTATCGAGCCGTGTAGAAGAACGGATGTTAAAGTTGAATAAAAGGGCTGACCAATTAATGGTGTGTGAGCCTTACAACTAAAAGTTTGGAGTCGATATGTAAAGTTTAGAGTGATCGGGTAAATTATCTGATCGAGCCTAAATTATACAACGAAGTTAAGAATATTAGTAAAAATGATCATGTGAGTTTGAATTTAGGAAAGTAAATAATTAAATAATTAAATATTATAATATTAAATTATAAGCATATTACACTTTGTTTATCCAAAACGCATAAAACAAGTCCCAATAACTAATGAATCAATATAGATAAATTATATGCAACTAAAAATCATAAAATAACATAAATAATATTTAGAAGTATTTACTTGTATTATATATGTATTTATGTGCAGATAAAAATATCCGAAATTACCTAAAATAGCTAAAATATGCGGAAGCTGATCAGATAAGTGAATCCAATCTTTAACTCGATTTCGTTTAATTTAGTAAAATTATTAAATATGTTTAGAAAATTATGAAATGTAGTATTTTGAGGTTTTTATGTATATATATTTAGGGGAAAATATTAGTTTGATGAATTTATATCTAGAAACACATAATACTTAAAAAATCCCGAAACTCAAGTTTATTTTCGATTTAGAAATAAACGATCTTAAAAGTACAATTTTGAGCTCAAAATTTTTGTATAAACTATTTAAAGTATTTAAAATAATGCTGTAAAAGGATTTTTCAAAAATTAATTTTTGAAATTTTTAGACGTTAAAGTGATATATAAAGGAGTGATTTTAGGCTTATTTTGGGTAATTTAGTGATAATTTAATGAAAATATTGATTTAGCATGTAATTAGGTGTTTTAAGATGTTAATTTCTAATGTAGTATGGTATTTGTAGGTTTTAGAATGCTAGATGTAATTATTATGCATAATATGTAGTGTATATGTGTAAATTAATAATACATAAAATTGGAAATATAATAAGTAAAAAATATTAAGTTAAAATTGATAATATAATAATAATAGTAATATACAATAAATCTAATATGAAACATAAATTTAAGAAATTATATGAAAAATGTAAATTTATTGCACATTAAGAGTGAATCCGGTAGTTAAATTAGGATTAGAGTGTACCATAAGACTAGAATACTAGTTAATGATTAAATATGATATTTAGGATATCCAAATATAATATAATTAATTCCATATTATTGTTCGACGTAAGCCCTTAAGGTTCACATATAACATTGTGATCTAAAATTGAATTAGAACCTAAATCGAAAACGGATTCGAAAACCTATTTAGAAACTAGGCTATAATAGACCGATAATAAGTAATATATATATATATATATATATATTTAAAAAATTTTAAAACATGTATGTCATAAAGATAGATATATTAAAAGAGTATTTATATTATATGATACACTGAAACGAGTTGACTTATAGCAAATCGAGTGAGCGAACCAAGGATTTTAAGTAAGTTTGGTTCAATATATCGCTGTATTTTAGAATACTATATTAAAGTACTTAGAGGCTAAGGATTGTATATGATTATGCTTGTGCTTATAGGTAGTTATATGTACATGTGCTTATGTGTTTGTAATTACTTGCTGAAAATTGATGTTGTGTTTTGGTAGTTTGTTGTAAATTAAGTGGTGTGGGATTGTTTGGTCACCTTAAACCGAACTTAATTATAAGCGACCTAAATACCTTAATTAGATATGCATTGTAACCCTTTAGGGGATTATTAAGATTCTTCAATCAAATATCGACACCTTTGAAAAAGATAGCACTAGATAACATAATGATCTTTTTTTCATCTTTAGTCGAACTAAGTGACAGGAAAAGAGGTCACTAATGCAAACCGTGACCAAGAATAGACAAGGCTAGTCGCGGGGATGGGTTCAAACTTGCCGAAAGCTTAAAAGGAGTGATGGGGAATGTGCGAAGGAACAAAAAAGAATGAAAAGTAAGCAAAACCCACGAATAGCTGCAATGGAACTAATGAAACCTCCAAGGACTCATGGCATAACTCAATATGACATACGAATTGGTCCGATGAGATTACTTGCCACCTAGCCTTGCTTAAAGATTAAAATAAAAGTGAAATGAATGTAAACAAGATAGTGTTTATAAAAGGAAAAATATCAAGTGTATTAATGTCAATCTAATAATAATTATAGCTATAAATACAAAGAGGTATTTATACTCGAGAATTTAGGGCAACATGCCTAAAAAAAAAAGACAAAAAGGGTATAGTTCTAAAGAAGTAATGTACAAAATATACAAAGGGTAAAAAAAGAATATTTACGAAAAAGTAATGATTATAGTAGTAGATTCTAGGAGTACTCCCAGACATGTGGTAGCAATGCATTAGTAGTGCTATTGGAGGCCGTAGACAAAGCAGTATGGGCTAGCTGGGTAGCTGAGCAGTACTTATACCAAGTCACAGGTCTGTCTGAGCAGGAGTAGATGAGGATTCATGCAAGGTGGGACTCTCAACCTCTTGGCAGTAATAATGCTAAGTAAATGGTCGGATCATACATGATTGAGTTAGTGCATGGAGTTAGGCTATCATCCGGGCATTTTTCTACTCGACACATAATTTCCAAGAGATGGTAAGTCATTTGACTCGGCATGCAAAGTTAGTCGACATCAATGAGATACTCGGCATTAGTAGGAGTTGGCTAGAGTAGGAGAATTTGCCTTGCCAATTTCCTATTGTCTTCAGGCTTAGTTATGGGTCAATGATCCAGTAGCTCGATTCGCAACAAGTCATAGTAAGAATGAGGGAATGGTTCAAAGGATAGTTATGGGGGAAGCAATGTCTCCATTGCACAAATATGGGTTTGGTTGTCAGCTATTATATAAATATTGAAACTCCTCAATCTGGATTAGAGAGGGTAAAGTTACTCTGATTTCACAACAAATCCAAAAATGTTGTGTGATGGCATTTGCATGATGGATTTAATTAATTGTTTGAAAACCCTGTTTATGTTTGTTATGCATTCTTAAGTCTCCATCCTGACTTACTAAACTGTTGGTTGCTCATACCCTTATAGATTTTTTTATAGGTTCCGATTAAGATGCTAAGATATAACTATCCTAAGGTTAATTTCTTTTTGAAGTGTCTTAGGGGAATAAGGATCAAACTGGCTAATCAATTGAGATCTTTAATATTTTATTATTAACTCTTAAGGTTATGTGTTGGTCTTGTAATACTTTACTTACCTGATTACTATGGCATGTAAATATTTCTTAGGATCATAAGACAATATAGGTATATCTATGTAAATATGACTTAAAGTTTTCAGTTATATATATAAATTTTATTAGTAATTTTGAATGAGTTGTTTACTTCAAAGCGACAAATCATGGATGCCTTGTGTAAATTGTACTTGTGATAATGACTGTTATGACTTTACTGCTTCAAGGTGTGATAATGACATGTCGCTGAGAACTTTTGAGAAAGGACAAGGATCCGAGAAGAAGATAAGTCAAATCAAGTGTTTTAAGTGTTAGAGGTTTAGGCACATGGCCGCTTCATTTTCAAACCAAAAAACTATGATTATCAAGGGTGATGCCCCGAAGATTGAAGTAAATAGCACAAATGAGGAGCTAGAGGAGGAAAAAGAATTAGAGGAAGAGATTGAGGTTAATGATGAACTAGTTGAAGAAGATGTGTTTGCTAAATATTTGGACAAATTAACTTTGGTTGTTTAACGTGCGATGAGTTTTGAACCCCTTTACTGAGGAGTAGAGAGAGAATTTGTTCCACATCACATACAAGGTGAAAGAGCAGGTATGTATGCTTATAGTAGACAATGGAAGCTATACTAATGTCACATCTACTAACCTAGTTGAAAAGCTCAAGTTACCAACTAGCTCGCACTTGAAGCCATATAAGTTACATTGGTTACATGAGAAAGGAGCACTATATGTTACTCAACAAGTATCGATGCCGATCTCTATTGAAAATTATTCTAATGAAATTCTCTATGATGTGCTACCCGTGTGTACATCTCATGTGTTGCTAGGCTAACCTTAGCTTTTTGATAGAAAAGTTATGTATGATGAATTCAAGAACACTTATGTGTTTGAGAAGGATAAGAGAAAGATCACTTTGAACCTTATGACATCCAGTTAAGTTAGTAAGCTGTAAGCTAAACTTGCTTGAGGACCAAAGAAGACTTTGATTCTAAGTAGAGCTGAACTCCAAGAAGCTATTAAGGCCAATATGTTGACTTTTTTGTTGATGAGGTGACTGTTAGAGTTGAAGGAGTAGATTAAGCTACCCTCAGATGTCAAGGAGCTATTGGATGAGTATGCCGACTTATTTCCTAAACAATTGCCTGAAGGATTGCCCCCTGTCTAGGGTATTAAATATTACATTGACTTAATACTTGGCATTACCCTACCAAGCAAGCTAGCTCATCAAGTGAACCCTAAATAAGCTGTTGAGCTCTAGGGACAAGTCAATGAGATATGTGAGGAAGAGTCTGAGCCCTTATGTTGTGTTGGTGTTCCTTATGTTGAAAAAGGATAGGACTTAGCATATGTGCGTAGATAGTAGAGTTGTAAATAAGATCACAATCAAGTATAAGTATCCTATCCTTAGGTTAGATGACATGCTAGATAAGCTAAATGGAGCTTAGAGTTAGGATCTTCAGTAAAATTGATCTGAAGTCTAGTTACCATCGGGTTTAGATGAGGTTGGGAGACGAGTAGAAAGCTAAATTCAAAACTTAACATAGACTTTACAAGTGGATGGTTATGCCTTTTGACTTATCAAATGTCTCGAGCACCTTCATAAGATTGATGAACCATGTGCTTAGAAACCTGATTAAGAAGTGTGTTATGATATACTTTGATGAAATCCTTGTGTATAGTGCCGACCTATCAAGCCACTTTGAGCATCCTCGTGCCGTACTTGATGTACTATGAGCTTATAGGTTATTTGGCAATCTAAAGAAGTGTTATTTCTACCAGGAGGAAGTGGTATTTCTAGGATATGTAGTAGATAGAGGAGGCTTGTGAGTCAATAATGAGAAGATCTGAGCTATTGTAGAATGGCCAACTCCAACCATCTGTACCGAGGTGAGGCATTTCTATGGACTGGCATCTTTTTACAAAATATTTGTCAAAAACTTTAGTGCCGTTGTTGCACCCTTTACTGAGCTGACAAAGAAGAATACCAAATTTAAGCGGGACGAGAAGGAGGAAAGAAGTTACATTGAAGTAAAGGAAAGATTAATCTTTGCACCAGTATTAGCTGTGCCCAACTTTAAGAAAGTTTTTAAGCTCGAATGTGACAGATTAAGCATTGAAATATGCACTGTTTTGATTCAAGTAGGCCGACCAATTGCTTACTAAAGTGAAAAGCTGAGAGGACCTCGATTGAATTACTCGGTATATGACAAAGAACTGTTAGCCCTTATCCGAGTGCTCTAAGTGTGGTATCACTATCTATTGGCAAGAGAATTTGTCATTTATACAGATCATAAATCTTTGAGGTACCTCCAAAATCATACCAAGTTATCAAAGTTATAAGCGCGATGGGTTGAATTCCTCAAAGGATTCAACTTTGTGATCCAGTACAAATAAGGCAAAATTAATGTAGATGTTGATGCTCTGTCGATAAGACATGTTCTCTTTACTAAGTCGCAATCCAGATTATTAGAGTTTGTGAGCATCAAAGAATAGTATCCTTAGGACCTCCATTTTGGCCTATACTTAGACGATGTGCCAAAGGAAGGACAGTAGATGACTATTACGTGGAAGATAGGTATCTATTCTGGGGAGGTAAGTTGTCACTCTCAAAATAGAAGAAGTAGTAGTAGTTCCACCGTGTAAACCAACCTAAGATATAAGCTAACCTTACGAATGTTATTATAGATATAATCTACATAAGGCGTACACAACTTAACCGGCTTGAAGCATACAGTTTGACACCTGTCAATAATCAAACATGTAGTATAGCTTTAAAAAAAAAAAAACCTGTTCAAGACAACCTGTTGTTCGATAATATAATAGTGCTTGTATAAGCATTTTACATATAGAGTTATAATTTACATTAAGAGTTCACAAAAGCCACAGGTCTTAAAGTCTATTTACAAAAAGATAGAAAACTAATAGGCATTCTAGTGAATTCCCAATTAATTTCTTTAAAACCAAAAGGAAAAGTCAAAAGCCCAAATCTAGTGGATTTTTGTTTCCTTACTTTCCCAATCAACTGCATACTAACTTAGGGGTGGTGATATCTGTACATCTTGTAGTTTCACTTATTACCTATAAAAGAATCGATAAAGATGTAAACACAACTAACTCAGTATGTGAGACGGAGTTAAAAGAGTACAATATAATCATACCTAAGGTTATTAATTATAATAAAATGCAATGTAATCGATCACTTGAAACATCACACGATGTTATCTAGTTTATTGTAAGGTCAGAGAAATTACATCTACTCCAACCCAAATTAAGGAGTTTACCATGACTTAAAGTCAGACTCAACCTAAACTTATGCAATAAAGAACACTCTCATCTTGTGACTACCTTCAAACTACGACCCCATTCTTGCCGTGACTTTCTCGGCTGCTACTTAATTTGACTAAAGATGAGAAAACGATCATTTCAACTATCCTCATTGAAGAGAGTTGATATTTAGTCTAATACTCCTATCCGTTCCCCTAATGGTTGCCATGCATGTTCAATTACGTTAGCGGTTAAATCAATATTAATTCCATTTAAGAGTGGCCAAACAAATTCACATAATACAAAACTATGATATTATGTAGAATAGCATGCCAAGGAGTTTAATTCCTATCATAAACAGAATACCAATCACATATACGGCATGTACACAAACAACTAATTTATAACCATAAGCAAGAGTACTCTCAAGCCTCCAAATACTTTGATATATTATCTCAACAAGTAATAAAGTTATGATTTGAACTTACCTACATTAATGCTCACTAAGGTAAGCTTGTATTATTGATGTTTTGCTCACTAGGAGATCCTATATGTATAGAAAACCTAGATTTAGTTTTCATAAGAGTTACAAAAACATTAGAGTTTTATTTACTCTTTATATCATCATGAAGTTATATACATAAATATATATATATATTTAAAGTATATTATTATTCTTATATGATGGAATATAGTTTTATTTAAATATATATTTATTATAGTTTCATTATATAAGTTAAATTAAGCTAATGAGTATTGATAATATACGTAGTTATGTTATTACTTATAATATATCGTTTCAATTATATTGAAATGTATTTTTAATCAGTCAATTTATATTTCGTTACGATAGGTTTATCGTAGTATGTAAATTTTCATAATATTATAGAAATATATGTTATATTACCTAATATTATCCAATTTTAGTAAAAGTTGTGTTATTGGATTCGTACAAACTTGACGATATGTATTACAGTTTTATTTCAAGAGATAGCTTCTAAAGGGCATTTCTAGTTTCTAATATACCCATATGTCCTTATGGAAATCATCATGATATTATACTCATATTATTTCTTTATTTTACCTTAATTAACTTATCTCTAAGTTCTCGTCGCATTTCCAACTCGATTTTAAGTGTTTCAACGAGTTTTATGTTATATTTTATAATTACACTTCTAAGGCTAAAATAAGGATTTTGGGTTGTTATTTTTATAATTTAATTTCATCATGTCACTTTAACTAACTTTTCTAATCTAATCGTAAAGTTTAGGCTCAATCAGATAAGTTTTTCCTAAAGGCCCTAAATGTTGGTACGATTACCCTAAATGTGATGTTAGGGGCTTACATAAGTTATGTGTACTGACCTATTCTTTGAGAGAATTACTTGTTAAAGAAACTTATTCTGGTGGACTTTTCAAACATTTTAGGGAGAAAAGGACATATGAGTTATTGAGTGGACAATTCTTTTATTTGAAAATGAGGGAAGATGTACACCGAATTATTAAAAGTTGTACTACTTGCAAGAAGACCAAATACTAAGCCGAATAAGGGAAAGAAATGCCTTTGCCTTTGCTTGTCCCAACCCAACCTTCGACTAAGTTGAGCATGGACTTTGTCCTCGAATTGTCAAGAATTGCTCGAGGCAAAGATTTTGTGATGGTCGTTATGAATAGATTTAGTAAAATGGCACATTTCGTGTTTTGCTTTAAAACTAATAATGCTTTAGCTATTGCTTTTCTCTTTTTGCAGGAAATTATTTGATTACACGACATGTCGAAAAGTGTAGTCTCAAATAGAGATTTAAAGTTTCTAATTCATTTCTGGAGGACTCTATGGTGTTAAATGGAGACTAAACTAATATTCAACATTTCCTGTCACCCTCAAACCAATGGCCAAATAGATATATTCAATCCTATTTTAGGATCACTGCTTCAAGCTGTAGTGGGGAAGAATTTAACTAATTGGGATGTCTATTTGCCTACAGTGGAATCCTCTTACAACCACATTATACATGACACCACCAAACAAACACCCTTTGAAGTTGCCTATGGCTTCAATCTAGAGTTACCCTTCGACCATACCCTTGTACTTATGTTTGAGCAAGAAGACGCTGGCGCAAGAGTTAAAGTATAGTCTTTGTAGTAGATTTGCGAGAAAGTTACTTGGTAGATTGACTAAGTTACCAAGAGAATGACATAAAGGAGTAAAGGAAGGAAGTCGGCATAGTTTCAGCTAGGAGATTTAATGTAGCTACGTCTAAGCAATGGGAGGGTCCTAAACAAAAGAAGGAATAAGTTGTCTACTCGAGCCAAAGGTCTTTTCAAAATACTTTGAAAGATTAATGATAATGCTTATCAACCGGAATTACCTGAGGACTATAGAATCGTCAACACATTCAACATTGTTGACCTTAGACCCTATTAACTCGAGAGAGAATTGAGCAAAGATTAGCCAAATTTGATCCTGAATCCAAATCAACCTAAAGGGGACAATAAGAATTGAACTACTAGACCATTAACTGAACCCGAACGTGAGGTTTTAAAGGATTAGCAAAGTGAATTCTAATGTTCTAGTCAACTCCTACTGAGGTCGAGTTAATACTCATTACTGACTAACCCCATATGCAAGGCCAAGTAACTACTTGTCTTTTAGTAGTCAAGTGCTGACCTAAAGTATGCACCATTGACAGTCTAACCTCTTACACATATGCTTAGCCATAACTGTACCGACCTTCAGCTCAGTAGTATTAGTGCCAATAATCCCAACATACATCCATACCCACACCTTCTTAGAAGGACCTTAGGTCTACACAGTACCTCTATTCAACACCACTACTTAGTGACCTCCATCTTGATGGTACCATCTGTCTATTTTTGCTAGAAGCGTCTTTAGTGACCTGTCGCCACATGTCTAGCCTTACGTAAAAGGATTATACTATATTATTCATTGATTTGTTTGAATTTTCATTTGTATCACTTTATTATTTCTTGTACGTTACTTTTTTTGAACAATATCTTTTTTGTCTTTTCCATTTTAGGTAAGAGGCTCTAACATTTTGGATATAAATACCCTTGTAACATGTAGCCATAGGGATCATCATACCTTAGATATTGAATATACTTCTCCTTTCGTGATTGAAGTGTGCTTGCTTTTATTTTCTTACTCTTATCTTAACACTTAAGTAAGATTAAATGACGAGTACGCTCATTGGACCAACTCGTGTATCATATCAAGTTAAGTCGTGAGTTTGTAAAGTTTCCTTGATATGTCATATCCTTCGAATCGTTTATGGTTTTGCTTATTTGCTTTCATTGTTATTTGTGTATTTTCTAATCTTCATTTTCAAGCTTTTTGCAAGCTTAGATCCAACTTGATATTGTCGCCCTTGTTAGCTTTCGGCACAACATATCATATCCTTAGTAATCTAATGACATGTCAAGCTAAACGAGTAGCTAAATTTTCTAAAATTTCATAAGTAACTTCATAATTCTCATTTAATAAATCTCAAAGTAATTGAATGTCATAATGAAATCTCTTCAAAATGTTGGAAACGAAATGAACATAAAAACCAAACTTTCATATCTCTAAGTAAAAATAAAAAAAATCTATGATAACTAGTCTATTGATCTCTCCCACTGAGAGATCACATCTCATCATCATAGTTATATTCTTTAGTATCTTCATGTTGATAATAGTAATACACTTCCCAATTTTCATCATAATCTATCTGTTCATCTAAAGTCCCTACAACTGAAAAAGAAAGTGGAATGAGCTAACACCTAGTATGGAAACCCGCAAACATAAGCATATGTCATGCAGCAATCAAAATAGCATAGGCAATAATATAACAAGAATAATCAACAATAAATTATTATATATTTAATTAAGTCAGTAGTCAACACAACTCAAGATCACTCGCAATTAACCCCAAACCCAGAGTATCTTAGACTCCACACACGGTTCCTAGTTAGGATACTAGCATTGTGGCCACTATCTAAATAAGTACTAGGACACTGGCACTGTAACCTCTAGACACCACCTAACCTACTTAGTTTCAAGACATTGGTTCTACGATTCCTAGACACCAACTTAATTTACCTTGTATCATATCAAGGGGGGACTTCATTAGAGACAATGTTACTAAAAAATCAACAAGGTGTTACCTCAAGAACATTGGTATTACGACCACTTAAGCTCAACCATATACAAGCAACGGTCATATCTTATTCCAGTTAATTACTAATTCAATTTACTTTAACTAACCTAAATAAGCACAAGCAACAAACAAGGTTCAATGTACTTGGATCTTGGATACAATTAGTAAACTATACTTAAGATAACTCTTCAAGATCAACACTTGAATAGATAAATAATAAAAACTCATTTGAGGCTATATTCTTAAATTACACAATTCTGACTAAGTGTTTTTACTTATCTTCCTATGTTACTAAGTTTGCATTTAATTAACTTGAGGTTTAAGGATCTATTTAGGCTTCTATAGATGTTTAGAAGAGGTTAGGATAAAACTGGATGTAAGAAAGGAATGAGAAAAGGTCGAAAAAGAGGACCACAAGAACATACCCAAGGATTATAGTTGTATTCCTAGACCATAGTCCTTCCTTAGACAAAAATTTTAGATCACACTCATGTTATCCACTACTGCGGTAAGACCACAGCCTAAGTCTGCAACTGTGGCCCTTAGCCATGTTTACACATTATATCCAAAATTCTTTTCACACTTTGACAAAATTTCTTGATAAGGGGTTTACAGGTAAGACTACAGTGATAGTCCTTATTGTGTTTTTCCTATTTATCAATCCAATCTCTTTTTCAACTTTAAACTCCTTTAAATCAATCATTAGCAACTCCAACACATTCGACACTTTAAAGTCTTCCTAAGGTTTGTTTTTCTCCATCAACTAATGACATAGAATACTTAAGTGTATTCCAAATCCCCATCAATCAAACAAAACAAAATAATCAACAAAGCACATACCTTGCACAAACGTCGGAAGAAATTATAACCCACACCATATAAAAACTTAATTACAATGCCTAGATTAAACACATATACTTAAGACAACAAATCTAATTAAGATAATAACATCAAACTCAATCTTTATAATACTAAAAATTGGGATAATACTCACTAACTTAAGGTTTAGACCTTGCCCTCACTTTTGCTTTGTAATCTTCTTAAACTGCACATTTCCACAATTCTAAAACAACTCCTAATGTTAAGAAATCACAAAAACTTAAAATCAAGATGAGTGAAATCGCTTCATAACAGCTTACCTTAGCCTTCTTCTTATCATGCTCTTGGAGAGGGTTCTATAAAACAACAGGCAAGAAAATGAATCCTAGGGTTTTGCAAAAGGCTTTTATACTTAAAGGTAGAAAAAATCACCTTACCCTTCTTACAAGTATATTATTACTTTTCCTACACCCTCTTTAATTTATTATTTTCTTTACTTTTTTCCTTTTATTTGTTTGATTTTTCTAGGGTGTCACCATAGAGCATAAGCATGGCGGGAAAGATTTGAATCCAAGGGGGAAAGAGAAAGAAAGGGTTCGATAAGAATGTAGTTTATGATGAAATATTTGTTAAAGAAAGAATACATACCCCTATAGTATGAATAGAATTTGTTTCATCAAGAGAATGGATAAATGTCAAAGCTAACTACATGGGATAGTAGAAATAGTAAAGGGATCAAGTAGAAGAAGATTTCAGAAGTTATTATTCAAATCTGAATTCAAAAGTAACCAAAAGCAGTAATGGTAGTATGGGTTGTCAAGGATCTAGTAGATATTCATGAGTAATCTTCTGTAGAAGTAATTTTAATTGATAAGATTTCTAATTCCACGGATAAAGAGAATGGAATGAAGTTTGTAAGGATGAAGAAGTTGAGTGTGAGCCAAAAAATGACAAAGAGGAGGAGTATACATATGAGGATGAGGCAAAGATTGAAGTTCTAAAGTCTACACTAGAAATTATTGAAGAGGTTAGAAATTTAAAGGAAGTTGAAGGAGAGGACACATGCAATGTTACTGTTTCGAATATAGAGGTAAAGAGAATAGTAGTTGTTTATACAAATGAAAACTTGAGTGACAGCCATGATAATCGTAAAGAGCCAAGCCTACCTAACAAGGAGACTCTATTGTTGACTCAAAAGGAGATGAATGATGGTGGTACTAATGGGTCGAAACTTGATATTTAGATGACAAAACCTTTTTATTTGATTTTCCTAAAGTTTTGTAGATTTATATTTAATTTAGGAGGAGATGCGAGATTAATACAAGTTATGATTGCTAAGAGGAAATGAGTTTCTGCAAAACTAGAGGCCAAGTGGTTTTTTTTTTTTTTCAGATGGGGGAGGCTAATGCGAATAAAGAAGCTTCTAATAATACGTTGCATCAATAAAGCGGCTCAATCTTTTGCTTATATATATAAGTTCGTTCCTCTGTCCTGGAGCTAGGTATTTCCATGTATATGACTTAAGAACCATAGCCGCAATACGAGGTTGGAGGATTATAGACTCCATTTTTCTTGTATTGGTACAACATTAAAGACTATACAATCCGCATGATATGTACCACACAATATGTCATTGATTATTCGGTCCATTGTTGCAGCGAAATTCATGACCAAAATTTAACCTAAAGCAAAATATCTTACATAGGTACCTAATTTCGCCAATTCGGGCTTCAAATAGTAATATCTAGATATTTTTGTGGTTTTACATACAAATGCATGTTAGAAGTGCCTGCAGATACTTGTGAATTGCTAAGAAGCTACGGCTTGATGTGATCGATCCACATTCAGATCACAAGAGATATCTTTCTTGCAACTTTTTACTTGCTTGAGTGATTCCCTGCATGATCGTGAAGCTTTGATATGAGCAGATGTCACAAGGGAATGTCTTAAAAACGATAACTTTTTACCTTTTAATTTTATGCCTGTTTTGTATATATATATATATATATATAATTAAATATATCTTATATGTATAAAAAATAAAGAATGTATTTAACTATATATATATGTATGAGTAAATTTATGTTCCTTATATTATATATGTTTTTTCGAGTAAAACTGTTATAATTTAATAGTGTGAATATGAATCATTTAATAAAACGGATCAAGTAATTCTCCTTTCAAAATGTAATTAATATGTAATAATTGGCTAAAAGATAAATACTCTGTATGTTATTGAATTAATTTTATATGTCTAATATATTGCACACTAGAGTCCCGAGCACGACATCGATCAGAAGCATAACTTGAGATGTTTTTCATAGACAGCTCGATCGACCTTTTCATCATAGACTTAGGGCTTTAATTTAATGCGTGCATATAATACTCCTTGTTTGAGATAGTCCTTAGATTACTTACATATTAAGATTTAATCAAAAGCATCTACATAGAGTAGCATTAGGGTTTTTCTTTTTCAATCGTCCATCTTATATTAATCAACTAAGAAAACATCATATATCTTTGCTCAGCTAACTTAGGATAAAACCTTATAAACGAAATTGTGGACGAGAACCGAACCGGTTCGCAACAACTTATATATATATATATATATGTATATATATATGTATGTATGTATATTTGTATGTATGTGATGGCGAAAACTAACGGCTAATAATATTATTCAAAGTAATAAATCATCAAATATATGGATGGTTTGTCTTTTTAGTTTTCGTAAATAGTTAACGTGGTTTTGTTGTGTTGGAATAAAGTCCTAAAGCAGAAGCAATTGCATTTGCCATCTTTCGGCTAAAACGAGAAATGCACGTTAAAATGTATATAATACAAAACGGTTGCTTCTTGCCCACTTTTTTAGGCAACGTCGTCCTGATCTGTCACAGAAAATGGTTCGATGCATGTTCTATCACTTTTTTTCAAAAAACCGATTACATACATACAAATAAAATAAAATTAATTATCTAATTACCAATACTAAATTGTATCTTAAAGATATGATATTATAATTTATAAATATATCGTATTTATAAATTACGATTTAATGAATTGAATACCGTTATTAAATCGTATTTAAAAAATACTATTTTCATATATATGACAAATATAACATCATGGCCCAATAGCTAAGATACAAGCAAGAGTTTATGAGATGTGGATTCAAATTTCAAGAGTAGTGCTTTTGTATTTTCATTTTATACGAGGCTTACATCATATCTAATAAGTGCAACTTTAATATAAATGTGATTTTACTATTGTATTTATATAATTAATTTAATATAATTAGTATTTGTATAATTTTTTTTTAATTTTCACAATAAACATGCAATTTTCTCCACAAAATTTACTAAAATTGTAATAATTTGCTGGTATCATTTTCAGGATGGCATATGTCGATTAGTTCGTTAATAGTTGAAATTTAACAATATTTACGACGTGTATGTATCGTTTCATGGGCATTATGGATCCTTTGAAGGATCTACATTTGGTGATATATATGTCATCGGTTATTTACCAATCAAAATACCATAATCGATATTATTAAATTCTAGTTAATCTGTCTGATACAATTTGATTCGAACTAATTCTTTCCTAAAATCAATTTAAATCACCTTTTGATCCTCATTAACAATTACTTTGGTCCAATATGATTCTCATAAGAACTCATCGGGTTTTTTTTCAGGTTAAAATATATTATTTTTTTTTAAATTTTCTTAAAAATATACTAATTTGTTAAAACAATAAAATATAAAATAAAAAATAAATTATAAAAAGCTGCTAACTTTCAATTCTCAATTATATAGATAATTTTTATTATTTTATAAATTATATTATAATATTTTTTATTGATCTCGATTCAATTTCGATTTAACCCTAATTAAACCTCTCAACACTTAACTCCTTTTCACTCTAAAATCAACCTTATGATCCAGATTTGATAACATTAATTGATCATAACAGGAAAACTTATAACTCTTATAAAGTATGATCTTTCCTTAAAAGTGTATTTAAGATATTATTTGGAGAAAAACCGGTTTAATATGACGATTCCTCTTGTTTGGTTTCAATATCTGAATTACCAACAGCTGAAACATGATATTTTAAAATTTTTCATTGTGAAATCCACGGTATTTCTATGTTTTTCCATGAACTAATAATTGAACTACTCTTAGGAATCATTAAAATAATATGCAGATGCTTTTCCTCAATCCTCAATCATCAATATATGAGTTAGCGATTCCATACCCGATATGTCAATCCTACCCGGTTAATAAATGTTTAAAACCATCTAAACTCATTTATAAATGTGTTTAAATACAAACCTTGCATCTAAACCCATTTATAGACATACCAGCACTTTAATACAATGAATTTTTAGCATTCTTCTAAAATTTAAGCCTACATTCTAATGCAATTGTCACACCTTAAAATCTGAGACGTACAACTCCACTATGTACCGATAGCAAGCTAAGGATGTGAGACTCAAATGCCTCCTAAAGTCCACAAATATATGTATTTTTCATATACCAACAACAGTAGTTAAGTCAGCAAAATATCAAAAATCCTCAAATTACATTTAGTTATAGAAAACAAAAAAGGCTACTTAAGAAAATTCAACTAAATGTCCGTCTCCAAATAAAAACACATAGAAGCATCTTTATTACGTCAAATCAATTCATAATAAACTATCCTAATGAATACTTTATTCCTCATCATAGAATTATGGGTTTTTGCATCTACATAATCACATATCCCATCACCATAGAATATATTATTACCAAACTAATCATATAAATCCATATTTACAAATTCACCTGTTCTTGAAAAGGTAAAAAAAAAAAAAAAAAAGGCTCCTTAGAGCGTTGAGCGAATTGCCTAGTACATACAATACAGGTATGATCACACAAATGCAAACATACACATAAATCCTAAACTACTGCAACCATGACTAGCTTATTATATTTTATTTTAGATATTCAAATAGCACAATTTGAAGTTATTTTTAAATTACAGTAAGTATGGCATCGGAACAGAATATATATAACATCTTCCTTTGAGCAATGCTTAGCGAGCTTACTATATCAGTCCACTCGAAAGTGTCCATACCAAGTGTGATAATTCGATAGATTGACCTGCTTGTTGTGGCTTTCTCTCAGTATGCTACCTCGTTATACAATTTCACCCATTGATTTCATGTCAACACTTCACTGATCATATTTCTTTGATACAAGGCGATCATTAGGTATACTTTCCCAAAATTATCGACATCTATGGTATCTTTTTTGCATTCTCCCAAATACAACTAGCACACAATTATCTAAGTTTCACTTGTTTGATTTAATTCGTGGCACCATTGACTTATTGAATTGAATTAAACAAAAACCCTCAATTTATTCTAATTATGACATCCATAGACTTATCAATTAGACTAAACAAAATCCAGTTTAACTAATTTTATGGCATTACAGACTTATCAATTAAATCAATAGTACATATCCCTTTAGATTTTTAGTATTCTTCAATCTAAAAAGAGTAAAAAAATAAATAAATAAATTTCAAAATTCTAAACAACAATCCATCTAAAAATCATACTAGTAGATTTCCCTTTGTAATCTAATCGTATCATCTTGGTATTAAAGTAAAAGATGGGTGATAGCATTGGAGTTATGTCAAGGCTCGTGATGAGTGATATGAATCATTTAAGACAACTAAGAACCGTGATAGGGGCTTTGCTTAGATTAGATTGATAAAAAGCGCACTTGATAAAATGAATGTCATTCTTTATTCTTCAATTAAAGTTAACAGTAAAGGATGTAGTCTTTTAGTTGGGAGTAACTAAAGCTCCTGGTCTTGATTGCTATCTTGGAATTTTCTATCGAACTTATTGGAATACAATGGGTTCTTTGATGATAGTAGTAGTGCCAAAGATCTTTATCTCAAGTAAATTCACTACTTTAATCAATAAGACTAAATTAGTTCACACTCCTTAAATACAAAGCCCTATATCCATCTCTCATTTCAATCTCATCAGCTTGGGTAATAATTTGTTAAAAAATTGTTTTTGAAATCTTAGCCAAGAGATAGAAACCTTTTCTAGATGAGCTTATCACTGAGAATTAGAGTGCCTTTGTATTAGGAAGTTTGATTTAAGGATAACATTCTAATTGCACATACGATTTTTCCTTGTTTAAAAAGTAGGAGGAAAGGAAGAAAATGTTCTTGTACTATTAAGATAGACATGAGCAAAGCACATGAAAAAGTTGAATGCAATTTTCGTGAAGTTGTTATGAGTTAAATGAGCTCTGTGGATATGTCGATTAAATGGATAATGAACTACATCACTAGTGTGGATTTCAAGGTGGTGCTTAGGTAAAACAGTAAGTAATGCTATTCCTAGTAGGGATATTAGGCGAGGAGTCCCACCATCCCAAATACTTATCATTGATGTGCTTTTTGGAAGTCTTCTAAAATCAATTAGCTTAGGGAGATAAAAGGGTATCTATATTAGATCAAGCTACCCTCTTTAACTCATTTACTTTCTATGGTCGTTCCATTATTTTTTACAGAATTTGATTTCGAGATTGGCAAAACCCTAAAGAACACATCACTAGATTTTTGTGGAGGATAGGAGATATATTTTAATTAAATTTACCATTTTTTCTTAATAGTAAGAATGTTTGAAAAAACATATGTAGGACATAGGAAAACTTTAGGTTATTCTTAACATACAAGATTCTAGAAAATATGTTAAGTAGCTTACAATGTGTTGAAACTTTAAATAATGGCCATAAAATATGTGAAAGAAAGATATTGAAGTAGTTGCAAAGATGGAAATTAATTTTGATGAATGAAGTAGGACATGAAATGCTTATCAGTTCAATAGCTTATGTTGTTCTCATTGAAAGGTATCAAAGAGTCGAGTCGAGTCGAGTCGAGATGATACGATACTAAGTTCAAGCTTAAGCTCAAGTTAAAATTGTAAAACTCGAACTCAACTCAATTAATCTCGTTTAAAGTCTATTTATCTGAGAGTCCATATATATTTATTTATTTTTTCTAGTTATTATAATATTAATGTCCAAACTTCACTCAAACTCAACTAATATTTGTACTCAACTTAAGCTCGATTAGGTTAACAAGTTAGTTGAGCTAAGTATTGTAAAGTTTGAGCTCAACTTAGTTATTAAGTAGCTCGAGGTCAAGCTTGAATCCACTTTTCTTCTCAAGTCGAAATCGAGTAAATATTGACTTGAACTTTAGTAACTCACGAGTAATTTAACTTTTTTGTGCCCCCTATTCCCACCTATTTAATGGGTATTTTTAAGTTTCAATGAGATGGTATAAACAAGTTGATTTTATTATTGCCAACTTATAGTGGGTTCAAAGAAGAGATAAAGGGAAGATCCATTGAATTGGATGGAAGTACTTATCAAAAGCTAAGGAGTTAGGGGCCATTTGCTTTATGGATTTACATATGTTCAACCTAAGCCTTTTAACTGAATTAGCTAGGTGTATGTATCAATGCTCAAATGTTTTATGGTCGAGGTTTTAAAAGGAATATATTTTCTAGGAAAAAGTTTTAAGGTTGCTAAAAGGGAGTAGGGTTTATGGATATATGATAGTATTTTGAAAGGTTGGAAAAGCTTGTATGAAGGAGTTCTTTAGCAAGTAAAGGACGAAGGATTGGTAGTGATTGTATATGATACATATTATGAGCCTTGATATGGAAACACTTGGCTTAAGTTGATCTGGATACTTTTCCACATCATTAAACATGTTGCTAATGAGATTCGAAGAAAGTAATGAATAAGTAGAGGTATAAGGAAAAACCTTACTTAGATTGCACCAAAAGGAAGAGCAGCCATGCTAAGCACGTTTTAGATCCAATGTTAAACCAGCTTGTTTTATTTATTTATCCTTTTATCTTTCTAAATGAAATGTATACCCGTACCTATTTTGAAGAAAATAAAATATTTAATTAACTCTAGTTTTGAAATATACGCAACGAAAACTTGTAGTCTACTATAATTTCTAGCTAATCATATTATTTACTTATTGTTCTATTATGGTATGTGTGACCCCTTAAAGCTATAGCGATATTAGATTCGCAAATACTATTCATGGTTATTGTCAACAACTTTTCACCATTAATATCACAAGAAATTATCAGCAAACTACGATAAACCCATCATTGTGTGATTAGTTCTCTCTACATGCTATGTTCCAATTAACATGAAGCATGTTGCACTCTCATATATCAATAGTTTTGCTTAGTTTCCAAGATGATTTAGAAGTCTACTACAAGTACAAGAATGTAAGCCACTTTTATCTTAATCAAATATCAATGAATATTCTATCATTTGACTAGAAAAGGACAAGGAATTTTATCTTATCTGGTCATCATCCTTTTGGAACTTCATGCATGGTTAATACTCATATCGTTTATACTCTTTATTGAAAGTACATAATGTTGCAAATTTTTTTATCATACTATGTATGATATAAATGAAAACTCTCAAGTTATGAGTTAGTCGTACTATGACACATTGAGGACAAACCAATAACACTAAATATGCAATATTCTCTCTTTATAGGTACATTGGGTTGTATTGCTTCATGTTAAGCACCCCTCCATAAATAAAGGGAGAAATCAATTCTTGTGTTTTCTTTACTGTTATAAAATTATTCGATGTACATATTTCACATTCCAATGCCTATCATACTGTAATTAACTTTATTATTGCTCGAATGATGTAAGAAAACTCATTTTAAGTTTGAAGTTTAAACACTTTAAGGTCATTTTTATTAAAGTTTCTTAAGATGCTATTTCAATACTTTAAGATGTTAAATAGGTTAATTAACTTCAAATTTCGGATCTAATGGTTATTAAACCATTTGAGATAGTTTAAAGTTGAAGCTCATAACTCTAAATCCTTACATCATCATTTAATTTGACCCTTATTAGCTTTATTTATCCAACTTGGTTAACTTCAATCATATCCTAGTCTATGGACCTTCAACAATGGTAGCTAGCCACGATTTTGATTAACCTTTTCGATGCGGAGAAATTATAATTAAGTTAAATGTTAAAACTTTTGTCAACAAAGCAAATGATGAACATTAATAATTGGACAAGACAAATATCCTAATTCGTATTGGTAATGGGACGATGACACAACAATATATAAAACTCACAATTATGGAAATAGTTCAATTAGACTAAATATTACAAGAGGATTTCAAAGGTATTATTCTTCCATGATTAGTTCAAATTTCAAAATTCTATTTTTCATGTAGGGGTAGTTATAGAAACATATACAACATATGGAAATTTATGGCTATATCCTTTTAGAGAGTTGATTTCCAAGAATTATAAATCCTTATTTATCCAACAAATACCATATTACAACAATGCCATAATAAGAAAGTTTTGTGTAAATTACATGCTCGTTTAGAGATAATTAACTTATTGTATTGATATTTCATAAGTAGATGGCAATGAAATCTATTCCTCAATAACAAGGCATCAACATCAATACTAGGTCTTCAAAATGTAGATAAAGTAAAGAACAATAACTTATAGTAAAGAATGCTCCAATAATATGAACATTTGGAATAAGGCCTAAATTTCAAGAGATTTACATTTAGAGTAGTCTAAAGTTGAGCTTTTGAGTGTTGAGAGAAGAAAGTATGAAAACCCAATAGCACCTTTGAAAGTGAACATTTAAGCTCAAATAAGTAAAGTAGGGTTTAACAAATTGAAATGGATCAAGTTCTCAAAAACCTTATGATGATTAAAATTTAAATACTTAACCTTACGAAAACCTACTTGCTCAAACCCTAAGAATAAAAAACATAGTTAACTAAGTACTTAACCCTTAACTGACTAAATTCTTAAGCTTCCCTAAGCATTGCATCTAATCTTGAACCTAACTTAAACAAATATATCAAACCTAATGATCTAAATGCATTTATATAACTTTGCTCTCCCTCTTTACTCATAGGATATATCGTAATTCTCTCTTTAAGCTCATCCCTCTCAAAATTTTCACTATTTTACTTAATTCATTCTCTGCTTCCTACTCTCACCAATGCATGCATACACCTATCTCATCTCTTACTCTTTTTTCATTCTTATAGCTACAACCACAAAAAAACATGCCTTCCATCACCTTCCTTGGTACATTAATTAGCCTCCAATGACCATCTATACGTATAACTTCCATTATATCGACTCAAGGGAAAGAATAGTTACCATGGAAATCAATCTTAACAGCGTAAAAGGGAATGAAACACAAGAACAACCTTTACTATCCTCATGGTCTTCTCTATTTTGTGTAAGTATAGCAACCCCATCTTCATTTAAGATTAGCTAAAGTGAGTTCATAATGTATTACTTCATGTAATTGAAGTTTAAGCACAATGTAAGGATTTTCATGCAATATATGACTAACTGATTTATTAATTCACGTATCAAGGTCCTTATTATAATCTATTAAGATGGTAGAATTTCGAATATAAAGGGTTGGGTTTAGGATGGATTTCATTAAACCCATACTTGAGTGCATACCCCATTAATTGTTCAAAAACCATCATAAAAACTATCAAATGTTTCAAAATTTTCATGAAACTCAACCAATACCCTTGTAAGGCACTCAAAAATGACTTAAACCTATGTGATAAGCTGATTCAATTTAATTAAAACAACTTAAACATCATATTTCTATGAAAAAAAATATATCATTAAAAATTAAATAATGCAAACAACAACACAAAGCAAAATAACATGGAAATTTATATAAAATAATAATAATAATCCATCAATAAAGTACATTGGGCTTAGAGTCTCTATCAGGCTTATATTCTCCATTGGGTACTAAACCTTTGTTTTATTTCTATTTCGATCATTAACATTTTCGATTTTTATCAAACAGGCCTTTCTATTAGAAAAATGGATGAAAAATATAACAAATCTAATTGAAGGATTTGTTTGACAAAAATAAAAAATGTTAATGATTGAAATAGAAAAAAAAATTAAGGAAAGAATTAGAAAAAGTGTCTGGCCAAAAAAAAGTAAAGAATTAGAAAAAGTGATAAAAGTTGAGGATCGAAGATGTACTTTTTTCCTTTCTTCAAATTTAAAAACTCCTAATACTTTCAAAGTATATGACTATCAAAACAAATCATTGAATTGAGTTAATTGCAAACTCATTTAGGACATCCATTTTAAAGAATCATTACTCAAGTAATTTAAATATTACACTTATTCAACTTAAATAAGCAATTGTCATTTAAAAAAAAAATTGTAGAAATTTCAAAATGTCTAGATGCATTGAAAAATTTTCTCGATGCTTTTTCTTTGATAATTCATTTTCCTGTCATGTTATCGATACATCCAAATCCTTTTCAATATCAATTCAAAGATTTTTTTTCTCCTACTATGTGTTGAAATGCCAGATCTAACTTAAAAAAAAAAATTTATAACCATTTCAAATTTTGAGAAAATTAATACCAAGTTTCTTCTTTTCTTTTCTTTTCTGGTTAGCGTATCAAGTAATTTCCCATATGTTTTAAGACATCTTTGTATCTTTTAACTTATTTTATATAATTTGAAAATCTAATTAACACTTAGAGGGGGAATGAAAAAAAAAAAAACAAAAAAAAAAAGAGGAAAAGTACAAATTCAAGTCTCGATCTTTTCCACTTTTTCTTATTTAGTCTTTAAACTTTTTTTTTATTTTAATCCTTAGCATTTTTTATTTTTATCAAACAAGTTCTTCCATTAAATCTGTTATGTTTTTCATCCATTTTTCTAATGGAAAGATTTGTTTCACAATAATTAAAAAACATTGGAGACCGAAATAAAAATAAAATAAAGATTAAAAACTGAATTAGTTTTTAATCAATCTCTTATGTAACACATGAGAGATTTTCCTAAAAAATTAATTTATTTATTTCATTTGAATTTAAAAAAAAAAAGAAAACTAAACAAAGATCTGCTTATACAAAACCACTCTATGTAGTCTAGTTTGGAATCAATCTCTTATGTAACACGTGAGGAAAGCACTCTTAAAGTCTAAAATCCAATATATAGGTTCATATTGACTGTTTAATGTTAACAACAACTTTATCATTCTCTAATTCAACAAACTACAACATCACCAATAGTTTTATCTCAATAATATTTCATCTAAATTGGTTTTATCTCTTAGGCACTTTGCTCTTACTAGCCCTTTTGTTTACGGTCATAATAGATAATTCTTAGGCCTTTAAATCTCCCTCTATAACACTTTGGGTTACATAACCATCAATCTCTATTAATTAAACCATTCACAAGCTCATTTTTGTATCCCATCTCATGTCCTAATTGATCATATCAATTAGTTTATCCTTGCTATGAATTATGGTTTAGCAAAATATGGAATATGAATATCATAGAGGCCATAATAAGATCTTTGCATGATCTCTAGTCTCATTCTTAACATAAAAAAAAAAAAAAAAAAAGTTAATTGGAGGCATGATATTTGAATAGATTGATTCATTGATTTATTGATGTGTTGTCACTTATATGGGGTAACTAAAATCTCTGTTTTAACACCCATCGTTTTGCAAGTGACTTGCTTATGTATAGTTCTTTTTAATTTCTTCTATTATCCAATAGTCATTTTCTTTGCCAATATCTCATACAAAACTTTGTTTGTCAAATTTAACTATATTACCATTAAGTCCTACTCATTAAGTTCTACCTACTCATCATCTTTCATGGACTTTGAGAGCACATCAAAAGAATCTTGAATATCTATCACATTTGAACTTGCTACAACCTAAAATTGTGCAATATTTGAACTTCTCAATATCATATTTGTTGGCTATTTCTTCAATCTAAATATCATAGTCTCAAAATCTATTTGCTTCGATGCCAATTTGTTGGGATAAAGGATTTTTTGTAACTGACATAGAATACAAAAATGTAAGACATATTTGAAAAATGATGAGAGAAATAATAACACAGAGTTCATGTGGAGACCTCTAATAATGAACAATGATAAAAACAAAGTCAAAATTATTGCAACCTAGTAATATAAATATTTATTTTCTAACGTAATAAATCAAGTTTAAATTTCATTTCTTGCAAACTATAATATGTAATATAATTGGTTAAGAAAAAAGAATAAAATAATAAAAAAACAATAGTAAGAAAACTATAGACAAGACCGAACCAATCCATTATAGTGTAACAATAATGGAATAGCAATTCTCTCGTATCCGCTGAATAGCTACATTCTCTACTACTCACAATAAGAAATAATAAAGTACCGATAAAATGCAAAATAAAAAACTTTCAAGTACTAACCGATCTGATTCAACCATTTGCTTAATACTTTGCCTAATTGCTATTTTATAATAGAGTCTCTTGTTAATTTAAGATATAAAATTCAATACGCCGTTTATAATTTATTCGGACTTCTTATTTGAAGGGAAAGGGCAAAAAGACGAAAAAAAAAATTTTTGGGGGCTAAATATCGGTGCTCTTAATTTATTAAACGAAGCTACACGAATTCCTTATTCCTATAACTTTTAACAACAATTCCTTCAGCTACTAATCGAACTAACCGGATGCCCCTTTTTTTGTTTTTGTGCCAGAATTATCACGACAATTGAAAAGGTCGTTTGACAATTCAATCGAATTTCCCATCATATATAGAGTAAGATGCCTCTTCCTAACGTACGAAAATACAGTAGCAACAATTCGGAATGCTACAAGCTAGTACCCAGGAGTTTTCATATTGCAAAAGAGAAAAATAAAAAGGAAGACCCAAAATAAAAGGAAAAAAAAGAAAAAAACCTTTAATAGTACTAATGCTTCATTCATTTAAGGAGAATTAAAATTTAATTTTCTCCTTATTTCTTATTCAGCGTTCACTTGATTTTTTATTTCCGAATCACAATTCCTTAAAAATTCATATTACGTGAAATCAAGTAATAAGGATTTTTTTATTTAATAAAAATATCACAATTTCTCACAAAATTTCATATATTTTTTTTCTCAAAATCACTTTATATTAATTTAATAATGACCACTACCACCATTACCATTACCATTACCATTATCATTGCCACCACCACCACCGTCATTGCCACAGCCATCACCCCCATTACTACCATTGCCACTACTACTGACTACCAACCACTACCACTTATCGTCACCGGTAGTGTCACTACCAACCACTACTACCACCACCATCATTATCACTATTAACACCGTTACTATTACATTGCTATCACCACCATCACCTATCATCATCATTACTGTTATCGCCGCCACCATCGCCACCTCTTACCATTACTATCATCATCACTATTGCTGTCGTTGCTACCGTTGCAACTACTCTCCTCCCATCTCTTTAAGCTACTACCCTAACTACCGCCATTACCATCAACTATTGCCATAGCCATTGTTACCACTATTACTACCGCTTGTATCCACCATTGATCATTACCACCACCTCCACTTTCTATAGTTAATTTTCACCACCACTACTATTTATTACTTTAGAATTACTTGAGAAAGAAAATAAATTATGAGTATTTTAATCATTAAAATTCTATTACGTGATTATTTTTAAGTTATTTATTAATTTAATTAAATAAAATAATAGTTATTATACTCTTATTATATTTTTTTAAGAATTCAAATTACATTTCTCCTTTGTTCCATTCAATGAAGTGAATGAGCTATAAAAGTATGGATTTTCTTTCTCAGATTTCAAATATCTTTATTTACTATTTTTTCAATTTTCCTCGATTTATAAATTAACGAATAAGATTGCTTAGAAATTTGAGATTCCCTCGATTTACAAATTAACGAATAAGATTGCTTAGAAATTTAAAATATCATATGATATCATTATATTCTCTATAATCTCTACTATTAATTATATATAATAATATTTCAAAAGGTAAATAAAAAGAAATTGAGAAAAGTAAATAAAAAGATTCAATTTTGAATTATTATCATATATTAAAATTTTATCAATCTCAATATTTACATGCTATTAAGTATTATTAAATTTTTTTTCAAGTAAATGATGGAAAAAAAACAAAAGGGTAAGCAATTCCAATACGAAGGACCACGGTAATCTGGGGCTAGCGATGAAGTCAGTTGTGACCTATGTACATATATACGTGCAGCATGCAATTCGGTTTGTGGGCTGAATGGTCCAATCCGACTGCACGAGTGACCACTGCACCACGCCACTCGGGAATCTCAGTCAGACTACATGGAATATCTCAACATTTCTTCTTCTTCTTCTTCTTCTTCTCCATCTTTCCCCAACATCAATTGCCACAACACTCCCTGTCCTATTTCTTTAGACCCTAATTCCTATACACGTCTTCCACTTTTAAAAGTTATGGTTTGGGTCCAATTTCTAATTATGCATTGAAAAGATTTAAATGTATGATGTGTTTGATGATGCAATTTAGTTTTTTTATTTTTTACCAATTATTATACATAACTTTAGAAAGTATAAAAATTTAATCTAATTTATTTCATTTAAAAGATTAATCTCCACGCTATTAAACTATCACAGCCATAGCTATTTAGTTTAGTTGATATAGCATTTTTTTTTTTTTTTTTAAAGATAGATGGCTTATATTTAAGCATTTATTACGGTTCTATGGCAGTTTCACCTTTCCCGACATGGGCTTGTACTTTCATTCTTCATAAATTAAGAGACGAACAGAACAGAGTTTTTATTTGGCTAAAAACTGTTTCCAAGTTTTGCATAGACTAAAATCATATTACTCCTTTTGCCAGCATCTCTAGTTATATATATTCAATAGCATGTCACGCTGCTCGTTAAACATAGTGTGTATATATATATATATATTTGAATAAAACCTTATCATAGTCTATTCAATTTTAATTTAATATTTACTCAAATTTGAATCATAGTTATCAAAATTATGATTGTATTGTTTATTTAAATGTATAGAATCAGTAAAATCGTACAAAACCGATAAAATTATAAGTTTATAGAATTATATATAAGAGTTTATAATTTTATAAAAAATCTATATTTAAATGATTTTATATCAATTTTAATTAAGAAAAATATTATAAACTTATAAAATCGTATTTTTTACTTATGATTTTAACATCTTAACTTAATGAGCTCATGAATATAATTACAATTAAATTAAGCTTAAAAGCAAGTTGAGTTAGGAACGAGTTCAAATACTTATATTATTATACTTAAAAGTATTTTTTTAGATAAAATTAAGTACAATCAAGTTGAGTTTATGTTTAAAATTTTAGGCTCATGGTTCAATTAAATTAGAACTTTAAAATTTAATATTAAAATTGAAATCAAATTCTTACACAATATTATATTATCTCAAACTTGAATCTTTTACAACTCCAACATAACATATATATATTTTCTTATGGCCAAAAGATTAGTAGTAAAGCAAGAGGAGTAGTCGTAGTGCTGGAAGTGAAAGATGGATATGAATGGATGGTCAAAAGGGGTGGAATGCAGTCAGTGGGAGTCTGGGATGTAGTCTGATGAACTTAGTACGATAAGAAGACAAACCAGCGACTTATTAGCGGTGACTAAACGATGGAAGTCCTTATTTTTCAAGTCTTTATTAGCCTTGGGCAGTGTAGACTCACTGAGATAGAGATAACGATAGAGAAAGAGAGAGAGAAAGACACACACACACACATATATATATATATATGATGTTATATGTTACTGCATGTTTGGGGCTGTCAGTCTGATCTGGTTGGGGGTTTTGGTTTCGATATACAAATACAATACATTTCGGTTGTCGTTGTTGGTGCTTTGATGGAATTGGCCACTGTGGGCAAGCTTCTAGTTTTTGCTTTAACTTTAACCACAGCTTTATTCCTGGGGCTAACCCTCTCTTTAACCAAAGAAAAGAAATGCTTGGAATGCGGAGACTATAAAACTATTTCATTTATATATATATAATTCACCTATTTGGCATATGTATGCTTGACAATTTCATGAGTCATCTACACTCATGAATCCCTATATCCATGTTTTAAGTAACGATAACATTATGGTTTATATTTTAATTTTATCATTTTTAATAATTATACATCTTCAATTTTGATTAATTATATACCAAATTAAAATTTTAATTATCATAATGTATACCTCAATTAATACTAATTTATACTATTAATCTAATCAACATAATCAATTAATGAAATGACTACTCACAGTCTTAAGAGATTAATCTCTCTATAAGCCGTGAATAACCACCAATGGTTGCAAGTGAATCTTGCAACTTATATTTTTGAAATAAGTAAGGACCCATTATTTTGTAGTATATAGCTAATAACCACCTGATGGGACTCATTCAGTATCCCTAAGGCCCTAGGAGGCTGTCCTATGGGCTAATCATGCTAACTAGAATTTCAATGTAAATTGGAGTTAACTATAATGTAGAAAATAACAATTAAATTTTTAATTTAATGTATAACTAAATAAGTAAAAACTTTAGATATATCATTATCATAAGTGATAAAATTGATGTATAAATCATAATATTGACCCTATTTTGATATGTGCAACTAAAACCATACATCTTTAAATGATGAAATCGCATGGCATTGAAAATAATATAATTGAATTTCTTTTAAGACAAATTAGCTTTTTTAGCACTTATAGGGATAGATTTAGGGGATGCCTATGGGGGCTCTAACCACTCTAAGCTTAGGAAAAATTAATTTTTAATATTTTTAAAAGGAAGAAATGTATATTTTAAAGAGTAAAATATAATGTAAAGTCAAGTTTATCTCAGTGGTTAAGAACCCTTTAGTTTTACAAATAAAAGATTTTAGGTTCAATTATCTTGTTTGTCTTTTTACTTCTCCTATATACATTTATTACATCATTTTACCTTTTCTATATGTATTTATTGTTTAAAAGATATTTTTCACTTTACACTTCACACTTCTTAAAACTTTTTTTTTTTTTAATTTTTATTAGTAACACATCATAGGTAATAATTACATTATTCATTTTATAAATTAAACAAAGTTATCATGAAAAAGATAGTATAATACTTATAATTATGTCAATTTCCTTTTTTTTTTCATTGTACTAATAATTTCTTACTCAAATATTTTTTCTAATTTATTTTTACTAAAAATAAAAAGCTTCACAAGAATTTTTCTATCCTATTAAGATTTAGAAATTATTACAAATTAAATTATTAAAAAAATCTTTTAATATATATAAAATGCAATATAATTACGATATTAATCAAATATTTTCCTATCTATGATTTTAATATTAACTTAATTAAGATAAGTTTAGCCCCTCCAATTACATCATCCTGAGTTTGTTCCTAGGCACCTATAATATAAGACTAGATAGATGACTTGATCAGAGCAAATCGCATTAATCAATGAGCATATTGTATATTTTGTTTTATACATGAAAAATGTAACCATATATGAAACTTGTTTTTCTTCATGTGTTAAAAAATTTGTAAAAGTTGCGTTTAGTTGTAGATGCAATAGGACCTGTCTAATTATTTTCCTTATTACATAAGCAAGTCTCTCGTGTGCGTGATTCAACAAAAAAAAAAAGAAAGAAAGAAAAGAAAAGAAAAATTCACATAAAAAAAGTCTCTCGTGTGTGTATGCGTTTGTTCTCTCACAGCACCCCACAAGTAACAGTGTCCTTTATTTATTTTTTTAAAAAAGGGTTGGATGAATAATTTCCTTCTCTTTTTAATAAAATTATCGTGCGTAAGGGTACGAAGAAACAAGCTTTACCTAAAGTTTTTGTCATAAGATCTTCTTAAGCAAGAAAAGCATAGTCAAGGTCCAAAGCAATTCCTTTCTCTCTCTCTCTCTCTCTCAACTTATTTTGTTTTCTTGTTGGCAAAAAATTGTTCAAAGGCCCAGCACACCAAATGGGGACTTTTCCTATTTTTCACGTCCTCTTTTTATGTAAAAATAAAATAAAAGACCCCTTGTCTGGAAGCACTTTGTTGTCATAATTTATGACACCATATGCAACCCTATAATGTTGTCCTAAGATTTGTTTTTTAGTGATTACTTTTTTCATCTTAGCTAGCCGTTTTATTTAAACTTTCTTAATTTATTATTTTGACTTGTATGTACTAGAAGGATTTGTATTCAAGTGCTTGGACTTTAGCTGAAACTGTTCATTTGTTTTAGAATGTGCTCTGTTTTGTACTGATATTTTATATAAGTCAAAGTTTAGAAAACATGAATTAGAATAATAAATTTTCCATCTCAAAATGAATAGTTCAACTCTATTATTTGAAAAAGACCCACAAAAATAAATTTTACATAATTACTTAACTAATGAAATTTTCAAAACCGTTATAACCTAATGAAAAAAATGCGAAGCTTTTAATGAGATTGGTCAAATTTGAAGTCCTTATTCTTCAAATTGTAACATATAATTAAAAAAAAAAAAAAAACTAACAACATAACTAATTTTAAGGACAGCCAAGAGAGGACCTAAATAATCAACTTTATAATAACAAATCATTTTCACATCATTGTTGTTCATGGGTCATTCACAAATCGGTCCAAAAGGGGGGAAAAAATGCGTTGCTAATGTTGATGTGTGATTTATTGAATGTCGTTTAGTTGGGGCCACGAATCCAATTTAGAAAGTTCTCTCACACACCTCTTTTAATTAATGGAAAATCGTTCCCTCCCAAGGCTTTGGAAGGTGGAACTCCATTTTCAAATGCATTATTCAATTTCCAAATTTAGTCCCGGCCGAAAGAATATACTAAATTTAGCTGGCTATTCAATAATTTAGAGTTACTTTCGTTACTAATAATTTAAAAATAAATAAAAATTCAAAAATGATCCCACATTTTAAATTCAATCATATGCATTAAGTAATAAGCATAAAAGCTTATATTAATCTGTAAAGTCAAATTTTTGAATCATTAAGAACGTTATAATCTAATCGTGTGAATAAATGTTTTTTAATAGGACATATTTGATTTAATTTTCTCCTCCTCGAATTTATAATATGATGCAGTTGATTTAAAAAAAAAAAACCTTTTAAATTAATTAATTATGAAGCTAAAATTTTGCGTGATTATAAATCAATAACCTACAAGTTCAAAACCTTTTTTCTGTAGCCAGCCATCTCATCATCGATGTTAATGAAAAATCGATTTTATGGCCTATTAGTGACAATGAATGTCAAACAATCAATAGCTAAGACTCTACGAGCTTTTGATGTTGTGCTTCTGAATTTCTTAATTACAAAGACACGTACTTTGAAAAGTGATTATAAAGCGATGAATGGACACGGAGAGAGAGAGAGAGAGAGATGTAATAATCTCAATCCCCAAGTCTTTCCCAATTTCCAATGTTGGATTCCCTTGATTATTACAATGTTTCTTTTGATTTCTTGTTTCAGATTACAACGTCGGTTTATGTTGTGTTAAAAGAAGAGACCAGTTGGATTGTTCCATGGCCGTACTAGTAGCAGCTTGTGATCTTCATCAAATCACACCATTTAATATACAAAATATATCGTACGTGCTTACTTTAGATTGCTTCTTCAAATTAAAGGGCTTTTAGGAGGGGGGGTTGAAGGTTTTATGCAATTAAAACTTTATACCATACCCTCAAAGTGGATCCAGCACCCAATCTTTTTGGCAACACTTGAAATGTAAGATCTCGCCTTGTCATTTGTCCTAGATTTGACGTATGACTTTGTCTTGTCTAATTTGTTTTACCTAAACAAGCCTATTATTTTATTATTTCTCTCTTCCAAGTGAAAAGTATCTCGCTAGGAATATTCAACTAGTGTCTAAACCATCACAACCTGGAAAATCTGAAGCAGTAAAACGCAGCATTTCTAAACGGTTAAACTTTTGAAGGACAAAACGAGGGTTAGAATTAATACATAGCACACATTTTCCTTTTATTTTATGATTGAAACTACTAAAGTCTGTCTGCCACACAATCGGTATTTCTATTTGCATCGTGCTAAAAACGTAATGAAAACTTAAATTCAAAATCTCAAGGATTAAGTTAGCTGGTGACAATTGGCTTAGCTTAAAAAAGCAGGAGAATTTCAAAAATGTCAAAAGTGGTTCAGAAGTAGAAGTAATCAAATGGAGTAAAAGCGAGAAGACAACAAAAATAAATAAATAAATAGGTCAGCTTAAGGAGACTATAAATTCCTATTTCATAAGAAAATTACCTAATTGTCCCATCATGTGTCAATAAATACTAATTTTCTTATGAAATAGGTTCACAAAATTGGGGGTTACATTAGTTAGGGTCCACCATATAAATTGCTTAACTTTTAGCACAATGTTTATTTTCTAAATCACAAACTGGTCAAGGAAGGCTCTAATCCTTAATGATTCAACTTAGTACTAGCATGTTCCTCATGTAGCTTATAAGGCTAGTCACCACCAGCCATGAACTTAAATTCCATGATATGAACTTTAATGAATTGTTGCTTCTGTTAAAAATAAGCTCTGGCCCATTTTCGTTTAGCCCACCCCCCAAAACCCAATACTTCCTGGTTTTTGTTTCTTTCCTTTCACCAAATAACTCTTCATCTTTAACTCCTCTATACTTTCAAATCACTCTGCTTGCATGAAAGTTCTTCAGGACATTTTACCACTAAAATATTTATGAGCACATCATTGGAAGTACATTACGCACTTGTTGTCCTTCACTCTTGAGCTCAAAAACTAAAATATTTAAGAGGGTGGTTGTTCTGAGCAAGATTCTATGGTTAGTTGGGGTTGTTGATTTATGAAATATGCAATTCAAAGGTTTCCATTTCAAAACAGAGGGTGACTTAGCTTGACGGTGCATTTCCGATTCAATATTTTGTAGTTGAAGATGATTTTCACCTTCAGTTGGGCATGTGACTTGATTTGGGTTTAGCTTATGTATGGGGTTATGTTGAATTAAATACCCTACCACCCTTTACCAACTCACACTTGATAAGAGCACTCAAAAAAGAAAAGAAAATTAAATAAGTCAAGTTTTTATTTGTCCTTTTCATAATAAATTTTTTTAAATTTGTAATTTTATGTGATCGATTTTCATATCCTTAAAAAAAAAGTTAAACAACAAACTTATCTTATTCCATTATTACATTTTATTGGATGCTTCCCAAGCAATTGTTAGTGAAATTAATCCTATATTCATAAATTTAACTTAGTCAATAACAATATAAGACTTAGCACTAAAAGTTTTAACATAGTTGGTGCATTATGGGAAAATACTTTTCATACAACATTTACCTATATTGAATTTGCCATGTTTAGCTTTTATGGAGAACCCCAAAGTACCCGTTTATGTGTCTATGTATAGCTTGTTGATAAATTACTCATGTGGCCAATAGTATGAGTGTTTGAACTGCATAGTTGTCAAAATAGGGATTTTATGAATCACTAGAGAGTCGATGAAATTGCAAGAAGAATGGAATCATAACATTGTAAGATTTTTACAACTTATTCAAACTAACTCTCAAACAAGTAAATATACTTACAATAATCAATAAAAAGCTTGAAATGCGTGATAAAAACAAAGAAATACATTATAAATTGTGATTACAATATAAGTTTAATATAAATAACCAAGCAAAAACGATGGACAATTATGTAAGTCCATAAAACTAATAACATAAATTGTTGTACCAATACAAAACAATACAACATAAATCATTAATAAAAATACAAAACTCAAACAAATCATCAATTGCCTTATCATCGTTAATACTACCACTACTCTTACATCATCATCACCATTATCATTATTGATGTCCTCATCATCATCATCGTTACCAACATCATTATCGGTATTGCTATAATGATTTACTATCTTTTAACTCAAAGTCTTTTGTAGTACCCATTCGTATTTTATTTTTAACAAAATCAGTGTCATGAATTCCCAAATCATCTTGTATAATGCTTTATGCTCAAGACATTACAGATTGCTATGTGATCCTCATAATCTATTGCATGTTAGGCATAAACGAGCAACTAAAAATTTCCAAAAATTTATGTAAATGTCTCAAAATAATCTCATAAAATTTAATTCTCCACTTTAAATTAGAAAGACTAAATAAATTACTTAAATCCTTGAACAAAAAATACTTAACATAAATTAAATTCTAACTATCTTAGCTCAAGGGTCATCTTCATAATGGTAATACCGATTGTCACTCCTTCATCTTAGTAGTCATGGTGCTTACTAATACATTAAATTCTATAACTTCAAATTAAGCTCTTGCATCCAAAAAAATTATGAGGGATGAGCTAAAGTCTAATATGTGAAATCTGCAAACACATACGCATGCAATGTGATACAATGGAAAAAACAAGCAAGCCATTTAATTATCTTTTATTAGCTAACTAACAACACATTCTAGGATCATTTGCAACTAATTCTAGACTCGGAATAACTCATGACTCTATTTCACAATTCTTAGGTCAAGAGAGTAGCATTACGATCCCCATCTAAATAGGCATTAAGATACTAATTTTGCAACCCTCAAACACCATCTAACCTAACTTGTACTAGATAAGTGATACTATGATCCTCGAATACCAATCTAATCTACCTCATATCATTTTCAATGGAGACTCCATTAAGAACAATGTATCTAATGATCATCTAGGTGCCACCTTAATGACACTGGTATTGTGACACCCTAATCCTAGCTAAGTACAAGCTATAAGCACAGCTTATATTCCATATAATTATTAGTCTAGCTTATTTTGAACAAAACTATACATGCATAAGCAATAAATAAGGATAACACGTAGTTGGTTCCTAAGCAACGATTACTGTTAAACTCATACTGGAATCACTTCCACAAAGTTCTACACCCAAGTTAAGTATACCAAAAGTAAACTTCTAGTATCAGTTTATTTATTTCCTATTTGTTACCCTATAATAAAGTCTTAACTCTTTTAACTATCTTTAAAGGTTTAACCTTTTAAATCGATTCTTTGACTCTTATCTATTAAGTTAAGCTTTAGGAATCTACAAAGGTTTTAAGATAACCATTTTGGTTTAGGAAGTAGATTTGGAAGGATATATGATGAAACTAATAAGGAATGGAACTTAGAAAAAGGAAAGAAAGAAAAGACAAGAAGTATACAGCTAGAACCAATCGTATATTCGACCATACTCTTTAGTACAGTGTAAGCACCCCGTGCTCTTGGTTGTGCTGCTTAGCACTATCACCAACACGTTGTGCACTTAGTTATGTTGCACTCCATGAGCAACCCTCTCATCTCCTTCAATCCACCGTTTCTCTAACCCTTTTGAACTTACCTTTAACCCATCAACCTCATGAAAACCCCCCATGTCACTACTCCTTATACTTTAATCTATAGGAAAGAATGTTTCCTCCAAAACACGAATCAACAATAAGAGTTAAAGATCATATATTGAATAGCCAAAATTTTGTGATTCTTAAGATGCGCGCTTAATAAATCAAACCAGCTACAATACAAATATACATCTAAAATTAATAAGAACATTCATTGATTCTCACTTATCATGAATAGCATTGCTTGTGGATTTAGGATATTCCTAATTCTAATCCTTACCACTTTCTCCTTATCATGTTAACTTGCACAACTAATGATTTCCACTACATTCTTCAACGACCTTAAGACAAAATTATTGTTATTAGGGCTGATTCAACGAAATCTTTTATTACAAATATGGATCTTACCTTTCTCTTCCTTGATTTGCACCAAAAAGGATCCAATTACTCTATAGTGGCTTTAGTTTCTATGAAAGAAGGCAAAATGTTCTCTTTTTAGTACAATGTAAAAATTAACAAAGGTTTCCTTAACCCTTTACATAACCATCTTGGCTAGTTACCAAAAACCCCTTTTTTTGAAATCCTTATTACCTTTTTAATACCCCGACTTATATCCCCTTGATTATTTTATTTTATGGAGTTTTACATCTTGACTCCTATGACTCTCTAAATTTATATATGCACTAACTTCCTTCATAAATCACTTTAATCTTTTTTTTTTTTCCCTCTTGCACTTGAAAGGATTTTAACCAATCCCTATTTGATAAATTAAATATGTCCCCTTCCTCAACTATCCATTCATCATCTAATGAGAGATCTTCAATAGTAAAATTAGTGCTGTAATCAATTTTTCTATTTTACTTATCTCACAATTTCAAGTTACGCATTACAAACACTAAATCACTCTTCCTTTCTTGATGTTGCCTAGCTCTCCTTCTTGTATGAATATAAAAATTGAAAAGTTTATATATAAGATCGATAGTATCATTAACATATATATTGAATGACAAATAGAAGAATTATTGGCGCTCTACCATTTTAAATGCCTTCTAGTTATGCCAAAGTATTATATCTAAAACTATAAAGTGTGTAGAATTGAATAATCTCACGTAGATTCAAAATTTTACATAGTCTAAAGACGTTAAGTTAGGATTCTATTAGATTTTTCTCGTAAAAGGTTTTATGTAGGTTTTAACTATGAGATGACTCATAAAATCGTAGAACTAGAGAAGTTGAATTGGGATTTCAACAACCATGGATAGGAGTACAGATAAATCAAATAACTTGAGCAACATTCAACTTAAGAATTTAAAAATTCAAACTTGAGTTTTGATAAACTTATAATTTTGAATTCTACCTTGACTTGAAAGTATTCATTTCAATTAAATTAATACTAAACTAAATTTTGATAAAAGACTATATGTTTAAACCCTATTTAAGCTCGATCAAGCTTCGTGCGTGTTGAATCAAATAAGTTGATTCTCAGTCAGATCAATAAGCTATTTGAGTTTGTATGGTTGTCCATATTGATTTAGTTCAATTATATCCTAAGAATAATGGCTCCCCCTACTTTTATATCTTTCTCTCTACGTTGTATGTAAAATTGTCTTCTTATATCCAAGGGTGTTTCTGGTTCTATTTGGTTCGTTCGAGAGTTAGACAAAACAAAACCACATTTAAAAGGGTTCAATTCGAACCCTTAATGAATCAAACTGCTTTTAATGATTTGAAGTTCTAAGTCGAATTATTTTAAATGTGATTAAGTTTGGTTTGAAATGTTTTTAGAAAACACCTTGCTCTAGTTGGTAAATTAATGGTCGTTGAAATTTTCAACCAAACATAAAATCACAAAACATTATAACTTTGTGATATTGCATTTTAGGTGGTAATATAGATATATGTCTATTTAAGAGATAAGAGTCATGGTAAAGGAAAAAAAGTTGATTGTGCAGGTTAATATTGTGATGAGGGATGATAAGAAAAGTAAAGCAAGGACAAATAAATTGCAATATCAATAGAGTTTAATATTAAAAAATTATAACTTATTTAAAAGCGGTCTAATTTAGATTCAAACGGTTCAATTCAATTTGACCTCCAAATTGAATTGTAAACCATATGAACTCTCTCCAAACCAAATCACAAACGAAACTGTAATATAAACTCGGTTCGGTTTGATGAACAACCCTACTTATATCTATCTTGAAGGCAAGTAGAATTTCATGAGAATAAACATGATGTGGCTCTTTAGATCTTATTTTCCTTAATTATTTCTAAAATAAGACCAAAAAAAAAATCGAAATTAAAATAGCTCGTCTACATCTGTTGGAAAATAATTTTTGTAAGCTTCTTCTATCATTCATTGATATGTCTGATTTACAAGTAATAGATTACACGTTAGAATGGGATGGACATGAGCTAGTAGTTATCCGGAACTCTACGCCATTGGGCTAATAACACTTAATGGGTCGATATGATGGATGGCACCATAAGAGCTTGATTGCTTGTCATTAGGAGAGAGTAAACGGAAGAAAGAACTTGTCTTCATTGCAAAAGCTTTAATTCTATGGACCCTAACGCTATGTTTGGGTTGATAGAAAGATAGGGGAGGGGAGTAATAGGAAAGGAAAAGATTTTCCTTCCCTATTTTGGAAAAGTATAGAAAGAGGAAGGAAAGGAATTTGTGGGGAAAGATTTCCCTTGGGTTCCATAAAAACCCTTGTACATGTGGAGGGAATTAAAATGAATTTATATGAAATGACATAAATGACCTTTGAATAAAGACACGCTTTAAGGTTTTAAGGGCTTTTTAGTATTTTAGCAGGTTTAAAATAACACTTAAATAATTTTCTTTTTATAATTATTTCTTTCTTACCCAAACAAGTATTTTCCTTTCATTTTCACTCACTCCTAATTCTTTTAGCTCATTTTCCTTCTTTTTCATTTCTTCCCTTCTATTGATTTTCATGAAAGTTTATAATAATAATGATGATGATGATGATACATGGTTTAATGCATGGTTTGAAATTCTAATAAATGACAGGAGAAATGGATCAAATTCTGAGAATTGGGATTTTAAAGAGTTTAGAATTCTCCTAAATACAGTTTTCATGTTGAGCAAACCATAAACAATTTGAGATTTTGAATTCTATAGAATCCTATTATTATTCTATATAATTAACCAAACAATGTTTACTATCCACAAACACTGGCATTTCATTCTATATTTAATTTAAAATATTTATTAGTACCATCTTATTACGTAAATCATTTACATTTGTTCACGTTACTAATGGTATGTAAAGATAAAAATACACATATATGAAGTATTGAAAACAAAAGTACAAATATATCGCAAGTCAAATGATGAAAATTTAGGTATATAAAATAAAATATATTAAAGATACAAAAGCAAAGAGGAGGATGAATTAGTTTTTGTTATCCCTCTTGTTGAAGTTTCAAGTAAGTTTAGTCACAAATACCTAATGAATATTGGCTTTTGCAAGGAGATAAAAAACCCATAGTGCAACATCTTCAAAACTGCCCATCTTTAAACCTTAAATTCAAATGTTGTCATTCGCTTACTGATTTTATCATGGTCAATTTGCTTAATTTCTAGTCCAAAATGACTTATGGTTCTTAAGGTTCCTCAAGTAAAAGAACTTATTGAAGATTTTACTTTTAAGGTTTCAATGCTCGCAACAGCTACTTTCATTGGCTCCGTGCCCCACCCACCCCCGAACTCCCTTCCCCCACCCACGCCAGAAGGGCAAAGCTCTATGTTCTAAACTTGTGCATATATTAGATTCAAACATTTTGCTGCATACTTGGTTTTTTCATTTAGACATAGTTCAGAACAGATTTCTGTCACCAAAGCAACCACTGCTGCACTCCCAAGTCCTCCCTAATCAAACCAACATAAGGGAAATTCTTAAAAGCTATGACACTGACCTGAAAATTGAATTGCAGAAGAATAATTATAAGGATGCTCTGCTAAAATATCACCATCAAACTTTATAGCTTTACAGCCCACGGGAGAATAGGTAACAGTTCAAATGCATTATCACACAACAAAATTAAAACTATACATGGCTTAGGGGAATTACCTCCAGATTAACATTGTCCCACCAAGCGATAAGCAGGCATTGGAAACTTACTTCTTTCCAGACCTCCCCCAGATAGACTGCCAGAAAACAGGCCAATTCTTCTGGGCTTCATTCCAACCCAAGAGTGAACCTTCCCTCATGGGATCCCAGCTGGAGGAAACTATTCCATAGCTCACTCCCAAGAGAGCTGTCCCAAAGAATATGAATGACACAATGAAGGGTACCCATGTTGGAACATCAATCTTTAAGCCAACCTTAAGATAGTAAAAGAATGGGAAGAACAATAGCCCAATAAAAAGTGGGATTCCAACTGAGAATGCCATCCTGCCAATCATCCTGTTGGTGACGATTTCTGGTATTACACCGGCACTAGAATCTTCTTCAATTTCTTCATCCTCACTGCTATCATCCTTGCTAGTTTTTTTGGTCCTTTTGGTTTTCTTTGGTGATGGTCCAAAGCCTCTTGGGCCCTTCAAGGCTGCATATAGTTGCATGGTATTAGTCTGGCTTCTATCTAAGGGGAGCTTTTCTATAGAAACTGGAAAGCAGGAAATGTGCCCATCCGTACTCCTTTGTCTTTCCCAGTGGTTAGTGGAAAGTAAGGCACCATGCTTCTTTAGCACTTTTGTCTGCCCATATTTATCTTCAATCTGTGAAATTGCAGAAGCAATCTAAATGAAAGGGTCCATGTATATATATATATCTATCTATGTATATATGTACGTATGTATGAAGAAGAAAGAGAGATTAATTCATATGCAACAAAGTTGAATTTATCATCACTGAAGGAGCACCCTCTTCTGAGATAGAACAATAAGAATATCTATATCTCCTGCTTCCTTTTAGCCAGAGATAAAACTAATTAAATGTCATTCAATTAGAAGCCTGAATATATCTAGGCTTATTCTTTCAGATCTTTCTTAACATTATTCACTGCAGCACCACATTTCCGAGTATTAGGATACATTCTCAAATTGTAGGGTTGAGCAAGAGAATTCTCAAACAGTTATATTCATATATCCACAAATAAATCTGATGTTGAGATCCATCTTGTATTACTGGCTGGTAAAAAAAAAAATGCATACAAGCTAACCAATCTCAATATCACCTATTCTCATCTCTCTAATTGGAATGCCACGTTAATTTCATTTCAGCAGTGGAGACTGATTGGAAAACAGTCGCAAAAGTCAAGTCTCATCTCCTGTCATATTCCTGTTTTACTAGCAATTTGCTTCTGCCCTCCAATTTGAGGTTTCCATCATCAAAATATATTTTCTCTGATCAACTTCCTTAATTCTCCCATCTATGTTGGCAGCATCTCACCTTTTTTCGTTTTCTTTTTCTTTTTCCCTCTTTTTTGGAGTTTCAGTTGGCATTCCGTGTTTTACTACACCTGGGCGTGCTATATGTGGGTGTGTGACTCACTTAACTTTCCAGCCTCCTTCAAATCATGGTATGGAGCACTGCCAGCCTTCTAACAACCAGTCATGCCTATCCCTTGCAGAAATCCTTATGAAGTTCATCTCTTTAGTGAAAATATATAAATTCATTTTTGGGGCTTTCTTCTTTCAAAATGACAAAAAAGGAACATCCTACACATAAGAGTCACTTTGTCAGCAGCTCCTCCTCGTTGTGCTTTATTTTCTCTATTATAACCTATTGCATTCAACTATCCTCTTTTTCTGCACAACATATCCATCTGTAATTGAACTTCCACCAGTTTTGCCTTTATATCTTTTCTGGTAATGGCACTATCTTCTATAGTTATGCCACACCAATGTTCTTCTCATCATGTTCTAGCATAAATGCTCTACCCAACTTCCACTTTACTACTAGCAATCCTATTTTATCCCTGCTATTTCATCTTTTCCAATTACTCACAAGAAATACACGCCTCTTAAGATTCTAACTCCCACCCTCGTGTTGGAAAAATGCATCAGAATGAGGAGTTCCTAGTGACCAATTCTTGAAGACTAATTGCAATATGATCTACATCTCTTACCCGTAATTTCATCATCCCGAAAAATTCATGCTTGCTCGTTCCAACAACTTATAAAAATTAAAACCAAATTAGGACGCTTATAAGCCACAAAATCTTACACACTGTCACATACATCTGCTGCCCACTTCTCAACCCTGCGGTTGATAAAACATCTGGAAAACTAAAATGGTCATATGAGTAACAACTAACAAGTACTGAGAGAATTTTTTTTCTTTCCTCAGTGGATTAATGACGTAATAAATAATGTGCTTGACTAGGATTTTACTCTTTACGAATTCCCCCCAATTCTTCCGCTATTCAATATTGGAATAGCAACGAGTGCAAAAATCCAAGTGCATAGCAGAAAATGAGTGTAGAAAGTCCTCTAGTAAGATAAAAAGAAATTACTATAGAAGATATGAAAGAGAAATTGGACCTTGCGAAGTGAGTCCGATATCTGTACTGCCCCTAAAACGGCAGCCATTTCTCTGTCTACGGCGAGAGAGAGAGAGAGAGAGAGAGAGAGAGCGAGCGAGAGAGAGCACCAACTGTGATAACTGTAGTTAACTGAAATTATACAACTCCTCCATGAGAGAGAGAAGCGAGAGAATGGTGGATAAAGTAAGGCGTAAGATCAGATAAAATGTACATAGTTGTTATTGATAAACAATTCCAGGCCAGCCCACTGTTTGTTTTTACTTGCGGGTTTAGTGGGCGGTTAACGGTTAGCCCATATATTTTAAAATTAGAGAATTTTTATGGTCCATTTTATATTTTGATATGATTAATTTGGCTTTTTATTTTGGCATTAATATAATATTTATTAGATTTGAATAATTAAAAATATAAGTAGTTCAATAATTCAAATATAATAGATATTATATCAACGATCCGATAAAAAACAAAACTGATCTTATCAAGTTAATAAATGAGACCATAGAAAATTCTTTAAAATTGAGCTTTCAAAATTTAACATTTAAATCTTAAATCTTGGGGCTTCAAAAGCTCAATTTTAATCAATGAGGTTTGACGGTATACAAGAAGAGATAGCTTTGTAATTTATCATAATTTGTAATAAGATTTTCATTCAACTTAAGCAAATGTGTAGTTGCACTTCTTAAATGATAACAAAATGTAAATAAATCTTATAAATTATTGAAGTTAGTTCCACATAAATATAACAAGGACAAAAGCCTAATTATCAAGGTTGTTACATTTATTATTTAATATGACAAATAGAATGGAAAATCAATCACGTTTGAGAAACACCTAAATTCCACATAGTATCTAAACCTATGGACCTACGAACATTATAAAGTATAAAGTTTTAAGGTACTTTCATGGGGGCATAGAATAGAATTTGGTACCACCTATTTGGTACATTAGCCTCCAGGATAAACGACAATACAAGGATCCCAATACTATCTATCCAATACATAATTGCTTGTAGTTAAACCATAACGTTTTGAGTATATTCGATTTACTAAAAAAAGAAACTTTAATTGATGAACAAATTTGGAAGAGAAAATGTGAAACAAATGCCTCGTAAATAAGTGCTTCAAGCTACTATAATAACCTTTTATAGGATGCATAATGCCAAATAAGTTCGACTTAATAATTTATAATGAAGCATGTACTTGCAATGCATATCTACAAAAATATATCTAGATCACCTAAACAATTATGGGCTCTAGATACCAAATCTAAAGTGGCAATATGCTTCTTTCCTAGACCTTACTATGCTTGGGCATCAAGTAAATGAAAGCATAGTGTAGAGAGCTAAATTAGTTATATTTAAAATATTGCACTAAGTGTCTCGGTCTAGGATTTTATCTAGCATACAAATAGATTGTATGATACTAACTATTCTGCCTCTACAGTAGTAAGCAAGTCTAACTTACGTAATGATAGCCAATAAGGCTTGATATATGTAAGGCAACACGCATAACATATAAGAGTAACAAATAAAGTAAAGGGATAAGGACAAAAATCGTAAAATGAAATATCACACATTTATTAATCTATCGATATTACAAAGTGAATGTGCACAGCGGTTTTGTGTATAATAGGATTTATTTGGTTGTGACTAATTAAAGTGGTAAGTAAGAGTTTCAATCGAGAAAAGTACTCACACTTATATAAAGAGCTTTACACCTATTTCTAACATTATAAATAGAAAGTACAAAAATAACAAGTAATTCTAGTTATAAGGCGAAAAAAAGTCTCCCTTTATATACAATAATATACAAAAAGGATGAGGTATTATTAGTATAGATGTATTATAGGAAGGGACCCTAATACCCCCTTCGTTTCCCTCCTCCCACTTAATTCTATTGACATCCTTAGTAATATGTACTGGAGCTCGGATCTAGTGGTGAGGGTCTTTTAGTTAGCAATATAGATTTTATCTTTGATAAGGGCTTAAGATCCCTTTTAGTCTCTAGTTGTTATCTTCTTCTTAGCAATCTCTCTACTTAGCTAAGTATTTTGTATGCTCTTCTCTAGTGGTGGGATCTTTGATGTTTCTCTCTACAAGGATGTCTTTGATAGCTTTACTTAAGTTGAAGTTAACCTTGATGTGTGACTGCTTAGATACATTACAAGATAGACCTTCCATGTTTGGATAATATGGCTTTATGATATTGACATGGAAAACTAGATAGACCTTTAACTACACAAAAGGCTCGATCTTATGAGCTGCTCTTCCAATCTTCAGGATGATGGGGATTAAACTAATGTATCTTTCAATCAATTTGCCATCCTTATTCTACAATAATGTGACTTATTTTAGAAGGTGCTCCATGAGGACTTGGTCTTTAACATTGTACTTTCTAGGTTGGTGGTTCTGATCTGTCCATTTCTTCATCCTCTTAAAAGCCTTATCAAGATAAGTTGTTACTACTTTTGAACTCCGCTTCTAATCTCTAGTAAATTGGTAAGCTCTTAGGCATCTCCCAGTGAATGGTGTGACCATTATGTGAGATAATAGTAGTTGTTGACTCATAATGATCTCAATAAAGTTCTTGTTGGAGGAATATCTCCATTGGATGTTGAAACAAAACTAGGCAATATTCAACAAATCAACCCAATTCTTCTAACTAGCATTGATAAAGTGTCGAAGGTATTCCTCCAACAATCTATTGAATCCCTTTATCTACCCATTGCTTTGAAGATAGTAACTAGAGGTTATGCTTAACTTAGAACCTAAGAGATGGAACAACTCCATCCTGAACTTCCTTGTACTCCCTAAAGCTTCATGATATGCTTAAAGAAGAGTTAGGTAGTTTCTTCTGTGTTTGAACTCTTCGTGAGGGGAATGAAGGTTACATACTTGGAAAACCTATCAACAACAACAAAAATAGATGAGTTTTCCCCCACTTTTGGTAAGGAGGTGATAAAGTCCATGGAGATGCTCTCCTATGGGCGAGATGGCACTGAAAGTGACTCCAATAGCCCTGTAGTCTTTTGCCTCTCAACTTTATCTTATTGGCGAGTTAAACAAGTCTTGGTGCAGCTTATTATGTCCCCCTTCATATCCGGTTAGCAATACCTTATTTCAACAAGCTTAATGTTCTCTATCATTTGAAGTGTCCAGCCCACGAAGTATCATGGCACTCATTTAAGAAAGCACCCTTCTCAAACTACCCACCTTCAGGACATAAAATCTATGCCCCTTCATGTAGATGAGGTTGCCTTCTACTTATAACCGACAAGTCTTCCCTTCTTCAATCAACTGCTTGAGATTTTTAGTCAACAGATCTAGGTCTAAATGTTGCTCGATCTACTCTTAGATTGAAGTAGAGACTTGACTTGCCAACTAGTATGCAATCTACATTAAGGAAGCTAAATCCGCTCTCCTACTCAATCCATCGCTACTTGATTTATCCTCCTGTTGCGGATAATAAGTCATATGGTAATTTATATTCCAACAATATCAGCTTACAATTTAAATATTAATGATTTTAAACATGGATGACCAATAATATTTTGACTTTAAAAAAATGTTGAGAAATACTCAGATTCCACATAGATCTAAACCTACGAACATACAAATTTCATAAGGTATAATGTTTCAAGGTGCTTTCATGGGATCATAGAATAAGATTCGGTACCACTTGTTTGGTACATTAGCTTTCAACATAAGCTACAATATAAAGACCCCTATACTATCCATCAAATACCTAATTTCTTGTAGTTAGACCATAATGCTTAAGTATACTTGATTGTAGAAAAAAGCAATGTGAAACAAAAGCCTCATAAAAAGGTGCTTCGAACAACCATAATAAGAAAATTATAATGGAGGGTATCAATATTTGTGGATAAATTCAAATAAAGGATTAACATTTCAAAAAATTTAAATAAGAGATTAATGTTTTATAAAGTAGTTTAAATAAGAAATCCATAATAACTAATGTATAAAATTGTTTGAATTATTTTGTGAAATGTTAATCCTTTATTTAGATTTTTCGAAATGTTGATATCCTGTTTAAACAACTTTATGAAATATTGATTCTTTGTTTGAACTTAACTCCAAACATTAATTATCTCTGTTATAATTCTCTCCATCTATAATAGCCTTTTATAGGATGCATAATGGTAAGTGAGTTCAACTTGATAATTTATAATGAAGCATGTCTGTAGAATACATATCTATAAAAGTACATCTAGATCACTTAAAAATGATGGGTTCTCTGATACCAAATCTTAAGTGGTAATATGCTTTGATCCTAAACCTTTACTATGCATAGGCATTGAGTAAACAAAAGGAAAGTATGGAAGGCTAAATTGGCTATATTTAAAATATTGCATTAAGTACTCATTTATTTCAATTTGACTCCTTATACTAAGTAATAAGGCTTAGATAATCTACTTTACACTTCAAATGATTTAAGGAGATTTTGTATAGTAGGCTTAAAGTAGGGAATATTGGATCACCTCTTTTGCTCTTAACTTTTCTTAAGGAGGCTTATACACTTAATAAGGTTCTTTAAGAGCTTAGACCTAAGAGGAACCAATGGAGGCATCCATTAGAGGAGGACTCATCTCCACCATTAACCACTAAAGCAATTCAATGGAGGTCATCAATATGCAAACTCTATAAATATCTCAAGAGCTTTACATTATTTCAGACAATATTGTCAAATTGAAACTCTATAAGATAAAAAATACTTAAAATAAAAATACCTTTCTTTAAAACAATGGGGTTGATGCTATATAATAAACTCACCTATCATTCATGTGTATGAACTTCTTGAGATTGATTGTTCCCTATCCCTTACTTCTCTCGCTAAATTACCTCCATGTATTAATTCCATGTCATTTTCTTAAAGTCACATAAAGTACAAGATTTACTGTATGCATATGAGAACACTACAAACAGATCCCTTCATCCATGGGAACTAACAAAACAAGTTTATTTTCATAATGTCCATATTATGGGGAAACATTAACCAAGAGAAAGAGAACGAGCAATTATGTTCAAAGATTTAAGTGCATTTGTGGCCTAAGTATCAACAAGAATTACTATCTTAAGGACCCAAAACTTGAATGAATTATTTATACTTTAATAAGAAACAATTCATATAAATTATAAAAAACATAGGTCCTAGATAAGCAACTGAGAGGAAAGATTAATTGATTTCTTCAAAATTTTAAAAAGCGTTTGTTCAAATTATATGTATTCCCCCTTTAAATTTCACAAAATACGATTGAAGAATTTATCAAAGTTAATAATTGGATATGCAAGTATAACACAAACTAAACTAAGTAATGTAAGGTAATAGATAAGTGAAAGAGATAAGGATAAAGGAAACAAACCATAAATTTATAAAGATTCAACCTTTTGCCTATGCATTTATACCAATATTACCAACTCAATCAATATAAATCTACTATAATATCATTGATTTTAAGTATAGTAAGTCTATAGACGAAACAATTCTCAAAAGACTAAGGAAAAACTTCTATCTTGACGTTCTTTATGTTTTCTTAAGCTATCCTAACTCTCCTTAGTCTAACCTAAGGTTCTCCCGACTCTTCTTAGTCTAACTCTTAACAAACATCTTGTAGAACTTCTTCACTTCTTAAACTTGTGCTAGAATCTAAATTTCTATTACAATTCAAACCCCATTACACAACTCTCTTACTACAACAAAAAGATACTTGACTCTAAAAAATATAACACAGAATATAGTCAAACATTCCCATTAGAGCTCTTTTACTAACATACAATTTTGAAAGCTTTTTCTCTCATATTGTAATTTTTAGGACCAATCTTATATATACAATCTATTTCACATCTTCAACAAGTCTTCAATATATAGAGTTAGGTTCGACTCATCTATGTTTATCTTTATACTAGGGTAAGTAGGAATCAATTTTTCATGATTCTCCTCAAAATTTTTAGTTGTTATAATAACTAGAAAAGTATTTTTGATAAAAAAATCCTTTTGACAATAACTTAAAGAAATATACTTCTTACATAAATAGTTTCGAATTTAAAAGGCCTGTAGATAAGAGATATTAGAAAAATATCATTAATTAAACTTTATTTTATATATTCAAGACAACTGAAGCAAACTTATTTTTCAACATTAAATACCCGTACATGTAAAAAAAAAAAAGTCATAATATGCTTAAGAACACAAACCAACACTGTTTAATGCCTTTAAGAGAATCATTTTCTTCATTAGGAGCTTAATTTTAAGTTTCTAAGCGTTTATTATGCTTTCGATATTCTATCACAAGATCTATGAGTCGTCTAAAAAGTTTTTAAAATACATATTTGTTTCTACCATGAGGTAAACATTGATCATTTCATCACATTTAGCTTCAGAATAAGAATCTTCCAAGTTACTCCACATCATCATTAATGCTTTCTTCTTTTTATCATGTAAAGATTTTCTATACCTTGTATATTCATACTTAAACTATCCAAGTTTAATACATTCATGACAAACTAACTCTTTTTTCTCATATTTTTATTCTGCCTTATTTTCAGAAAATTTTTCATCAGATTTGAAATGCTTTTAAAAACTTTTAATATTATAGTTCTTTCTGTAAAACTTTCAAACCTTTCTTGTAATCAGAACAGGTTCATCATCATCTTCATTAGAAGAGTTTGATTCCACCAATGTGAAAGTATAATCTTTTTATTCCTTTTCTCTTATCTCATCTACATAAGACATTAGAAATGACAACAAGTTTTCCATAAATAGAACATTAAACCTCTCGCTTCTTCTATTATTGTCTTCTTAGCATATTTTGATTCATTTATAATATCGTTCAACCTATCATACATTTATCATGCATTTTCAACTAAATTCATTTTAAAATCTTAAATAGGGACATTTTTCTTCCTTTTTTATGAATTACCTTTATGTGTAGTAATAAGTCAATCCCAAATTTCTTCCCCCTATTTATTTAAGTAATAACACAATTGAATTTTATAAACTTAAAAAACAAAATAACATATATTTAACATTAAAATTTAAAGAGACATTTCTCATATTACAGCAAGCCATTCTTTTTCTTTTTCCTTTATCACACTTATAAGGATAAAAAGGAGCAAAAAAGTCTTTACACTATGATTAATCAAACGTCTAATTCTATAGCCCGTATGAACTTCTTCATCTTACACTTCCAATCATGCTAAATTAGTTTCATCAAATAATAAAGGAGGTATAGTAGATATAAATACATTATTAGTTGACATAACTTGCTTTTAAGTAAATAAAAGGGCATAAAGCTTTAATATCGATTATAGGTGTTGAATATATACCATTTTGTTTTGTTTTTTTTTTTTTTTGAATTGGTTTCCTTAAAACTTTGAAAGCATGTATTCAAAATGTGTTTGGACCCCTTTGAGTTCAATTTAACAAAAGCATTTAAGAATTTATGAAAGTTAATATGATGCTTTTAGAATGCTTATATGTGTAAATGCAACACAAGTAATAATAAACAATGCAAGGTAATGGATTAATAAAAAAGATAATAGTAAAGAAATAAACATTAGATGTATAGAGGTTCAACCGTCTACCATGTCATATCTACTAACATTATTAGCTTACTACTAGAATCCTCTATAATATCTTATTTACAAAATCACTATACCATTTAATACATGAAAAAAGATAGTGGAGCATTACTATTATAGGCAAGTAAGCTAACATCTTGTATGGAGAATAAATAAACTTCTTTAAATATATGAGGTCAACTAGATCATTAAAGTTTGATGTGATGCTAGTTTATAGGGTTATAAAAAAAATCAAAGTATTGTCATCTCATGAAAATAGAACATTTGATTGATTTAATAAATCTACACATTTTACCAAAAAAAAAAAATCATTCTCCCTTATCCAGTATTAGAAGTGATGCACCCTTGATACATATGTTTGAAAAATATAAATTAATCATGTAACAAAAGGTTAAATATTTAATTTCTCATTATTTCAAAAGAAATAAAAAAATCTCAACCATGAAATTGCATAAAAACTTTAATGTTTAACTTATGAGTATATATAACTATCTCTTAATTATCTTATTTTCATAATATGGAAAAAAAAGAAAGTTATTTTCTTTTAGTGTGAGAATGTTAACTTCATAACTTTATATGTTACATCAAACCCCATTCCCCTTATATAATAATATATTGATGCGATTGATTTGATATTCTCAAAAAGTTTTGCTAACCAATTTTGAAATTTGATTGTTAAATTAACCTTGCAAAATGTATTTTAATTTAGATAGTAAGAAAAGATTATTACCATTCAAATGACATAATAATTGGACTTTTCTATTATGACTGGTAAAAAGAAAAGAAATAGGATGAAAAAATGAAAGGGATGATTTGGTAAGAAAGAAGATGGAGGAAAATTTTCCTTGTGTAAAATAAGAATGAGAAGAAACAAAAGTGAATGATGTAAGATAAGAATGGGAAGAAATGAAAGTGAAAGAAAGTTTGATTTTATACTTTCTATTTTTGTTGAAATACCAAAAAGTTTTCTCCATTTTGAAATTTTCTTTTCAATGAAAAAGTTATTAAGCAATTTCATATAATTTCCTCTTGTCTTCAAATTTGGATAGTAATGTTGATGGGCCATAAGAAAAATATTTTCCTCATAAGTCCATTTATTTCATTTTTCATGCTTCTTGAAACAAGGGAAAAATAACATTTTTTCTTCTATCAAATCTTCCTTTTAATATTGCTTCTCTCAATCCAAACATGGCTTCAAGTTAGAGTTAGATTAGCAAATACATTAGCGAATCCATTTCCTTTTCAATTAGTATAAAGATATTGTATATTATTTTCAATCATACAGATTGCAAATGGAAGTGTTATTTAAAAAGAATAAAGTTTGCTATCTATATTTGTTATTCTCGTTAGTTGCAAAAAACAGTAATATACAAGTAGAAAAGAAACAATATGCTAGTTCCTTATTCCATAATTATCATATTTAATAGTTTGTGCTTCATTTCATAGCGATATAAATAGGAAAATGGAAAACAATTAAGCTTAACTTAGTCTAAGTTAAATTTGAGCATCGATCTTAAGTGACCTTTTTTTTTTTTTATATATCTTGTAATGCTACGGAATCTAAGAAGCCATAACCCTATCCCTTATTAGCTTTAGTAGCCAATATGCTAAAACATCTAATAATTTATCACCTCCCTAAGAACCACAATTAAATAGCAACTGCCAACTTACGATAAATGTTGTATCATCATTAAACAAAGTGTAGAGTAAATGACTACTCATCTCCAAATACAAATCACCTGTAATACCCTACACAAATTCAAAACTTTTATAACTTATTTAAACGTATTAAATCTCATGAATCTAATAACAAGTCTCTTACTCTAACAATACATAAAATTAGTAGAAAGTTACAAGTGACCATACAATCTACGAAATTAAATCATTAACCATTTAAGACTTACATTAGTATCCAATAAATGCAATCCATCATTCGGTCATCAAAGTAATAATAGCCTGTCTACTCATCAAAGTAATAATAATCAAAGTCTACCTCCTCATAGAGTTCAATACTCTCCACAGTACTTGTACTTGTAACTGAAAAACCATAAGTTTTAGAAGAGTGAGCTACACCCGATACTGAACACTTAAAACACATGCGTGTAACACACACACAACAAGAATTCACATCCAAACATATATGACTAATATAAAAAACATAATTATTAGCCAGCAAATAAGACAATTCTAACGTTCTAAAACTTAGAGTAACTCTTCCTAAAATCTAACTAGGTCATTTCAATATGGAACCCTCACAAGGTGAGTTGCATATGATCATTAGGTGCCTCACCAACCCAATTGGACCCTACCAAAGGGAAGTCGAAGCTAAGCACACTCAACAAAAATATTATTAACTCCAAGTTTGCATTAATACCGGTTACATGTTATAAGTATAACCTACACATACACATCCAACAAGTAAGTCTCCCTACCTGTCTCAAGCAATTCGTCACAAACTAAAGATATATCACTACAACTTGACAAATCAATAAAATCAACATTGGTTCAGTCTTCAAACTCATCCTAGAGTGAATTCTCAACTATTCTAACCAGTTATCCCTCTAATGTACCTTAAATACTACTAAAGAAAGGAAATTTACACAAGGAATGGAAGCTATTTAGATTCCATTTCGATGAGAAAAATTGATAGAAAACATGTCAAATACATTTACAAATTGAAATTAGGGTAAGAAAACTTAAAGGAAACAAGTGTGGATCAAAACTGTGCACCCTTGCAATATGGCATCTAGATGCTCGGATTAATGGCTTGCGAATGCCCAAAGAAAACTCAAATGAGTTAAGTATAAGGGACTAGCATCCAAAAGCTAGCCTTAGTGGTGTTTGGATGTAGATTGCAGTTTGCAATCCTCCACAACTCTCTCCCTAACTTCAAACCCTACCATCAAACACCACTTCTATGCACCCCTTTACCATCAATACTTTATAGATAACTGCCTAAATACTCCTCAAACACAAAAAACCTAACCAATTACAGCCTCTTTCATTCATCAAAATCAACCTTATCTTTTATATTTACACAAAACCACCACAAAAACAAGAGACTGAGAATTCTTACTCGTTTCCCTGCTAAAACAACACCCAAGACTCGAGTCACTACCTTCACAAAGTTGCAAAACATGAAACCAATAAGGTTTTTCACCCCTCTCCACAAGAAAACAAAATTTTTACAATATCAATTGTGGTCAACATACCTTATAATCACATTTTTGTAGAGAATATAACCTCCTCTTGTGATTTTTGGCACTTAAGAGTCAAAGTTTCGAATTTTGGTGTCTTGAAAACAAAGGCGACGACAGGTATCTTGTTAGGTTAAGTGAGGGATTAAAAAGGCTACTAGGGTTAAGGGGTTTCTAAACTTTTCATGGACAAAAATACCTTATAGGCATTAGTCAATTACATGTAATACCAATCCTTCACTTATGACTTTATTTTATTTTCTCTTTCTTTTTATTTTTCTATACTTTACAGCTCTACCCTCACCCCCTCCTTCCCATACCCCCTTCCCCTAAACAAAACTTTCGTCCTTAAAAGTTACTTACCTTGACTTTGAAAAAGTTCTAGATACTTATTTTTTATTTCCTCCTTTAGCTCCAAGGTCACCTCTCTAACCCATTACAACCTCTTTCATTCATCAAAATCAGCCATATACTTTCTATTTGCACAAAACCAACAAAAAAAACAAGATATTGAGAATTCTTACTCGTCTCCTCGCTAGAACAACACCCAAGACTCAAATCACTACCTTCACAATGCTACAAAATACGAAACCCATAAAGTTTTTTACTCCTCTGCAGAAAAATGAATTTTTGCAATATCTATTATGTTCAACATATCTTATAATCATATTCTTATAGCAAATCTAACCTCCTCTTATGATTTTCGATACTCAAAAGTCAAAGATCAGAATTTTGGTGTCTCAAAAACCAAGACAATGAAAGGTCTCCTATTAGGTTTAGCAAAAGATTAAAAAGGCTATTAGGGTTAGGGGGTTTTTAAACTTTTCATAGAAAGTTCTTGGTAGACATTAGTCAATTACGTACCTTATAATCTCTTTATTTTGCTTCTATATCTCTATGAAAGCCTTCACCATCAAAATCTCTCCTTGCTCCTTTAATAAACGGGACCGTATGTAATGGCACCAATCTCTTTTTTCCCGGGGGCTATAAATAGAGAGACCATATCACGGACATTAGCCTTTCTTCATACAAAATGACATTAGCCTATTATGGCAAGGCAAGAGAGAGGCGTCTCTCTCCCTCTTTATTCTTATAATATGGACAAAAATATTATTAATGCTAGTTCATTGCATATAGGAATAGTAGAAAAATACCGATAATATTTTGATATATAATAGCAATAATAGGTAATTTGTGTTTTACAAAAACTATCACGTGGCAAAACTCTAGTGACATGTGCAAGCAACTTATTAATATAAGTTGCACGTATAAGCAGTGACATGAAAAGAAAATACTCCATATGCTGATGGAAATCTTAGAAATTGGAGTCCTTATGTTCCAAATTACAATTTTGAGCCAAACCCTCCATTCCTACAAGTTAGAACCATTTTCCATGTTGCTTATTACAGTTCGGGTAATGTGATTTTTGTAATGCTGAAAACGAAAGGCAGATCTTCTAGGCCGTTGGCTTTGAAGAGGAAATTCTTACTGTTTTTGTGACTGATCAATCTTATCAGACACACTGCAGTCTTCTGAACTTTTTTCACCTGTAATAATAATCAACATTCACCAAGTTCATGACAGGTGCTTCCATTGTAGAGGCCATTAAGATACCCGTACTGAAAATCCCACTTAATTTGATGTATCATAGGACATATTCAGCACAGGATTCTTGAAAATTACAATTGCTAGAATGCTAGATCACGATCATCTTAATAAAAGAAGGAATTGGCTCCGTTGCAAGATCAAAAAAGTTTCGCCACTTTTATCCTGTACAGGCTAATGCTAATATATGTTAGTTTTTTTTTTTTTTTTTCTTTTTTATAATTCTTTTTTCCAGTTCTGTGTATCCATGATAGTATTCCTGAAAGATGAAAAAGAAAGGAGATCAACCACTGATACATTTGCAGGGGAAAAAAAAAAGGAAAAAAAAAGAAGAAGAAAAAAGAAAACAACTCTCAAGGACATGGTCAATAGTATAATGAGTCGCAAAAATCGGTAATGAGTCAAACAGCATGTCCCATGTGAGGCAACTTAGAGAATTTTATATTTGCTAATTCTTCCATGGTCACATTCAAGGACATGATCAACAAAATATGTGGATTATATTATAGGTCTTTTCAGATTTTAGCTTTTAAAATGCAACTCAGGTTTTCTTCGACCTTCTAAAATTTTAACCGATGCTTTAGAGTGGTGCAGAATGAAGTGTACTTCAATTCAATTTCCTGAAGGGGCTACTATCGATAATACATAATAGAGCTATTTATGGTTCATGATTAACTCACCATGTCCAGCAGGCATCTATCATCTACAACTCTATGTAACAGAACTATAACGGACATTCATGAAACAAGAAAAGCCAAAACTGGAGTTTCGGTGACCATTACCTATGCTGAAGAAACACCAAAACGGCATCGAAGAGCATTGATGGCTTCGTCAAAGGACTTTGAGAGCTCAGGAATGGCTGTTTTGCACACTGAAAAGTAGAAGATAGCACTTAGTTTGTATAACATAACTTGCTAAAGTCAAGTTGTGATACTAACTGCTGTTTGAACCGAGAGGCAATCGTCCTCACAATGCTCAGATTTTGGAGAAAAAGTTGCATGGCGTCAAGGCCATTGAAGATGTGTACTCAAGTTTGGACATGTCAGATCATACGACAAGCATTACCACATATGAGATTCTTATTAATCCAACAACTTCCAACTACCTTAAGCATATTTCTCCAAAGGTCCTAAAACAATACGATTATTGTCCTTCTCAACACAAATTACACGGTGCTTGCGATGTGCAGACAGAACAAACAACTGAAACAACAAACCGAAAGGCATTTCATCGTTTGCTTAAAGAGAAGAAGACATGAGCATAGCACAATCACAATACAACAATAACAAAAGCAAAAATTCTCATGCCTCATTCCTATTCACCGAGTGAAGTTGGTTATATGATCCTATATTGATATAATGCTCCATGGCAACCCATACCACACGCATAGGCAGATTTTTTATGTGCATGGATAGAGAAAAACTTGCTTGCATCTTCCATAGAGTCACTAAAATGAGGGAATGGAAGACTATCATACAGCGGGATGCAGTGGCCTGTGCATCTTCCATGAACTCCACATAAGTTGCCTGGAAAACAACCAAATGAATACAACAATCTTTATAATTTTACATCAAATCTCAGTCTCCTCAAAGTGATTGTTTCAATCAAGGATTTTACCTCCATTGCTTTCTGAGTTTCACTAATCTGCTCAGCTATATCCTTACATTCCTTATCCACTTCATCCATGTTCTGTTGGCTCGATTGCACCTGCATCTGTTGTATTCAAACATACAACACAGCATCGATACACAAAATCAAGGAGCAGGTCGATCGAATCCCTCTTAAAACTGAAGAGAATGAATTATCTATCCCGAACCAGTTGACTAAACTACTTTGACTCCTAAATTATCCAGACAACCACTAGAATACACTATTCTTCACTCTTCTCATTCACCATCATTTTCTTTTTCCTACTCAATCGCAATGCAGTAAAGTGGAATCTCATTGTCATATATTAGTGTAAGAATATGTGAAATCGCGAAGGATCAACAGAATACAGCAAAGAAAGGTGGAATTGCCTAATACGTATGTTCTTTAACTGACTTGAACTGTTATTACCCTCGAGATCAAGCAAACATAACTCTCATGTCTCAAAAACACGAAACACGTGGGAAAGAAACTACGCATTCTCCACTTTGAACTCAACGAGACTCCTTTTAAATCAGTATTGCTTCATTTACTCGCTCAAATCAACACATACCCGATGATTTAGCAATAAAACTGTAGAGAGAGAGAGAGAGAAAGAGACCTTGAAACGCTTATGAAGTCTGGAGTTGCCACCTTCGATCTCCTTAACGATCTCAGAATGCGATCGATCAGTGAGCCTCTTCAGATCATGGAAGCTCGAGGATGCGAGACTTTTAAGATCGGAAATCGATGTTAGGCTTTTGGAAGCAGAAGGAGGGGATCTCAAGCGAGAGAAGTTGTGATTCGTAGCACTGAGGTTGATGTTACTGAGTGAGGACCTATTGAATCGGGGAGACGAGGGTTTGGTACTGCTTTTGATGTTAAAGAGGATCGAATTCGGAGAATCAGTGGAAGGTGAAAGTGAAGATATACGGCGTCGTAAGGGCGGTGTTTCAGGGGACCCGCGGGAATGAGAAGCAGGGGATTGTCTCTTTCTCATTTAGTTAGCTTCGTCTTATTCTTCAAATGATTTTGTTGTGTGGTGGAGTTAGTTTCGATGTCTTATAAAGAGGCGGGGTTTTTCAAAGATACAACAAATTCGTTTTTCCTCCACCAAATTTTGGCTCCTTTAGATATTTCCCCCAAAATTGTGTCAAAACTCAAAAGTCCTCTATTTTATTCCCCGCCCCCACCCCCCGGTTTGAGGGTTTAATCTACCATGGCTATGGATATCTTTTACATCTTGTTAACATATTCTATTTAGATTGATATCTTAATTTATGATCTTTCTAGTTAATTGCGGCTTTAAATAGTGTCTCCATTAGATTTGAATTTACTAATTTGTGAGAAAATCAATACTAAATTAACTAGATGAACGAACTGAAGCTTGAAAATTTGTTATATGTAAATTTCAAATATTATTTTTACCATATGTTTACTAAATTTGTCCTTGAATGATGTTGCATTTAAAAAAACTAGTTGAGAACTAGAATTATCATTTAAAATTAGTTCAACCTAGCAAGAAAGATTAAGTACAAGTTAATCGCATAACATAATGAAAATTTAGCCAAAAGCTTAGTCACACTTCTATCATCCGTTCCACTTTTGGAAGACCCTACATTTGTGCATGGCATGACAAAGGATGCGAGTTTGACTCCTTGTAGGCGTAAACGCAGCCTTTATTTTTGTTTCTCCACCAAGTGTCACGTGGTGCCTTATAGTTGGTTGGAGAGTCAACGTAGACCATTGACTTCATCTCTTGCCTCTCCTCTTTTCCCTCTTACTTCCAGCATTTTCACATGTTCGCAAGCCTGATTTTCATTCCTTCTTGTTTTGTCCTTTTCTGAATGCAATTTCATCCAATTAATGATGTAATTATGTTTTGGACTTGGAATACTTTTAAAATGTGACTCTTAATAAAGGGAATGCAATTAAAATCAAATCAAAAAAGTGGAAAAGCCTCATGAATGCAAGTTAAAGGCCACTCAAACAAATCCTTAATCTAAGGTGTTCGATGGTTATTGGTGTAACTCAATTGTGTGATTTGGTAAATTAGATATGGGTTAATTCTTTTTACCAATAAATTCAATAGAAGCATCTTTTAGTGGTTAATCTAATTCAATTCATTTGAAAAACCCATTAATTAAAAGCTTTAATCTTTAGGGATTTAATAATTTCCCAAGTGTGAAATAGTATAAATAAAGATTCATTAAAGCATTAAGCATGAATCAATACTCAAAAATCAAGCCAAATCTCCCTTTTCTCTCTCTAAAGGCTAGTGGTGCTCTCTCTTACTTACTCACTAAAAGTTCTCACCCTACAAAGAGAATTAAAGCGTGAATCTCATCTTAATAGAATCTAAGGAACTTAAGCTTTCACAAAAGAGTAATATTGTACTTTAAATAGCTTAAGTTCATCATCATTACACCTTAATCGACCTTAACTACCTCTTTCAAAATACCATTAATGACAACACTTAAGCATAAACCACCACCATTATTATGCTTGTGACCCTCAAAAACCAACTCTAAAAGTTCTTTAAATTTATGTTTTCAATTGATTAGAAAGAAAATCTAGTTCATTTTATTCATTTTCTAAGTGTAAAAGTTTAAAATGTGAAACTCTCAAAGTTTCTTAAGATTTTAAATTTATGTTTTTTATTGATTAGAAGGAAAATCTAGTTTATTCTATTCATTTTCTAAGTACAAAATTTTGGTTCTATCCATGAAATGGTGCATGTGAGTGTCTCTAGAGAAGTAGAAATAAACAGGACACTTCAATGATGTTTTGAACCCAACCATAACCTTATTTACTTATATTAGACTATAAGCTAATTCTCAAATTTTAGTTTTCTATTTTATCTTGCCAAAATTTCAATAAAACCCTTATAGGATCAGGCAAAATTGACTTAAAGCTAGCTAAGTACGTGATAAAGGCTATTTTTCTAAATTCCACCACACTAATGACTTAATTTTAGTAGGCAAATACTAGAAATAACAATTAGACATGTAGAGCTTCATAATGCCTAGTCATATGTGTAATTTTGACTTAAATGGACCAACATATGGCCAATTCAAGTAAAAGTCAACAAAACCGAAGCTTATGTGAACACTTAAGTTTCCTTTGACTAAAACTTGTCCTCTTTAGCAACTAAACCTTATATGTTCATATAAACTACATGTAAATAGAAACTTAATTAGACAATAGCGTATAAGTAAAACCATAAGTAGGGTTTAAGTAGAACCTTAGGAGGAATATATGCATTCACAGTTGTTAAAATTGCAATTCTACTATTACTTTAAGAATGTAGAATCGTATAAAATCGATAAAATTATAAGCTTATAGAATCGTACATTAATATTCATTATTCTATGAAAAATCTATACCTATATGATTTTACATTCATTTTAACTAAAAAAAAACATAATAAATTTATAAATTCATAGAATCGTATATTTGACTTGCGATTTTAACAATTATGTATGCATTAATATCTAAGTTATAACTTAAAGTACTATCTTATGACACTACATCAAAAACTACTCGTACAAATTCTAAAGCAAAGTACAATAAGGACTTAAAATTTAATACAACTAGAAGTATAGAGATAATTAGGCAATAATTAAATAGTTAATCAAATGGTTATAAGGAAACTGAGTTACTATAAAACTAAATGGACTACATAAGACATAAAGCAACTATTAGAACCTAAATGGAATAATTTATCCTTCGAAATATGATATGGTGAGCGCCTGCAATCTATGATTCAAGTAACCATTGGATTTGAAATGGAATCCTCTAAAATTTGATGAACCATAAAAGTTAACAAAAGAAATAAATGGTTTAAGTATTACTCAATCAAGAGTAAAGGCATAAGAGTCATATATCTTAGTTAAACACAACTTGTAACATGATTTAGGATAGAGTAAATTCTTTCATAATAAAGTAAGCTCTTCCTTTTTGACATTCTAATTTCTTATTGCATATGTTGTATCCTAAGTGATTCTGTAGCTTGCGAACACCCCAATGGATGAGACTCAAGTGGCATTAATGATTTGAGTTATTTCCTTAAGCATGAATAAGCGTCAAGTAGAGATTATTGATGTTGAAAGTGAATGGCTCTTAAGCAACATTATTGTAAGCTCTTTCTTGGAAGCAAGTTAAATCAGGTTTATTAATCAAGATCTTACCTAAAGACAACCCCACCAATTTAAGGTAGGCTACTAGTAGTTTAATGAGATAGAAAATATAGACAATACAAATCTACATCTTCCATGATTCCAAACTTTCATGATGTGTTGTTTGCATTTATCACGTGTGTATTCATTTTATATGTAGTTAGAATTGCTTATTTGTGGGTTACTGCTTAATAACTTGCTTAAATGATAGTAGTAAAGAATAAACTCATTAAGCAATGGTCTATTCACTCATGATAGTAATAACTTGCTTAAATGTATGTACAAATATTATACTTTAACTATAAATAGGTTAACAAATTATATACATATAAGTGTCATATATATCTCTTTGCAGATGTTGCGAACCGTAACCAAGAACAAGTAAGGTCGGTCGCTGGGTGGGTTCAAGTTTGTAGAAAGCTAAAAAAGAAAGCGATGAGGTGTGTACGAAAGGATATATGTCGAATGAGAAAGTAAGCAAAATTTACTAATAGTTTTAGAGGATATGATACACCAATGGAACTTCCGAGGACTTACGGCACAATCTTGATATGATGCACGAATCGATCCGATGAGGTTACTCGTCACTTAGCCTTGATCAAAGGTTAGGATAAGAGTGATGCCGAGAGTAAACAAGTAATGTTTACGTAAGAAAGGAAAATACTCAAGTGTATTAATGATAATCAATCTAGTTGTTTACAGCTATAAGTATAAGGGGTATTTATACCCAAGAATTTAGGGCAATATGTCTAAAAGAAAAAGACAAAAAGGGCATTACCCTAAAGGAATAATGTACGAGAATACAAAAGGATAAAATGAATATTCTAGGAAAATAATGATTAATGTGGTGGATTCTACACATGATTTTGTACATATGGTAATGCTGTATTGGTGAGGCTATTAGAAGATGCGAATAAAAAGTATAATCAGTTAGCTTGTCCGAGCAAAGGTAGCTTAGTCAGTTCAAATTTTCTCTTTCGGCATATCGATAATGGTGATGCTGAGTAAATAAATGGTCAAGGATAAGTAAGAGCGAGGATTAGTTATTGGTCTCGGCCTTCTGCTTCTCGACATATTATCTGCGAGAAATAAAAAGTCATTCGACTGGGCATGTAAAACAAGTCAATAAGGAGATACTCGACCTTAGTAGGAATCGGCTGAAATAGGAGAATCCACCGTGCTAGACCTTCTAATCCTCAAGCTCAACTATAAGTCAATGGTCCAATAGCTCGATTCCCATCATTCTCTTTGAGTTGATTTAGATTTGGGATCAAATCCAAATGATCTCTAGTTACCTCTCCATCAGGGTGATATGGACTGAGGTTAGCGATATTGAAGATGTCAGAAACCTCATAATCCTTTGGCAACCTTAATCTATAAGCATTATCATTGATCTTTTAAAGGATTCTAAAGGGTCCTTCAGCCCTTGAGGATAGTTTGTTTCTCCTCTTACTCAAAAACCATTCCTTCTTGATGTGTAGCCATACCAAGACTCCTTGTTGGAATTGTTTAGCCATCCTACCTTTAGTCTTCTCCTGCATCCTTTTAGCAACTTAGTTGATGTATCGAGTAACTTTGTCATAGGTGTGTTGAAAGGCTTGTGCTTTAGTTAAGGCCTTAGGGTCCTTTTGCCCGAGTGCAGGTACAGGGTTGTAATCAAAGGGCAACTCGGGATTGAAACCATAGACCACTATCCAGTTGTAAGCAAACTCAACCACTGGCAAGCAGACATACCAATCAGCCAAGTTCTTGCCCACTGCAACTTAGAGCAGTAATCCCAAAGTGCGATTAACTACTTCTACTTGGCCATCAATTTGAGGGTAATAAGAAGTATTGAATAACAGTTTAATCTCCATCTAACACCACAAAGTCCTCCAGAAATGACTCAAGAACTTCAAGTCTCTGTTGGAAACTACACTTCTCGGTACACTGTGTATCCGTATAATCTCCCGTAAGAAAAGAGAAGCAATAGCCGAAGCATCGTTAGTTTTAGAATAAGGTACAAAGTATGCCACTTTGCTGAACTGATCCACAATGACCATTGTAAAATCTTTGCTTCAGGTAATTTGTGGTAGTCTGAGAACAAAGTCCATGCTCAATTTAGTCCATGGTTTCGTCAGGACAGGCAAAGGTATCACTTTCCCTTACTTGGCTCGGTACTTAGCCTTCTTGCACACGGTACAGCTTTTAACAACTTGATGTATATCTCTCCCCATTCTTGGCCAAAAGAATCGACCATTCAATAGTTCACAGGTCCTTCTTTCTCCAAAGTGTCCGGAAAGCCCTCTACTGTGAGCTTTCGTGATCAACAACTCCTTTAAGGAACAAGTTGGCACACATAATTTTTCACTTTGGAACAAGTAACCATTTTTCACATGATACTCGTCAACTATCCTTCCATCAACGTATCGCGCAATTATAGGTCTAAAGTAAGGATCCTTAAAATACTGCTCCATGATACTTGCAAATCCAAACAATCTGGTCTGCAGTTCATTCAGAAGTGTATGTCTTTTCGAAAGAACATCTACAATTACGTTACTTTTCCCCTGCTTAAATTTTATTATAAAATTGAATTCTTCAAGGAATTTAACCCATCTCACCTGCCACTTTGATAACTTGATCTGACTTCAAAGGTACCTCAATGACTCATGGTCAGTATATATGACAAATTCTCTCGACAATAAATAGTACTGTTATACTTGCAATGCTCAAATCGGTACCAAAAATTCTTTGTCATACATGGAGTAATTTAACTAAGGTCCTTTAAGCTTCTCATTGTGGAAGGCAATCAGTTGTCTTTCTTGCATTAAGACAACGCTTATTCCAATGCTTAATGCGTCACATTCTAACTTAAATATTTTTCTTGAAGTTAGGTAAAACTAACACCAGGACAAAGGTCAATCTTTCTTTTATCTCGACAAAGCTCTTCTCTTCCCTTTCTCCCCATCAGAAGTCCGTATTTTTCTTCGTTAGCTCAGTAAGTGGTGTGGCGAGGATACTAAAATTCCTGATGAATCGTCTATAGAACGAAACCAGTCCATGGAAACTTCTCTTGTCTACACAAGTAGCAAGGGTCAACTACTCAACAATTGCTCAGATCTTCTCATCATCCATTCGTAAGCCTCCTCCATTGACTACATAGCCTAAGAATACCACTTCCTTCTAGCAAAAGTAACAATTCTTGAGATTTCCAAATAATCTCTCGGCATAGAAGATATTCAGAACTACTCGAAGATGTTCACAATAACTCGATATGTTGGCATTGTAGACTAAGATGTCATCAAAGTACACCACGACACACTTCCCGATCAGATGTCTCAACACATGATTCATTAGTCTCATGAAAGTGCTCAAGGCATTTGACAAACCAAAGGGCATGACCATCCATTCATATAATTCATGTTGAGTTTTGAATGCCGTTTTCCACTTGTCTCCTAGCCTCATGTAAATTTGATGGTAGCTAGACTTAAGATCAATCTTGCTAAAAATTTTGGCTCTACTCAATTCATCCAGCATATCTTCCAATCTTGAGATAGGATACCTGTATTTGATAGTAATTTTGTTTACGACTCAGTTGTCTACACACATCCTTTAGGTTCCATCATTTTTCAGCACTAGAAGCATTGGCATAGCACAAGAGTTGAGACTCTCTTTGATGTAATCTCTCTCCAATAACTCATTGACTTGATGTTGGAGCTTAAAAGCCTGTTCGGGATTCATCTGATAGGCTAGTCTAATCAAGAGTGTAGTGCCGAGTAACAAGTCAATTTAGTGTTCTATACCTTGAGTTGAGGGTAACCCTTCAAGTAACTGTTATGGGAATAGGTCAGCATACTTATCTAGCAACTCTTTGATTTCCTAGGATAGTTCACCTTGGTCCTTCATCTCTAGTAGGAGCCTGACTAACATGAGGATTGGCGTATCAGCTTTAAGGGTCTCTTAAAGCTTAGCTCTACTCATCACCATAGCCTTCTTCGATCCGTAAGCAAGTTTTGTCTGCAATTTATTAACTTCTCTAGATGGCATTGGGTTTAGTGTGATTTTTCGACCATCCTTCTCAAACACGTACATATTCTTGTACCCATCATGGATCACTCTCCTGTTAAACAGCCACGGTTGGCCAAGCAGTACGTGCGAGGCACACATTGGCAACACATCACAAAGAATCTCGTCAGAATGATGTTTAGTTGTAATTGGCAGCAATACTTGTCGAGTGACATATGGTGCTCCCTTATCACTAACTAATGTAACTTATACAACTTAAGGTGTGCAATGGTCTACAACTTCAACTTTGTGACTATTTTGGCTGATGCCACATTGGTACAACTTCCATTATCCACAATTAACACTCATACCTAGTCATTCACCTTACAGGTGGTATGAAACAAATTCTTCTCTACTCCTCCTCCTGCAAGGGTTCTAAGCTCATGTTACGTTGGACAATTAAGACCAACTGATCCAAGTTCTTGGCAAATACATCTTCTTCAATAAGTTCTTTCTTAGCATTTTCTTTTTTAGCAGTGATCTCTTCCTCCTTGGGTTCTTCATCCGTACTCTCTACCTCCAACTTTGTGATATTTCCCTTAATTACCATAGTCCTTTGGTTCGAGCACTGAGTGGCTATATGTTCAAACCCTTAGCATTTGAAGCACTTGATCTAGCTTGTCTTCCTACCTGATCCTTACCCATTCTCATAAGTTCGGGTCAACAGTTCACCATTAGGTTGGCCTTTCTAATTAGCTCGAACATCTATCTTTTGACTTGGCTTGGTACTCAATTGAGCTTAACCCCTTCTTTGCCTTCTTTGCCTCTTTACTTATTGGACTACTCTGATGGCCTTATTCATTGTAGTAAATCGTTGGGGTTCCACAATGTCTTGAATGTCACCTCTCAACCCAGTAATGAATCTTAAAACTGTTCATGCTAGTGGTTCCTTTACTTTGCAATGGATTATAAGCATTTGAAATTCTTAAACATATTTGTCAATAGTTTGGACTCTTTGTCTCAGCTCTTGAAGCCAAGTGAAAGTATCTTGAAGATAGGTTTTCGACACGAATTTATTTTTGAGTATTCTCTTCATCTTAGGCTAAGTATTAATCTTATGGTAGCCCTGTCATCTCCTCATGGCCTAAAAATTCTTTCATCACATGGCGGTATATTTGGAGAACTCAATAGTAGTAGTTCTCACTTTCTCGTAATCCTTATATCAATAATAATAAAAAACACACTCCACCTTCTCTTCCCGCTCCAAATATTCATTAGCATTCCCAAATCCATTGAAGCTCGGAATCCAAAGCTTCACATGATTAGATGTTTTGGGGACTTTAGCTTGCTCCTCTTCAAAGTACTCTTCATCGTCCTCTTCATCTAGTTCCCTTAGGTCTATCCTTCGCCTTATTCATCCGCCGACTCCTCCACCTTAAACGTTCGAGCTAGGTTTTGACCTCTAATAAGTCGAGCAGCTTATGGGGTATTTTGTGTAGTGTTAGTGGGTCGGCAAGCCAACACATAAATAGCTCAAGTTAGATCTACTAAGAGATTGGCCACTTCATCGAGTCTTTCGTTTGTGCTTTTGGGGCTTTCTTAAAACTATCATCCATAGTGGAAAACTTTACTGTCATCTCCAACACTAATGTTTACACTAGGGTTAGTCATTTTCTCCAGAGACACAAAGCTCAAACTAACACTTCAGGAAATCAACAACTAGCAAACACAGCAACTAAGGTGAATATAGTAACTTATTATATTTTACACACGTAGAACAGAGTCTAATAGAACTTGAAACACAAACCATAACTTAAACAAAACCTTCGCTTTGATACCAAGATGGTGCAAACCATAACCAAGAAGAAACAAGGCCGGTCGCTGGATGGATTCGAGCTTGTAGAAAGCTCTAAAGAGTTAATGGGGGGAAGTGCGAAAAGAATGAACAACGAATGAAAAGTAAGGAAAACCTACGAACAGCTCTAGAGGATATGACACACTAATAGAACTTTCAAAGACTCATGGCATAATTCGATATGATACATAAATCGATCTAGTGAGGTTACTCACCACCTAGCCTTACTTAAGAGTTAGGATAAGAGTGATGCTAAGAGTAAACAAAATATTTACACAAGGAAGGAAAAACACACAAGTGTAGTAATGGTGATCTCTTTATATCCTTACAGCTACAATTATAAGGGTATTTATACCTATAAGTTATGACAATTTTCCTAGAAAGGAAAAAACAAAAAGGGTATTTCCTAAGGAAGTAATATGCAAAATATAAAGGGATAAAAATGAATATACAAGAAAAATAATCATTGGTACAACGAATTCTACACATGATATTATATACGTGGTGATACTATATTGGTGATGCCGTTGGAGGATGTGAATAAAAAATATGGATAGCTTGCTTGTTTGAGCAGGGGTGGCTTAGTTAGTTCGAGCTCTCTCTCTCGGCATCTCGGTAAGGGTGAGACCAAGTAAGTAATTGACTAGGTATGTGCAAGAATGAAGATAGGCTGTTATCTTAGCCTTTAGTTTCTTGACACTCAACACGCAAGAAATAGATAGTCATTCGACTCGGCAAGTAGAATAGGTCAGTAAAAAGATATTTGGCCTCTACATGAGTCGGCTAGAACAGGAGGATTCGTATTACCAATCCCTCTAGTCCTCAAGCTCAATTGTGGGTTAGAGGTCCGATAGCTCAATTCCCATCACAAGATGTTGCGAATCGTGACCAAAAACAGACAAGGCTGGTAGTTAGATAGGTTTAAGTTTGTAGAAAGCTCGAAAAGAAAGCGATAAGGTATGTATAAAGGACATATACCGAATGAAAAAGTAAGCAAAATTCACGAACAGTTCCAGAGAATATGATGCAACAATGGAACTTCCGATGACTCACGGTACAATTCAATATGACACACAAATCGGTCCAGTGAGGTTGCTCACCACCTAGTCTTAATCAAAGGTTAGGATAAGAGTAATGCCAAGAGTAAATAAGTAGTGTTTACGCAAGGAAGGAAAATACTCAAGTGTATTAATAACATGCCTAAAAGAAAAAGATAAAAATGGTATTACCCTAAAGAAGTAATGTACAAGAATATAAAAGGATAAAATGAATATTCCAGGAAAATAATGATTAGTGCGATAGATTCTATACATGATTTTGTACACGTAACGATGTTATATTGGTGAGGCTGTTAGAAAATGTAGACAAAAAATACAATCAGCTGGCTTGTCTGAACAAGGGTGGCTTAGTCAGTTCGGACTTTCTGTTTCAACATATCGGCAATGGTGATACCGAGTAAATAAATGGTTAAGCATGAGTGAAAGTGAGGATTGGCTGTTGGTCTTGGGCTTCTGCTTCTCGACATACTATCTACGAGAAATAGAAAGTCATTCGGCTAGGCATGTAGAACAAGTCAGTAAGGAGATACTTAGCTTCGGCAGGAGTAGGAGAATCTACTGTAACAAGCCTTCCAATCCTCGAGCTCAACTATAGATCAATGGTCCAATAGCTCAATTCCCATCAAGTGTCATATGCAAATTATAAGTAAGTTATAGGTACCATGGATGTATACCCATGTACTCTAATTACGAGATGGTTATTGGGTAGTGGGTGCATGCACCAAATAACAACTTTTAGGGATGCCACCATTTGGCCCCACTTAAGGGTGTGATAATTGCCTCATATATTTTCAATAGGTCACAAAGATGAAGCGATTGAGATGAGGATATGATAAATTGATAATTATCGTTGACTAATAGCATAACTTTGCCCATTGGTAAGAGTGAGTAAGTAGTCTTTAGTAAAATAGGGATCCTTACCCTATAGCATACATCATATGTGTAAGTTGCATGCATTTGGAATCGAGACCAATCATAAAACTTCTTGGAGCCACCATAAAACTCATACCTTGTAAAACCAATAGGGTTGAGTATACCTTTTGGAACCCGTAAGTTTATTTGAAATTTTTTTAGTATTAAATTTTACTAGTCATTTTAGCAAAAAATATATATATTATTAGTCATTTTTGTCAAAAATCATAATATCGAAATTGTAAGCTAATATTGCTTTTAATGTATGTTATAATAAATATAGGTATAACAACTTTTAATGAAAATAAAGTAATAATAAAATATAACAAACATAAATTATGATACTTTAAATTGGAAATCTCAAAGAGATCTAACTATATGACCGGGTTTTAGTCTAAAATAATGAATATAAGATAGGCCAACATTGTTAAATTTTGATCATGTTTGTCAAATTACACCTTGTTTATATTGAGTAACTATAAGTACCCTAGAACTTGAAAGCTGTAATACTAACATTCAATTAAATGTAATCATATGGTCTTATTTTGTGATTACAAATTTCAAACATTTGGAATTTAAAGTCACCTATGCTCTCCAATACCTACTTTAGGACTCATTTGATTGTGATATGAATGTAGAGATATAAGCAAATGAGTCCTTATATGTTACTTAACTTGTTGAATCTGATAATTATCTTATTAGGTAATTTGTTGTAGGTTTTTTTGATGAATTTTGGATCTTATTTTGAAACACTATAGGATTTTCTATTGCAATTCGAGATTGAAAGAGAACTTGATGAGAAATTGAAACTCAATAAAAATAATAAAATAATATTAAGTTAATTTATTTTAGTATCGTCAATTATCTTTTCCTAATGATCATACTTCTAGTAATGTGTGGATGCATATAATTGCCTAATATACTATAAGCTAACATTAATAAGAAGGAAAAGAAGAAAATGAGATACTACTCAAATAATTATTAGATAAGTATAAAATTTCATTTCTCAATATTTCATTCCAATAATGAAATATCACCTTTATTGGCAATTCACCTATAATTTTCTGTAAGCATTAAGATTTTATTAACATTTTTCATTTAATATATGATATATTGATTCAGCGTGCCACTTCATGTTAAAATGTAACTTTATTTTTGGGAAAAAGAAAAATTGTAACTTTACACTTACATGACAAAGATCCCATATATAGCACATATTCCTTGTACCTTCTAATAATTGTAGAAATCACTAATATTTTCAACCTAGTAATTTACATTTTACACACGAACAATTAAGTTTCATGTGAAACGTTCGACAAACTTAGTTTTAATGGCCATAAAAAGCTTCCAACAGTCTGAAGTCACAACCTACAATAGCTAGGAAGGGGAAACATGTAGGTTTAAGTCACTACCGGTTTCATTTAGTAGCATCTCAAGTAAGTTCAAAGCATGAAATTTTTTTTTTAATCTTTTTAAAACCAATCACATGCTTTAGAAATAAGGTAAATGCATATAAATATGTGATATATATATATCTATCTATATTAAGCAGTTAACAAGTTTCATAAAATACACATAAATGTTTCTAAGAAATTTTTTATTATAATTTGTAGAGAGCTAAAATTCATTATGTTAAGCCCATTATTTATTTGAACTTGACTAATTGGATTAAGTGGTAAGGCTTATGGAATTTGGTTTATATTTCGGATGATTAAAAAAGAATTGGCTTGATGGGTTTAGAATAGTGATCATTGAATTGATTGGTCCTCATCCAACCTTTCTTGAGCAAGCTCATGTACTCATGAAGAAAGCTACTAACCTTGAGCCTACTAGCTAACTCATTTTGGATTATCATAAATTGAGCAAGCTTCATCTCGTCCATTGATTATCTAGATAATTCGATAGATGTTATCTTATCTAAGAGCCTATAAATACCCAGTATTTCGTTCTCATTTAGGGAGCACTTAGTGAGAAAAATAATATTACTTTGCAAAACCCTTACACAAAGTAAACGCCTAAGGTCCTCTGCTAACTACAAGAAATCATATTTAATTGTGATTCAACAGAAGTTGAACTAATGTTAATCAAACCAATTTTATGATTAAATCAACTTAAATCGAATTAAACCATATGTATCAATCTAAATTTGATTAGGCTTCATGGGCTCTATCCTTACGGGTTTTATATGAATATGGGCCTTTTTCCAAAAAATATTATAGAAAATGGATCGTTTTTTTTTTAAAATATGAATATAGTATAGTAAAAGCGTATCAAGTGAATGCACCTTCGGTTATTTATAAAGAATTACACTAAAGGTGCATACAGTGCATGTACCTTCAGTTATCTACCTATATAAACCCCAATTTGTGCGGCTAGTGTTCATTCTTACCTATATCAATTTTTAAAATTTCCAAAATACAGAGAAAACTCGAGAAAACTCATAATTAAAGTATCAGATTATTTCTTAACATGAGTATATGTTTGAAACAAGTAATAATCTATAACTTATAAGTATGTTATTTATTTATTTTTTATTTTAGTAATAATCGACATTATACAAATTTTTTTAGAAAAAATTTGTTACTTAATTATGTAGATTTCATAATCATAAATATACCGTAAGTTGTGTAAACTATTAATATTTCATGAAAATTTATTCTATGTTGTTTAAATTTAGGAATTTTTTGTATTACAATATATAGGTTATAAGAATATGGGTATGAGAAATGTTGGAATATAGGTGGAAATTATTGTGTAAATATTTTTTTTTTTGTCATTTTTATTGTATTGGGTTGAATTAAAAAGTAAAGGTTAGGTAGTTTGCAACGCAGCTTAATGAGATGACTAAGCGTATTTTGTAAGGTTGTCGCTTGATGTGTAGATGAAGTTTTTAATGTCATCTAAATATTCAGTTTATTGTTACATTACTAAGGTAGAAATAACAGATTCTGTGAAAAGTTATTGTCTATGCGAACAGAAATATAGTGATGGGTAGTTGGGGGTTGGAGTATGATAGGGAACCCGTTAAAAAGTTGAAAATTAGGAAGGATTTAAACTTCTCTCATTTCAATCAGAGAATTTGTGGATGCGCCAGAGTTGACCCAAGTGGTGTTAAATTTGTGCACAGACATCTCTTTTTTGATGATGCTGAAGTTGTCTACAAGTTGATGATTATCAAAGACGATGAGGACATTGAGAATTTCATTAAGATAGCATAATCTTTTGGGGAATGAAGTATTCAAGAAGCGTACATAAGGCACTTTGGGAAATTGAGTGCTCAAGATGAGCATGAAATACGTGAGGCAGACAATCTAACCCTTTCGGATCCCAATATGCATTCAACAATAACCGGTGCGGAGCAAACAAATGTAGATCAGTCAAATGAACCATACACAAATTTTTTTTAGTACAAGCATATGAATATCACATAAGAGCAACTTGATGAAGCATTAGGTCCCATTATCGAATGTAAAGAGTCTTATGATCCATATGTAGAGAGAATGCACATGGACATAAATATTGATGATGATGGAGAGAATGAGACAGATGTGGATGGTGATGAGGATGATGGGGATGGTGATAGTGATGATGTTGGTTTCGAAGATGACCACACCGAAGATTTAAGAGAGGCTCGAGTGAGACCATATGTTATCGAGAGTAACGTGTCGGTCTAGCCATTTTGCAGAGATGGCTCGAGTAGGCCCCATTGTCCTACTGGTGAAATATTATCTAATAGGCAATTTTAGGATTTACCGCCAATAAATGAACCGGTAGACAAGCTTGTGAGATATCTTACCCCATTTTACAACAGTCGATATAATGGTAGTGGCTACATAACATTTGAGAGAGACGTTAATGAAATGTCTAGCAACATCAACAATTCCAATGAATTAAGTGTCAGTATGCATTTCAATACAAAGAAGGATCTCATAGATGCGGTGAAGTTGTTCCAACTAAGGAACCACTATGATATTTATGTGGATATTTTGAAATTGAATATATACGCGGTTTGTTGTAAGAAGAAAGAACAGGGTTGTAAGTGAAGGCTACGGGCTTGTTTGAAAAAAGTAGAGGGTCTTTTCAAAATAATAATTCTAGAGGGTCTGCACACTTGTATGAACCCAATGATAAACCAAGATCATCCTCAGCTCGATAGCAATATAATGGCTACACTATTCATCAATAATGTAAGGAACAACTCTGATGTTAAGATACTTGATCTTGCAGCTAACATACAAACTATGTACGAGTACACAGTAAGCAATAGAAGGGTTTTTGAGGTAAAATGAAAAGCTATTGAGATTGTATATAGTAATTGGGAGAAGTTGTATAATTAGTTGCTAAGACTATTAAATGCAATGAAGTTGAGCAACATAGGGATACAAGTGGATTGGGGTTAGAGTAGTTAGCCAAAGCAAGGTCAGTCTTAGTTTAAGTAAGTTTTTTGGACATTTGGGTCATGTATAGAAGCCTTCAAATACTGTCGAACTATTGTAAGTGTCAATAGCATACTTTTATACGGAAAGTATAGGCATAAGTTATTGGTAGCTTGTAGCATAGATGAGGACAATTCAATAGTTCCATTGGTATTTGTTTTTGTTAACACAGAATTGGTAAAAACTTAGAGATGGTTCCTATGCAAGTTTAAAGTGCACGTAGTCGGCTAGAAGGAGGACTGATAACACTGATTTTAAACATATTTCACATGGTGATTTTATATTATTTCCCTTACATTTTTTGTTTTCTTTAAAGAAATTGATACTTAATTGAGTAAAATTTTGATTTCAAGGTTTGAACGCGTTCCAGGATTGAAAACGAAGAAAAATAATCAAGTTTCACTCAATTTGGAGTTCAAATGAAGGAGTTATGAAGTTTTGAAGTTACACAGTTTAGGACATGGCTATATCCCCAAGCTATATCCATGCAGGAAAATTTACCAGGGTCATAGAGTTACACGACCTGAGGATACGGCCATGTCCCAAGCCGTGTCTAGTGACGAAAATAGAATCCTTATAATACATATATAAAAGGATATATGAGGGTTTCAAGACAGAAGAGACTTGAAGAGAAGGAGAAGAAAGGCGAAAGCAACACTAACTTTAAGATTGGAGAGATTTTTCATCAACTAAAGGGGTTTTTCATGTTTCATTTTATGTTTTTGATGGAACTCGTTTTTAGATTCATTATGATAGCTTAGAATTCGTGTATTTAGGATTATGGAACCTAGGGTTTCATGTGACTCTTGGGTTGATTTATAATTTTCAATAAAGTTTCTATCTTTTCTTGATTCAATTATGTTGTTTAATTGTTGATTGATATTTTTAGAATATCAATTTATGATATTATGCATGTTGATTGAGAAATTACATGTGTAATTAGATCTTGGCATAATTGGAGAGAATTACATGTATACTTAGAGATAAGATACATGTTTCTTCTGGAAAGTTGATTGTTTGTATGAGAATTCATTATACATTAATGCAATTCTAAGTTATATTACTAAGTGAAGAGATTCCGGTAAATAATTTAGAATTAGGGTTAATATGCTTGAGAAAGGTATTAACTTTAATTGTGAATCCCTCTGGTCAAGAATAATAGAAATTGAATTGAATATATTTTAAGCGGTCACATGTTAAACATTAGGGGAAATAATTCCTAAATATGTTATTGTATACTTGAAGTCGTTCTTAGTTTTATTGTTTTCTAACTTGTTTAATCAAGTCTCATAATTAGTTTAGTTTATTAGTTTTAGTATTTTTAATTCATTTAACTCATCACAATTTTCTGGTTAAATAATAGAGTTAAGGTTAATATTAGTACTCGAAATCTCTGAGAGATCGACTCGAACTCACATCCGCTATATTAAAATTGATAGGTGCACTTGCCTGATATCAAGACACCTTATGTCTTATATCCAATAGGGCATCCGGTATTGATTCCATGTATAAGGAACCATCAGTAGGCTAGCAACCACCGTTTGCAGTTTAGAGATATTGCTTGTGGCACGTTGTGAGTAACTTCAACATGGTCTACAAAAACCAATTGTGTAATAAACTTATATGGTTTGTAGGTATTCAGGTACAATAAAAGAAATTCAAATGTTTCATGCAGAAGTTAGCCTAGGCTAAGGAGGATACTCTCGCGTAGTTTGATAATGTTGATTTGGATAGGTGGACTCTTGCATATGATGGATGTTACCGTTTTGGATACATGACATCAAATATTGTCAAGAGTTATAACTCCATTTTGAAATTAGCGTGTGGATTACCCGTCACTACATTAGTGAAGAAGATATTTTACAATTGTGTCACCTATTGGAAGGAAAGGCATAAGGACGCTAAGGAGGCAATCAATTTTGACAAGATGTACATTGATTATGCCCTAAAAATATATGAAACTTTGAGGGGGCGAGTAAGTGTACATAAAGTTATTTCATTTAGCTTCTAGAACGGTATTTTCAAGGTTTTAATTGGTAGTTGAATGACAAGGATAGGATTGAAGGGAGGAGGAATGACACATATAATTGACTTCAGGGGCCGTACTTGCACTTATTAGAAGTAGCAAATATATAAGATCCCTTGCTCCTGTGCATGTGTTGTTGTAGCGAGTATAAGGGCAGATAACAAATTGGCAATAGGGCCATAGTATAAGTGCGCAAACCAGATAAATTATTATCGAGCTCATTTCTACCCAATTAGTGGCGAGCTGAACTAACTACAAGTTAGCTTCTCTTATCTCCACTTAAACATTGACTTACTACGAAAGAAAGGTAAACTTAGGTGTAAGCAATATCATAGGGAAATAGACGTTTGAGAGCGGTCGGACAAAACTAGATGTAGTGCATGTGGTCGGGAAGGACATAATAGGAGGAGGTGTCTAGAGATTAATAGGGCAGGTACATATTCCCTTTCTATTTAGGCATTACATTATAGTACATTTATAAGTGTAATGATTAGTTTTTTTTTTTTTTGTCTACTAAACATGTTTGTATGTGTTCATAGGATAGATGGAGTCGGGGCCAATGAATCCACACGTACTTGCAAGGTAAGCCAATTACTGTTCATAGGCCATCTGGGAAGGTAAGGTGAGTAATGTCATTACCATTTATAATCAATTCTTTTATTAAAAATATGTTACTTGCTAACTTAATTGAATGTTTGTTTAGGAGGCAGCTTATGCACTACAAGTGCAGCACAGTGAGATGTCATTACGTAAGAATGAGTGGGATATCTCTATACATTTTAGGGTGGAGATTTACATACAAGAGGCTAGGTTCTGGGGAGTTGCACAACTTCCATTTATTATGTTGGATTTACATTTGATTAAGACACTTATTGAGAGATGGCTGCCCAAGACATATACATTCCACCTACCCACTGAAGAGGCAACCACCACATTGTAGGATGTTGAGATCCAACTTGGACTTTAAGTTGAAGGGTTTGTGGTGGCGAGCCAGACTGAGACGAATGATGAGGAGAGCTGGGCTGATGTAGGGGAAAGACTGCTAGGTATGAAGTTTGCTCGGATGAAGAGTGCTCACTTATCTTTGACATTGTTATAGGAGCACTTCTAGATACTTCCCCGTAGGGTAGACGACGAAAACAGTCTAACAGTGTGCGCGTGCATACATACTCAGCTTGATGGGAGGATTCATATTTACAGATAAATCCTCTAATCTTATTCACCTGATGTTCTTGCCATTGCTAGAGGACTTCTTAATAGTTGAGCAATTTAGTTGGAGTAGTGCTTGCTTGGTATGGTTGTATTAACAGCTGTGTTCTGTCTCATCATCCAACGTGCATGATCTTGGAGGGGCTATAATTTTACTACAAGTTTGGGCTTGGGATAGATTCCCATATGTCGCCCCCCACCCTCCCGTCGATATAGGTTTAGTATTAATGGGGATAGGCCATTGGTGGCTAGATGAAGGGTAGTACGGGATACAACTCAACATCCGATGCATGTTGTAGATGTGTACCATATAGCTTTTGACATGTAGACGACGTAGTAGGTATAATATGATAAGTTATTCTCTTTGCTATCCTCCTCTTTGCTGTAAGTGATAACCATCATTTTTTTTTCTTTTTCTTGTACCTTTTAGGTTATTTGGGAGCTTTATACAAAAGAGTTGCTGCAGTTGTTACCTTACTTCTGTATTTCTGGGCGACGCATTTGGACTGCTTGGATACCACTTATATGTTTTACATCATTGAGTAATGCTTTCTATACTGTATTGTTCGACAGTTTGGTGGATATTAATATGTTCTATAGGAGGTCGACACCTCAAAACAGCTCTACTAGCAGGAGCTCCGAGGTAGGACGAATGTTGACTGGATTAACATACACTCTTCTCTATCCAGGCTTGAAGATAAAGACACGGATTTCTAATACACATCTAGGGTCCTCGAAGGGTTGATGAGAGTTATTAGCCGTAGTATAGATTAATCACCCAGCGTTATATTACAAACCACAAAGTTGTTATCGGTCGATTGGTATGTACATCTAATATCGTCCATTATTATTATTATTTTTTTGCACTCGTACATACTTACTATCATATGTACTGATAGCTGTTTTTTCTACTTATTTCAGGTATATTTGCTCAAAAGTATCGGATTGGCACCTAACTATCCTACAATGCTGGGTATTGTAGATGGGGCACTTTACTTCGTTGAGCAGCACAATATCCTTATCCTCTACCCACAATAAGAGGGCGTACATGAGCTACCCCATGCGAACCACGATAGAGAGCAAGGACCATATATTAATGAGGATATGCCACCTCTTTGTGCATTATTTAGGGGTAAAGTTAGAGTTTGAAGAGGCAGGGCTCAAGCAGTACGTCATCGGGTAAACTTTGGTAATGTTATCTCACTACATGCGCGTCATTTCGTAGACCTAAGGCATATTAGTGGGGGATACAATACATACCCTTGGTCAAGTGTTACCTCCACTCTGAGAGCTGAATCCAGCTTTAGGGTTGGATCTAGCTCATACACGACTCTGAAGTTCTAGCAACATCTTGATGTTGCGACTCTACCAGCTTTTCAAAAGCGACATTTCACCCCCCCACAGTCATCCATAGGTGAAGACGTCACTCAGTTGCATTCGGCTTATCCAGCCGACCTAATTCCTAGAACTTGATCTTGACGATCTACTACCTTAACCTATTCAGACACACGATAAATGGGAGCGTTCACTTCTATCCTGAGTCGTGAGGACCTTTACACAACGTAAGCATTAGTAGATATGTTTTGTCTATTATTTTTGTTTCCTCATTTTTTTGGCTATTGTATTAATGTTATTGTTGACTCATTACAAATTTTATATACATATTAATTATTCCAAATATAATTTACTTTTCATTAGATATTGTAATTCAATGCATTATTTATTTATCCCAATTTTATAATTTGAAATAATTTTTTTTTTATCTGAATCGTATGGTCATTGGATGATCATCTCATGTACTTATTTCTTCTTTACTTGGTATATTTGTTGAGGCATTTCATTAATTATGATTTTATATAATTGATTACTGTATTAAACTTTCCATTCAATTTGTAAGTTAAAAGTTCAAAAAATATTATTTTATCGTTTCAAACTAAGAAAAATTAATAGGTTTAATGGAATTTGAACTGAACGTGTATATATTAAAAGTGTATATACTGAATATACTTTTAGTGTTAAAACTATCTATAACTGAAGGTATATTTATTGAATATGTCTTCACTATATCATATTTATATTTTATTTTAAAACGAATAATTTTTTATAAATTTTTCGAAAAATGTACCATATTGTATAAAACTCAATCTCATCCTCTTTGTAGAGATTACTTTATCTATTTTGGAGTGCCACCTTCTTATTTCCTCCACAAAATAAAAAAATGCACTGCCAGTTTGTCTGGCACAGCTGACATTGAGCTAGCTCTTATTAAAGGATCCATCTTCCATTGATGGTATAGTAATAACGATGCGTTTTCCTTTCATTTTGCTCCTCTGCTACTTCTCCACCACCGCACACACATTGTCTCTCTCTACTCTACTTTTGTAAGTTCCTGTTTCATATTCATCTTAATTTTGTATTTCCTGTTTCCTTCGATGGAATTTTTTAGGGTTTATTCGGTAAAATTTATGAACCTGTGATTGGAATACTCCAAAAGTTAAATTTCTTGCAAAAATTATGTGAGAACGATGCGTTTTCGCTTCACTTTCCTCCTTGCTGCTCGGGTTCACGCTAGCAAGAATGTGATGTTTTGGATCCTATTAGGAAGTTATATGTAATGCTTGATCGATTCTGTATTCATGAAAGTTATGATTATTGTTTCTACTAAATGAGCACGAATTGTTGGAAAGGATATTTCTCCCGTGGAGTAATTAGTAAGCAGTGCGTTGGGTGTGGACTGTGGCGGAAGATGGTCACATGTATATCCATAGTCTTACTCATGCGTTATGCGAAGAGTTTGTTTCCATGGCTCGAAGTGGTGACCTTTTTGTCATCAAAAAGCCTTTTAACTAGATGTTTTGGGGCTCGACCTCTAATTACTATTCATACTGGCAAAAATATTGTGATGGGACATAATCACAATTTTTGGTTTAAGGATTCTGCTACTGGATATATTTTCTTAGTATGTGAGATTCTTTTGGATTGTAATGACAGAAAAATTTTCCTGAATTCAGGTTAGGATGATAATTAAAGGGATATTAAGAAGATACGAGAGATGGAACCCTGTGCATCCCACCATGGGAGCCTTTTGGGGCATGGGAGTTGGTTTTGGCTGTGGTATTGGATGGGGTCCAGGGTTTGGCCCTGAGGTGATTGGTTATGTTGGAGCTGGCTGTGGTGTTGGTTTTAGTGTAGGCTTCACAGTTGCTGGCATTGGTGTTGGCCTTCCTGCAAATTACCTCTTCAAAGTGCCTTCCAGTGGTGAATTTTCTTGCTATATTGACTCCATGTTGTATCAGCGTATTTGCCTGATCTATGTGCTCTTTAGATCCTTTAAGTTGTCTTCGTTTGTCATTTTGCTGCCTAATCTGTAGTTTAATTGTAGAATATTTTTGTCCAGTTATTATGACAACCACAACCAGAGCCATGGAATATGGTCGATCCAACAATATGCTTTCTGCTAACAACATTTTTGGGGATGAATGGGGCAAAATCGTACCAGATATTTCTTTCTTTCATGCAGAAGCCACCAGAAAGCTATCTATGTTTAAGCAAAAACATTTCCTTGAAAGAAGAGCTAACCTGTTCGACATGAAGGCTATTCCTCAACAAACTGGGTTAGTCTTAAAAAATGTAGAGACACTTGCTGATGGTATCTTCCGGCCACATAAAGGTGGGAAGTTTGCACTCATTTATTGTTCTGTCTTCTGAATTTTTGCCATTTATTTTCCACACACAGACCAACTTGACTACATGATACATGTTACACTCAAAAGTTAGTGTTGGCTTGCCCCTCTGCTGTTCTCATCCATTGTTGTAAGTTATGCAGAAGTTACATCTTTCATCTAGGATGAGGTGATCATAGGCATGTTTAATTGAATTCTAGACTGCAAAAAGTTTCATTATAAATTATCTTCACACATGCAGTTTATCAACTCATATATTGGAAACGCCCTTAGTTCAAAGCTGCCTTTTGGCTCTAATTAGAGAAGGCTGGAGGTTGTGTGTTTTCCCTTTCAATAAAAGAAACTTCTATGGAGAAAGTTGAATATTGGAAACGTTAGAGGTGATGCAAGCTTCATGAAAGGGCCAATGACAACTGTTATGTATGCTCAAGGACTGAAGCAATTCTTAAATGATAACAAGCATGTTTAAAAAAAAGAGGTTTTGTTGTTTCTATTTATTTAGGGTAGTATATGTTTGAGATGTTATGCATAGGATCTAAACAAATCAATAAAAAGTAGTGTCTTAGGTATCTAATACAATTGCAGGATGCATCATATAATCAAACGGAGGTTCTGGGGCATTTATAGACTACATAATATTGTATGAAATAGAATGCTTGGACATCAGAGTAAGAGCAGTTGTGATGTGAACAATAAATGAAGGTGGAGAGATTAACAATATATACATTAAAAACAGAGAATATATTATTCCTAAGATTCCTTTTTGTTTTTTTCTTTCCCCTTTTTTTTTTTTGGAAAATGAGACAAAAGTTTGTTAAAGATAGTTGCAAACTAAAAGGAATGTATCAGTTTTTTAAATAGGAAAAAGACTTGCATAACAACAGCATTAGATGATTACTGCAACAGAATGTTATGTTGTTCAGACTTGCCACTTCATCCCCTTGTATCATTGTCGCCATGACTTTACAGTGGTAAGGATGTGACATATGGCTCAAACATCAAAAGATTTACACCCGCTTGCTTTTTAAATGGAAAGAAAAATCATTACACATAGATGTTCCCATGAAGATGTGACGTCAGGTGAAAGAGTGAGATAGCATAGGTATAATCAAGTGACAACAAAACAAGTTGTCTAGGTGAAGAGTTACATGTTGGGTGCAGGTTGAATTCAAGCTGTTAGAAAACAGAGAATTTAGCAGTGATGCAGCAATGGACTGTAAATTTCACATCACATTTTCCCTTGGCACTCTAAAGTTTTCTATGATTACTTTGTTCAGCTTGGTTTAGTTTATGGCCAATGAGTATGTCATTATGAATATTATATCCAAGGACCGGCTTTACAGCAGGCTTTTTATTGATCCAGTAATCTCTTTCTTATTGTTTCATCTATTTAGTATGGCAAAGTCGATGAAGAACTGATCACTGTTTTTTCCCCTGCAGGTACTAATGACTAAGTCATGGAGAAATTCCCAAAAAGAGCATATATATGTTGTAAACATGGTAAGTATGCCTTGGCTTTACAGTCTTTCTTGCATTTGTTTCAGGCTTAAACTCCTTTTCTCCATGAACAATTTGTCACTAAAGATCAATACTTAGATCTATGACTAACAGCATAGACCAAGCAAATCTTTTGATTGTATCTTTATTGTTTAAGTTAATGCTTATATAGAGATATCATGTGCTACAGTGTTTGGCTCGTAACATTAGGTCTTAAACTCGCAAGGGAGGACATCACTGCTCTCTTACACAAATAAAAATGGAAGCTGCAAGGATCACCCTAGAAAAATTTATAATTGCACAAAAACCCTAGGTTTTCAAAATTGAGTCTGACATGTGGGGGCCTCACTTGCTTTGCAAGCGTGAACAGCCAGATGGCAGAAATCTAACAAGGCATTGCTGTGTGCTATTTTTTGTTAAAAAAAAAAACAAGGAGGAACAAAAGAAAGGTTCAAAAATGAAAAGGAAATTGAAAATTACAGGAAAAAAATGGAGATACACTTGCAACAAATCCTTTCACCACCAACCACATCAGCTCCAATTTAGTGCCAGTGCCCACCAACACCTTTGGCCCTACCCCTCTGTCCTCCCCTCCTCTCCCTCTCTCTCATCTGAAAACATGACTGAACAACCAGAAACGAGACCTTCCCAACCTTTGCATTTTTAGTGTCAGCATGTAGCATCTTCTAGATTCCCAATTATATGCATAGGATTATTACATTGCACCTTGCACATAATTAGTTAGATCACATGCTGGGGGCAGGTCAGGTATAAATGCATTGTGTATAGCATTTCAGGTTCAGAGAACGTGGAGGATACAAAAGGAATCTTCCCAGTTGAGTTTGTCTTTCAATTCTGGAGAGCAGTGCTCCATTCCGTCCATAGTTACATCCAATTTAAAATCCCAGAATCATCTCCATTAGCTATGATTTAATGAAGTTTGTATGCTTGTCTCTTATCAGAAGGGTTAAATTTTGAGCTATTCCATCTCTCATACTAAATCAAATTATGATCATTGTATATTTAGTTCCATATTGCTATTTAATTTGAATTCTATTAGACTTGTTTTGATCTTGGACTCGCTTCTGATCAACATTGAACTTCAGATACGATCTCCATTTTTTCTTACTACAACTTGGAATTATCCAAGTAGTGGAGGAAACATTTGCACCTAAACAACGCGGCCTTTATATTCTTTCTGATGTATAAAAACCCATTGGTGGAAACTCAATATCCCCACAGGCAAACATTGCAGCATCCTTCTCTGAGTATATATAGCTTCTCTCTGTCCCATGCCTTTTCTTTTTGAGTGGGGGGTGTAGAGAGGAGACTTGGGGTTTTCCGGGGTGGTGTGGGGGAGGAAGATGAGGCTGAATGTGCTTGTAGGCACCAGTGGTTGAAGGTTTCATCTGGGCATATTTCTGTTTCTCGTGTTTGTTGATGTCCTTTGGGTTTTTGAGCATTTAGCTGATATAGCATTGCCGTGTAGGGCTTCTTCCATATAATTGTCCATCTGTGCAAAGCAAGTCGACCCTATGTATGCAAGGTGGGAGGTGTTTAATTTCAAAATTGTGGTTGTCTGCAATTATGAAACTCTTGGGGTAGTCTGCATAATTTATCCAATATGAATATACAGAATGTAAGCTCTCTTAACATCTGATGTTTTTCATCTGTAGGTCATTGCCTGCCAGGCAATTTTTTTTTTTGTATAGCATCCTCTGATAACAAAAAGACAGAACCGCTTTCGTTGTTCGGAGCATTGTTAAAGGGACCACTTCAGCAAAACAGGAACTACATTGTCCAATTAGAGGCGTGGGAAAGATTAATCAGAAAGTTTATAGGCAAAAAGGCTTCCACTTCAGGGTTCCATGAAGTCTGAAATCAGTCCATGGGAGAAGGTACTGGTTATGGCTGTAGAAACATGCGGCAACTTAACAAGTACACCGATATTGTCTATAACGCTTTTTGGACGTGTTTTTCCGATCGGTTTGAAAGGCTTATTGGACCTCATAGAATCTGTTGGCCCTAGATTTGCCAAGAAAAGGAGTAATTGTTTGCCAGATTTTCATTCTGTTTATCTGTCTTTTTGAGTTGTTTTTCACTTTGCAAAGATGTAGTTTAACCCTTGGCCAAAAAAATTATATATAGGGAAAAAAAAAAAAATGCAGTATGATTGCCTGGAGTAAGTTTTAATCGTATAATCTAACCAAGAAACAAAATGGCCTTCTTTTGCGACCGAAAGAAGACCATCAGATGGTCAACAGCAATTCTTTCTACTTTCGCGGCAACAAAGCGCTGGAGAGTACATCATTTACTGATGGTAACGTAGAATTATATTATAATATTATAATATATAGTTTCGAAAATTCATTCTTTTTATTTATTCTATTTTTAATTTTATCATCAATGTATTTATTTTAACATTCCATCTTTTTCTATTTTATTTTTAATATATTCCATATATATCTATCTACTTTTCCCAATGTAATGCAAAACAAACACAAAAGAACGTTATGTAATACTTGACACATGTTTTTGCCATTTAAGATTAATCCCTATATGGAAGCTTTTTTACAATGAATGAAATATTGGGTTCTCCAATCGACAGACATGTTGTAGAGCCAAAAATGTTGAGGATGATGCATTCAACTGAATTGAGAGTAAATGCGATTTCCTTTAGATTTAGATTTGAAAACTTAAATGAGATTATGTTATCAATAGTGCAAATCAAAACCCGGTTAATTTTGTTAGAGAAACAAATGTTTTGTATTATGTTCATTCTTTTTATATATGCTTTCATAGGATTGACACATATTATAGTAAAAAGGCAATTTTTTTTCCTATATTTAGACATTATTAATGTAATTTTCTACGTGAGTATGGATAGTATTTTTTAAAATTTATTTTATCCCATTAAAGCCAATTGTATCTACTATCCCCTTATAAGGAGGTTTAGGTAAAGTTTTTCCTTTTTTTTTTTTTGTTTCCAACTATATTTACTAAACATTTTATTAATATTTCTTATCTATTCGCATCATATGTTCTAAGCAAGGATAGTTTCAAAAACTTGAATATTATTAGAAGGCCTTAAACTATAGAGTTTATTTCCTTTTTCACTTTTTGTTCATTATAAAAAAAAAAAAGAAAAGAAAAGCATTCATGAAGATTTGTAAAGTATGTCAAAACATAATAATTTTTTAAAGAACATATAAAATTTTTTAACATAAATTGTGAGTCATGATAAACGATTGCTTAAATAAAAGAACATATCAATTACTTTGATACATCAACATTATAAATTTGTTAATTTTATTTATGTTTATTGTGACCATTTTAGCTCAATTCATTAACTAATATTTAATAACAATAAAGATGTTTAGTTTCAAAAAGTGACCATACACATTTTGTCTACTTAACTATTTGAAATTATTAGATTGCTAAAACAAAAATAAAGATATACAAATTTAACCTCATAACTTACCATTGTAAAGTATGGAGCACATGCTTATGAGATGATTATATTTTTTCGTAGTACTTTTTTATGGGCTTTAAAATAATTAATTTCAATAGAACTTTTTTAGAAGATGTTCTACCTTTTCAAGTATTTTTTTGATATCCCAATTCATTTTTAAAAGGGTAAATTGTAGAGATCACTCTTAAAAATTTTTATAACTATACAGACATCTTGAGTTTTCGAAATTAAGCACTTTCCTCTGCAAACACATATGACCCCAAATTTTGCTTAGATGGCAATACATGTGGCAAGAACCTTAATGTAGAATTTACATGTAAGAAATTTTGAATTTAGAAAATAAAAGCAAAGTAAAAATAAACCACATACAATAAGAACAGGAAAAAGGATAAGAGGAACATGGGAAATTCATGTCTTCATTATCATCCGAATGGTTCGCTTGCTATCAATTGCCTAGGTTTACATAACGATTTATCAACACAATAAAACTACTAAAGAAGAAAATAAAGAAAAAACAAAATTGACTAGTAAAACTTACCAAATGAAAGGGGTATAAGGAAAGATTATATAATTTGTCTTCTGGCCATAACGATTTTCGAAGCCACCATCATTTTGTGGCCAAATCCTTCGATTTAGAAAATTAAACAAAAGAAAAGAAGAGTTCGATTGGGCAAATTCAATCGGGGGAAAGAAAAATCATATAAACATTAAAAATAAAAGAACATACCATATAAGCATAAGAGCAAAATCAATCTAAGTTATCATTTCTAGATCAACTTTGGATAGAGATGATGAACAGTATTATTTTGCATACAAGGAAAATTATTCCTCTTATCCTTTTAAAAGAAATAAAATAATATGTTGTTGATCATATGCAAAGTGAAATTAAACCTTCTATTCTTTTAAAATAAATAAAATAATATGAAAACAAGAAAAAGAATAAAGTAATTTTTTTTGTTTTATTCTTTTATATTCCTTTTATTCTTTTTCCTGTTTTTATTGTATGTTGTTTATTTTTGTTTTGCTCTTTATTTTTTAAATTTAATATTTTTACATAGAAATTCCATATTAAGATTCTTGCCACTTGTACTACCGTACATGCAAAATTTGTAGGCCTCAAATACGTTTGGGGAGGGAAGTGCTCGATTTTAAAAACTAAGGGTATCTTTGTAATTATAAAAGTTTTGAAAAGTGGTTTTCGTAATTTACTCTTTTAAAAATTCGCTATTATTGTTATGTTTATTGTGTTTATTATTATTACGTAAGCTTTTTCCTTTTGGCTCCCATATACATTTGAGAAACAAAACTAAAACAATATAATTAATAACCAATTAAGTTTTCTGTACAAATTGTCTTAATGTCCAATAATAATTTATAGTGATTAGATTAATAATCATAGTGATTAGTAATGGAAACAGTACTATTATTTATTTAATGCATCATGATTAGATAAAAAGCATTGTATATTTTACCTTTTATTCTATTATGTACTTATTCCAACGATATTATATTATCTTTACATTTTCTGCTCTAAAAAATTATAACCAACATGCAAACTTATATCTATGCATTGTTAGGCTTTTTTAAAATAATTTAATATAATTTTGGAAGGTCTTATTTTTTATATTCTATTGTAGCAAATTAATATTCAATAATTCATTGTAAGTCATTTTTTATGTGAAAATTGTATATTATATTATAATATGTTATAATATCCATTAGTAAATGAATTAAATGTTTTCTTGGATAATATCTTTTAGATAATACATAATGTAAGTCCCATACTTTTGGATTTGGTATCGAGCAAGTAACTTAGGTCACTGGTGAAACTAATTTGATTGATTTAGAAATTTATGAGTGAGCTTAAGATATTAATCAAGGAGGACTAGTAGACTCAAATCTTGAAAATGTAATAAAATAATAAAAATATAACTAAAATAGTATAATTTCAAGAGAAAATTATATGTTTACAGTCAAAATTAAAAAAATTATATAATTACAAATTATATAAATAATATTATCAAAATACCAATACTAATGTCGCATTTTTAGTATTTTTTATATATATCGTATCTTGAAGATACGATGTTTTTAAAAGTGCATTTAAACTTGTATCGCATTTTTAAGATACGGTATTATTTTTGATATACTAATGCTATGTAGTATCTTAGTAATATTTTTTGTACAATTTGTAATTATGAATTTTTTTTTAAATATCGATAGACATGTATTACACCCATAATTTCACTATACTACTTAATATTTATTATAATTACACGAATTAGGCTCCGATGGTTAGCAAATTTTTAGAGAAAAATTATACGTGTAATAGATTTTTAGAGAATATATATATATATATATATTTGTGGCACGTGTACTTTTTATGTGAAAATATATACCAGTAATTACCTAAAATACTTGATTGAGTACAAATTAAGCTAAAATAATCAAAGGAAAATAATAAAAATTAATAAAAAATGTTGGGACAACCGGAGAATTCTTGGTTTGGGTGCGGAAATGTTTAAGGACAAGTGTAAGTGGATTAAGCATATGTACATGGTACTTAGGCTTATTGTATAAGAAGGAAAATTGCATGAAAAGAGAGAAAAACTTCATTATGCAATTCCAAATACTCTAAAAAATTTCAAGAACTCTCTCAACAACAATCTACATATAATATAAGATTTAGGAAAAATAAAGGTTAGGTTGTAATAATTTAAGAAGAAAATCAAGGAAAATGTATAAAAATTTGAGTGTAATTTTGGGTTTTGGAGGTTTATGTGTTTACCACCACTTGAAGCAAAACCTAACAATTAGGCTAGTCAACAATAGAGGTGGAGCAAGTAGTGGCTAGAGCTCCAATTTTCGAAGAGTCCTTAAAAACATTTGATTTTCAAAAAAATGTTAAAAATACTAATTTAACCTAGAAAATTCAGAAAAAAAGTTATTCCTAAGAATTTTTATGTGTAAAATTTAGGAAAAAAATTATTTTGTATAAATTTCATAATTATATAATATATTCTTAAGAAATGGACAAAATCGAACTGATTTCAATATTAAATTAAATTACCTTAACAACATAGTTTTAACCCCCAATTTTTTCTGTAAGCTTTTGTATGTTTATATCGATATGCTATGAAAGGTTTTTCCATAAAACTATTTTCTATATTTTTTTATGAATTTTTAAGCCCTAAATTATGCTTAAAATGATGTTTTTGGTTAAATATAATTTTTCTATAGATTTCACTTGGATTCTAAGCTTAATTGATTAATAGAGTATTTAAAGTATATTGGGATTGTGGAATTGGGTTTTATTAGTATCAAGCTTGATTTTTTCCTGATTTTCTATAATTTTTCTTAATTTGATTAGTAGTAAACTTTAACCCACTTAACACTAACCCCCAACTAGGAGTTAAGAGAAACTTAGTTTTAAAACATATTTCAAATAATTCTTTGGAGTCACCACCGGACTGAAGTTGAAAAAAAGAAAATTAGGTTAAATCGATTGTGTGGACTAATTTAACTTAACCATTAGTCCACTTGAAAAAACCAATTTCTAAAAACGGTTTTTTGAAAATAAAAAAATCAAGTCTAGAGGCTATTCTATCAAACCTTTAATGAGTATCATTTTTAACTTTTTCGAATTTAATTTTACTTTTCAGATACCCTTCCAACAATAATATTTATTTATAAGCGATAACTAAAATTATATCTATTTTCCAAAAAAATTAAGAAGTTAAAGAATTATTTACTAAAGGGGGAAAATGATTATTTTTTTTTTCCATATTTTAAGTCACTCAATATGTATAGGTGCCCATATACCTGCTATTCGAGATTAGACTTTCATCGTTCGTTTAAGAAAATTTTAATTTGTTGAATATTTTTAATTTTGGAAGATTGGCCAAGTTTATATTCTCTTAGCTACTTTATTTTGTTTTAACGAAAATATCTAAAAAGAGTCCTAATTTTAATAGTCTTATTTTTTGGAAAGTTCTAAAAGGGTCTTAATTTTGAGAAAAAGGTTAATGTATTTATTTCAAAAATTGCTTTTTTTTTTGTATGTGACAAAATGATTTGATTTTCTTTTTATTTTTTTAAAATTTTATTTTTATTATATTTTTTTTGTTTTATATTTTAAACAAGAAAATAAAAAATAAAAAAAAAACTAAACTCCCAACATTCCTCCTCTTCTTTCTTTTTTTTCCTTCTTTTTTCTTTTTCTTTCTTTCTTTTTTTCTTTTTTTTTTTCTTTTCTCTTAAATTACAATTACAATGAAATTTACAAAGAAAAAAAAAAAACCACTCAAAACACAAACAAAGGAGTCAGACCAAGCATGCAATAGGAGCACGAGTCTATGCAGGATGTAAGTCAGACTTCGGTTTAAAGTGGATCGTCGGGTCGGTGAGAGGAGAGGAGAGAAGAAGCAAGCAGTGGAATGAGTTGGTACGGGTAGTTTTAGTGCAATTTTTTATGGGTGAGCGTATTTTTTTGAGTAATTTATTAGGAAATGAGGGTTTGGAGATAGTGTCGCGGTTGGGGGTGGTGATTTGGCATCGGTCGCAAAGTAGAGGATGACAATGGTAGTTGTTGATCATGCTAGCGGTTGCTCAAGATGAGGGAAGGTTGTAGTCTTGGGTTCTTTGGGATGACGAAGCTCTCGGTAGTGTCGAATTCGAGTAGAAAGGCGTGAGGAGTTGAGTTTTGAGCTAAGGTCTCTATGAGTTAGGGTTTCAGGTCTAGGTGGTGGTTGAAGGTAGCGAGGGTCAAGACTAATATCAAAATGAGTTAGGATTAGAAGCTCTAAGATTAGAGAAGTTGTTGGTGCTACTGGATTTGTTCAAAGAGCTTCGAATTAAAGCTTAACCTAGAGAGAATGCAGTCAAACCCTAAAGAGAGAAAGAGCTATGTAGAGTGATTCTTGGGTGTTTGAGTGCTAGTTAATGATCAAAATGGTAGCCCAGCCTCTCTTTTATACTAATCAAAGTTCAAATTAGGATGGAAAGTGATCAAACTCAATTACATCGGGGTTGAATGGGATTGAATGACTGAAGATGACTTGCGGTTTGATCTTTAAATTGGGTGCAAATCCATGTTAAATGTTGGTAAAAAATTCCTTTTAGGTGCTCAACCTTGCTCCATATATCTAGTAGACACTTGAGGTTGCATTAGAAAAGCTTAAATCAAGGAAAAGGAAATCGGTGTTTAATAAGCTTTTTCGAAAATTTGACCTGATTCTTGACTGACTTAATGACTGAATTTGAATGGGTTTTTGAATTCTAATAGAAGTAGGCTACATAGAGAAAAGGGATTAACCATCAATTGAGGTTTTTTCGCACGAGAATTGTGCAAACAATGAGGCCAAAGTGAAGGGTATGGGTTGGTTTTACTAAGGAAAACAAAGGGAAAGGAAAAGAAAAGGAAAGAAAGGGAGAGAAAATGGGACTAACATAGCGCCACGTCAACAGTGGAGCCAAATTGTGTTGTGCCATCTGTCTTGAAAGACACGTGGTCAATGATGTGTCTTGCTACATGTCCATAACATGTTGCATGTGAATGATACGTGTCATGCTATATAACTGACACGTGGTATATCTGTGAAGTGTTATATATCATAATTAGACATGTGACCTAATAATATCTGTGAAGTGCTATATGTCACAATCAAACATGTGACCCAATAATATTGTGACATGTAGTAGGTATGTTTTTTAGAAAAAATAAAAGGCATTTTCTACCTTTGGTGAGATTTGAACTCCAAACCTTTGAGTTATATGCAATGCTATGTTCAAGTATTTTATTATTAGGTCGTTAGCCTGTATCTTCTTCATAAGTACAATCAAATTGCATATATGAATGAGGTCAACTTGAGCTAGATTTGAATATAAGCTCAAGGCCAACGGTTCTCCTCGTATAAAGGCCCTAAAAACACTTAAAATCTAATAAAAACTTAAACTATCTAAAATTTTATTATATTTTATCATTATTTTCTAAATTTCCCTAAATTCCTCTATTTTTTCCATTTTTTTTAATAAAATTTCCAATTTTTCTATTCTTTTATTTTTGTATTTTCTTATTATTTGTAATTTCATATTTTTATATTTTTCTTTTTTTTTTGTATTTTTCTAAATTTTCTTATTTTTTGCAATTTTTTATTTTTCCTAAATTAGGATCCTTTGCCTTATTTTAAAAATTTTGAAAAATAAAAGAGGATAAAAATGTGGTGTCTACAATTAAAAAAAGTTATGAAATCAAGAATATAACCCTTAGTATGTTGATAAATGTGTAGAATCTTCACCAAAATGGCACACATCCATACATGTATTATCACATTTATTGCAAACTTTGCTTAAGAATTGATAAATATATATTTTGGGTCAATTATTCAATAATCTCAACTAAAGAATAAAAAAAATGGAGCTTAAGTGGTCTATATGTCTTATTGGTTTTGAGTTCAAATTGTAAAACAACTTTTAAAATGAAAATGATAGTACAATTCTATACTTCCAATATCTAAGACTATCATCTTTTCAAGTGCATTGTTATCATTTAGAAGACTTTGAGTTGCTGTCTTTTCTTGCCATAATGATGTTATTACAATTATAAGCAACTCTTTAATGTGTATAACTTCATTGCAAATTAGCTAATCTAGGAGATGGGTGCACTCTCTTTTGTATAGAATAGATTTTAACAATAATTTCAGTTTTCATGCAGTGTTTAAGCTTAGCACGCGTTACATGAGTATTAATCATGAGAGCCGAGCAATCAAGGAGCAGTAGCTACTGAACTCTGAGTGTAGTAGCCGAGAAGAACTTAAAACAAGTAGCATAGCAACTGCAGCACTTCAAATAACAGTAGCCAAATGATTGAAGCACAGCACATGCTTCATCCCAGAGTAGGCTAAGGTAACCAAATCGAGAGCTAAACTGAGCTTCAACATAACAGACCAAGCTACAATTGATAATAAAAAGAATAAAATTTACAATTTAATTTATAAACTGACATGCACTTCACTTTCATTGGTGAGTTGACTCTGAAAAATTTCAATGTTATTAATATTTTTTATTGTAGGTTGTGCACTCAAAAACAAGCAATAGGTGCAATTCCACATAAGCCAACCAAGCGCACCAGCTTACATGTGGTGTTTTGAGTAGCAAATGAGCAGTTGAACTCCAACCGAGAGCCACCAAACAAGCAGTAGGGCATTTCATGCAACCAACAAGTCATCAACAGTTCCCTAAACTAACAGCACAAGACAGCACACCAAAACCGAGAAAATTTTGTAGCAGTTCCTTGCCTTGTACAAGAGCAAGAGACAGTTGTGATTCATTACAGTAGAACAAAGGCCGATATTCAAGCAATCCAAACTCTAACACACCAATTAGCAGCTGCATTCCAAAACAGATCAGCCCCAACAACATCAAAACTGAGTGGCAGCTATTAGTTTGGGAGTTCTATACTTCGATCAAGCTAAGCTCCTTCTCCATGACAGGAACCAAGTGCTCTAAGCAACTAAGTCACTCATTGAGCTTCACTTAGTCAGCAATAACGATGGACAGATGCAAATCACAAATGCCAGGCTAGGAGTGAATCAATCAAGCTGTATCAGTAGCCACGGCATTTAAATTTCAATCCAGTAGCCCTTTGCAAACACATTTCGAGCTATCAATCGAGAAGAACATGCCAAGCCGAGCTGCAATTGATAACCGCAATAACAAGCCTTGAAATTTTAATCGTTAAGCTGATATGTACTTCATTTAACTATTGAGCTCAATTAATAGAACATTCATTGCCATTATATTTTATCGCAGGTCATACAATTGAACTTGCAACACTCCAGAGCCAAGACCAAGCAGCTGCTGGACTTCAAGCAATCACTAAGCACAAAAAGATAGCAGTAGCTCCGAACATATGGAAATCCGAATAAATCCTCAATTAGAGCACTCCATCCTTGCAAAAATAAACAGAAAGCAGAAGCATACGCAACTTCCTGCACTTACCGAGAAGCTCTTGTCCATACAGCAGGCCATCGAATTGCAGTAACACGCCAACACGAACAGCATATCGAACTCCTTTATGCGCAACAACCAATTCGAGCATGACAGCAACTCCTAGCTGAACTACTCCCTGCAAATTCGTTTCTTCTTAAGTCAAGACCAACTCATAACAGCTGCAGGCCAAGAGTAATTGAAATAGGGCAACTTCTTGTGCGTGATAGCAACTGCGACATGCGAATAAACCGAGAAAACTGCAGTACGCGAGCTCCATCACATACAACAGGCCGTAGAACTTGAGTTGCAGCAGCAGCAACTACTTCCACGCAACAACAGCGTGTACTTCAATTCTCGTCCACAATTTATGTATCAGCAGCAAGCGAGAGCTTCTTATCCGAACTGCAACCGCAGGGGCTACTGTCTAGCTGCTGGCTCAAACTCTTCAATAGCAAATCCTTGAGCTGCAATGTGATGAAGTCCAAACACGCGTAGCAATTAGAGCAGCACCATATCATCTGTGAATAAAAGCAGCTATAGCCAATAATCGGTCGGGAAGAGTAGCAGTTAAACGTGTGCTGAAACCATTGGGCAGCAAGTATTATCATTTGTCATACACGAGTAGATTCTTATAACTGATTGAGCAGGAACTTCTTGAGTCAATAGTGGGCTGCACATAAAAGGAATTAAGATAACAACCCATCGAAGAGTTATATTTGCGCTAGAAAGGGAGAGAGACCACATTGAAGGCCCAATTACCCTGACTAAAGACACTCCAATGAAGTACCGTCTAGGAGGGATGACGTGTGGGCTAAGTCCAATGCATTGGACAGCTTGCGTCTTAAACGGAAGCCCATATGTGAGCATAGAAGGAAAAAATAAATAAATAAATAAACGGAGGGCGGAGTATAAAGGGGGCAGCAGACGAAGATAGGCGGAGAGAGCCAAAAAGAAAAGGAATACAGAGACGAGGACATTAGGGACGAGAAGAAAATTCCAGTAGCTTAGGGAATTTTTGTTTTTTTATTTTAATATAATAAACAACATAATTTTCTTACTAATTTGATTATATTTTGTTTAATTTCAAGATTCTAAATTATTTTATTCTAGTTCACTAGAAGACTAATCTGGGTTCTAAATGAATCGAGATTTGTCGATTTTCTATCGGTTTTCGGGATTGAATATACTAATTAAGGTGCTTTCTTTTCCTTGTCATTTCAATTTATATATATCTTAATTCATTTGGGTATTGCGATGTAATACTATACTTAATTTATTTAGGTTTTGTATTGATGAATTTGATGAGTTAATGTGTTTTATATATTATTTCAATATCAATATTGAGTATTTGAGTATTTTTCTATTATATTCATCGTCTAGTTATTTAATACTTGACTATTATTTTTTAGTTAAATAGAGTTATAAAATATCTAGGAGGGTTTTGATAACTCGTATTGAACATAATTTGAATTTTTTAAAAAGCTCGTAATAGGGATATGTAGATTTTAATTAAATTCATGAACTCACATACTTAATGCAATTAAAAATATGGTTCGAGTCATGGGAATATACTTAAACTATATTTCTAACTAGAATAATAATTTCGGTGTAAGCAGATTATTTTTTACTTGATAATTATAAACAAATTTTCTTTGTGGCTGAATTTATGGTATTATTAAAATTCCACAGTTCCGAGAGATGAGCGATATCTAGTGAGTTTAGTTAAATCCATTTTAGCCAATTTTGAATATCAATTTAAGGCATCATATTGATTCAAATGAGAATAGATTTACGAGTATCAATTTGATCTTTTTTATCTTTTAAACTTAGGACCCTTATAGTGTAGCTAAAACATTTGGTTTAGTGTTTATCTTGTTATTTAGTTTTCACTCACTTCTAGTTTAATTATCGATAGCTTAGTTTAGAGAAAAACTCAAGTGATTTAGTACTTAACATTTAGCTCTCTGTAGATTACGATCTTAACTCATCGTTTATTACACTTCCACGACCTAATACATTTATTGGTTCATAAACTCATGTTTTCAGCGAGTCATATGTGTAGTTTAATAGTATATAAACTAAAAAAATTGGTGAATAATGATGTATTACATGAGATATTTGAGAAGTAATGAAGCCGATGAGTGTTGATTGAAGTGTTACTTAAAGTGCTAAATTGATCCTATAACTGAAACTTAGTACAAAGTGAATTGCTAATTTAACCATATGGAGTTTTATAAGAAGTAGATGATAATTTAGAGGTTATGTGAATGAATAATATATTACGATTATACTTAGAAGTCAAGTGATTTAGTATTTAATACCTAGCTCTTTATAGATTACAATCTTGACTCACCGTTTGTACTACTTTCACGACTCAATATACATGTTAGTTCACATACTCACGTTTTCAACGAATCATATGTGTAGTTTAGTAGTATATAAACTTAAAAAATTGGTGAATAATAATGTGTTACATGAGAAATTTGAGAAGTAATGAAACCCATGAGTGTTGAGTGAAGTGTTAAATTGATCTTATAACTGAAACTTAGTACAAAGTGGACAACTAATTTAACCATGTGGAGTTTTATAAGAAGTAGATGATAATTCAGAGGTTATGTGAATGAATAGTATACTACGATTATATTCAAAAGTTTAGGAGGGAAATGTAAATACAAGGGAACTCAAAAGCTTAGTCAAAAAGTAAATGTCTTAAAGACTCTAAGGTTAGTTAAACTCAAAAGGTAACATAGAGGGTAGTTTATTAAGAGACTTAAATAAAACTAGCGTAATAAACAACCTTGTAAATCTCAAAAAGTAGCTTAGAGGATTCTAGTCTAAGATACTTATTATGAAACACCTTATAATCTAACTCATAGAATTTTATAGACTAGAATAATTTATAAAAACTAGTGAATTAGTTAAGAAATCCTAACTTGTATGCAAAAATAACTTACAAAACTAATGTCAAAACAACTAAAATCATATAAAATGAATTAATTACTATTAATTCAAGGCTCAAACATGAATTAAAACTGATATATTGCATGTGTATAGGGATAATCGAAGATCACCAAAGTGATAGACAGGAGCTGTGAAACATTGAAGTTCAGGTAAGTTAGAATCCATGCATCACAACATGTTAGACTACTGTGTCAGGGTACTTAGAAACCTAGGAGTATATTTAGTTGTGGTTGTAACTTAAATGAATGTGCACATACTTCGTGTGTGATTGTTTAATTGTCTTGTAGACTTGAAGTGTTGCTTTGTATGAATATGTATGATTTGTTCTGTTTTGTTAACTTGTTAATCACCCCTAATTAGAATTAACCAAATATCAACACTTAACCTAACTAGACATGCATAACAACCCGTTAGAGAAACAATCTCTTCCATGAAGATAGATGAAATGGTCATTTCACCATCCTTAATCGAACTAAATGACAAGAGAAAAGATAGCGACAAGGTTGCAGACAATGGTTCAAAGGTAGTCTTTAGAGGAAGGTATTCTCTATTACATAAGTATGGGTTTGGTTAATGTAAGTCTAGTTGAAACTTTTCAATTTGGGTTAGAGCGGATGTAATTTCTCTAATCTTACAATAGACTAATTAACATTATATGATGTCTCATTTGATTATTTGCATTGTATTTCATTAAAATTTAACTTTTGAAAACCCTGTCTGTGTTTGTTGTACTATTTTGATTCTTTCCTGCTTACTGAACTAGTTGTACTCATATCCCTACGACTCATTTGCAAGTGTTGACTAAGGATTAAAGATGCAGTGCTATAACTACCCTTAAGTTAGTGCTCGATTGGTTGGGGGAGTGAGCAAATCTGAAGACTATTGGAACAAGGCATTTTCTTTTGTCTTTTGTGGAAACTAACTAGATTATCTTAGGCCATCCACTAGTTTCCAGCTTTGTTGTACATAGACTTTTGAACTTGAGGCTTTTGTAAACTTTTTTATGAAAATTAGAGCTTTTAATGTATAAATACTTACGTAAATATTACTATGTTATTAAGAATTGTACTGCAAGTCATTTCAATAGTTATTTGAAAAGATATACGATAGATTTTATTATTAGCAAGTGCTAAAATAGATGTTTTAAGCTGCTTGAGTTGAGTATGTGTTATGTAGACTACATTTACGGTAACAGTTATGAGATCGACTTCTATCTTAAATTATTTTATACAATAGGACGATCGAGACTCATCTTGTTTAGAGCGTGACACGTAAAACATTAAATTATGTTTATATTCATTATTTTTAAGAAATAAAATTTTATAACCATAATTCAAACTTTTACCCGTACATAAGCATGATCTTAACTAGTTTAGAGTAAACGAGAAAGGTGGTTTGTCAATACACTTTTTTATTTTTATTTTTAATTAGAAGACTTTTTCATTCAACAAAGACTAATAGGAAAAATATAAAAGAAAATGAGAAAGATAGTCTTTTGTTTTATCCTACTAAAACTCGGAATACCTTGTGATTTGATGGAGTTCGATCTTAAATAGGCTAGATAAGGGACTTACCACTATTTACATTGTTGATGTGCTATTTTGAACATTGACCCTAAGGCCCAATCCAATCTATTTGAGTTTTGGGTAGAGCTCTTACAGCCTATTTCAACCTATGTTTTTAGGTTAACTTCCATCTAGATTAGTTCTCCATAGAAACAATGCCACGCCATGAAGGAGCCTTATGGACCTCCTCCTAATCTATAGTTTTGGCTCTGACTTGGTTTATAGAAGGTCTCAGAGCCACTGTTTACTTGGGCTTCTAAGCCTAAGTTAGCCAGGCCTAGCTAATGAAACTCTTACATCTCTATGTAGGATTGGTTGTCTTCACTAACTACATCTTACGATTTTTTAGGCACATCATTCATGTGAGTGATCCACTTTCCTAATTAATCTTGACCTCATCCCCTATAAATGGAGGATAGTGCCTCCAGATAAATTACCTTGACTCATATATACTCTTGCTTAGTCTTTACTATATTGCAATCTTTCTTTAGCTCTTTCAATATTGACTTAAGTGTCGAAATGATCCGGCTAGATAACTCTCAACTATTTTTCTTATCCATCTGTTTTGCAGGCCACTTAAGTTAATCACTAGACTCTCTCAAGGCCTAATCTCTACCGACGAAAGTTAGGAACAATAGTGAACAACTGGCAACAATCAAAGAGAGCAATCCTTGTTATCAAGATTATGTTTTTGGCTAGAAAAGTTCCACTACAAGATTTTTTGAATCACCAGAATATTTAAACATATAAATTGTATGCTCGTGAGAAGAAAATCTATATCTAATAGAAAAAAAATGTATTAAAGGGATCTAAGTTTAATAATTTTTTTCCCTTTTTTTTAGGACCAATATTTTCAAATTATTCATGTTAGGACCCGAGTTTTCCAAAATAAATCAAAAGAGGGTTTCCTCACTCTCCATTACAATAACATTGAAAGTTAGGTCCCCAAAGAATTAAAAAAAAAAAAAAAGAGCAAAAACATAGGTAAGCCCTGGAATGAAGGGGAAAAAAAAAAGACATAAAAAAAAACCTGAAATGAAAAGCCAATGAATATTTTGCAATGAAATTGTAACGATTGTAAATAATTTCTTCATATTAATTCGTGTTCTTCATATTAATTCGTGCAAAGTGTTAAAAACTAATCTTGGTTATCTTTACAACCCTAAACCAATTGATTAAATCAAACTTGAAAAAACTTTAAACTTTACTTAGTCTTCCATCTTATAATTTAATACTTAAAATTCAATTCCTATAATTCAATTTCTTGAAATTTCATCCACAATACATCATTCCGTAATTTACGAAGAATGAATACGAAATGTTATTACTCATTTGATCGTCGATAAATTTAGCATTTCTAACTTCAATAATGCATTCATTGGAATTAATCATATTTTTAATAAAATAAGGCTAATTGTCTTACGGTCAAATTTCTTTATTTGAGGATTATGATTCCTAACTTCTTAGCATGTCCAGAAGCATCATGTTTCTTCTTAGGGCTATAAACAAGCAGAAAAGCTTTTGAAGGCTCAAACTCCATCCATTTGAAATTTATCAAACTTGAGATGAGCTAAGCTTTTGCTGAGTTTGAAAACTATAGGCTTGGGCTTGAACCTATTAAGATCTAAACGAGCCTAAGCTCAAGCTCGTTTAGATAAACAAGTCTAAATGAACTTAAGCTTGAGTTCAAGATCAAATTAATGCTCAAGATTAATATAAAAATTTTAAAATGAAAAATTTTAAAATGTACCCTTTTAATAATTTTTATTTATATTATTTTTATTCCTACATTATATTTTTCCATGTAATATAATTTCTAATGGAATGTATTGGTTTACAAGCCTGTTAATGAGCCTACTCACGAGCTAGTTCACGAGCCGAATTATTAACAATATAAACAAGTCTACTCTCGAGCTTAAACATGAGCTTGAGCTTGGATCATTTATATAAACGAATTTTATTTTGAGTTTAGGCTTAGCTCAAGCTATTAAACCATTTATAGCCCTATTTCTTCTTTAGGAATCCTCGTTTTGTGATTTTTTTTTTTTTTTTTTTGCCATCTTCTCTCACATTACAACTTTGAGAGAAAGAAGAGGGGGGGGTGGGGTTGAACTTAGTCCGTCCAATTAAAAAATTAATATTGATATTACTAAATTATAACAATCTTGATAAACCCGCTTTATTGGGATGCATATTGTGCTAGAACGCCTTCAGTTGGGAACTTAGCAAATTGACCTATCATTTGTACCCTTTATGTGTACCTACAATAACTCTCCTCACTCCTATCAGTTCTGATAATTTTAATAATTTTGATCCTTACTCTAACTTTTCCTTGAATATTTTAAGGGAATAAAAAAGTTGACTTTCTTAAACACATCCATCAATGAAACAAAGTAATGGTTGTTGTCGAGTTTTATTTCGGTTTTTTTAATTTAAACTATATTAAGCCTAGCTCGCTTAATATAAATTACTCAACATTAAATTAAGGAAATATTTTTCTAAAAAATTTAAAAAATTAGAATCATCAACCAGTTCAACCGATAAAAAATGAAATTAGAAAATAAAAAATTGGCCACTAGTTTGCGAATATTCTAAAAAAATTTATTTTTAGAAATTTAAATCAGAAAAAACCGATTTTAGGAGCTAATTTATTAAAACTAAGTCACCGTATAAAAATTAAAGAAAAATTGATGGGCTTTTATTTTTATAATTTTCTAACAATGCTAAAAATATACCTAAATAAAAAAAAAGATAACTAATGTGATTTTTTTATTACGAATTTCTAAGAAAAGGAGAAAAAGTTTTTATTTTTATTTTTTTATACAGTTGTCTCGAAGGTGCCTACGTACTCGCTAGTCAAGATTAAACCGAAACGTAGTTCTCTTTTTATAAAATATTTAATGGATGGATTTATTTTATTTTAAAACCAAGCCAAGTTTACATTTATTTATCAATTTAATATTTAAAAAAAAACTAAGAAATCTAATTTTCCCGAATTAAAGAAAACCCTATCTAATAAAATCTTTTTGAAAAACTCAATTAAGATTTTTTATTTTTAAAACCATTACGTGTTAAAATATCTTTTTTTAATCATAACTATAAGATATGTTAAAGATACGGTTATATACATATCTTGATACGTATCTTTTCTGAATCTTAACCGTAAGATACATATTTTAACTGCATGATATGTATCTTTTAAAAAAAAACACACAACTTTTCTAAAAGACGCAATTTAAAAAAAATACACAATATAGAAAAAAAACTTGCACTTAAACAAAATAATTGAACTAAAAAAATAAATAAAACAAACAAAATAAAATAAGTTTACCTATGGGTCGAGTCACATGTGTATTAGTGATCTCGGTAGGCATGGACTTGTGAGGAGCTTCATTGGTTTGAAATTATATTTCGTCAGCTTTAGATTTCGTCAAGTTTGGAAATTGGCTAGGGGGATTGAAATCGAATCGTAAAGGGGCTTCGGATTTGTAGATTGAGTTAGAGTATTGGCTTGGCTTTGTATACGTTTGACTTTGCTATTGGAAATCTCAATTGGATTGCAGCTTGGACGGATATTTGGTCGTCAAGGGGTAATGGATTTTTGCTTTCATCAAGCTTGCGGACTTGTGTATGAAGGATTGGATTGGCTAAGACATTGAATTTGTTGACAAGGATCGTAGCTTCGTTAGAGCTGGATTGTTAGAAGGTTGGCATGAGATTCATGGGTTGCTGCTGCAAGGGCTTCAATCGGATTGAGGATGTGCAGTCAAATTGATGTCTAGCAATAAGGATTGCGATTATTTGGATGGCGTTAAGCTTACGGAACGTGGCTTGCAATTGTGCGAATTTTGGATCGGCTTCGTAATTAGATGTTAGGACTTTGGATTTTCGTTGGCTTCAGACGATCGAATTGGACTTGTCAAGCGAAGGGATTTCGGATTTTTGTCAGGCCAAGGGATTTCGAATTGGATGCTTTAGCTTTTGAAATTTAGATTTTGGACTTAAATGTTTTTGGATTTCGCTTGGACTTGGTTTTCGTTGGATTTCGTCTGGACTTGGAGATTAGATTGTTAGAGGTTTCTATGATTGCGAGATTGTGGAAAAAATGTGCCAAAATTTTTCAATAATTCCCTATTTATAAACCTACTTATCGTATATCAATAAATCTTAGATACGGTAACGAACTCTATATATAGAAAATATATTTTGGATTTTTTAAAGATTTGTCCTAGTTTTCTACAAAACCTACTTAATTTGGGCTTTCTACTTTTCAAGCCTTAATCTGATCCAATTTGATTTAAGCTAAGAGTCTACTTAATAAATTAATTTAATCTATCACAATATAATTTAGATAAAACATTTATTTTATATTGGACTGGATCAAAATTATTTTAATAAAGCCTAATTCTCTAATGACTTAATGATTTATTAAATTGATCACATACCATTATCTGATTTAATGTTAAATGATCTGACGCGACTTAGCTCAACTCGATACAATTTGATTCGATACGCTTACAACTTAATACGATTCGATTCGATACGATACGATATGACTCGACTTGACTCATTACAATTGACTCGACTTGATATGATTCGATTTAACTCAATAGATATGATTTGATTCGACTCGACTTAATACGATACGACTCGACTCTCTTTTTTATTTTTTCATTTTTTCTTTTAATTTTAATTTTTTGTTATTTTTTTTTTATTTATTAACCTGGCTCAACTAATGAAAAAAAAAGAAAAAGAAGAAGACAAAAATGAGGTATCTATAGCTACAAAAATAATGAGTAGAAAATAACCCAAAAACATTTATGTGTATGATTTCTAAGGTTTCAAAACTCTTTGTAACACACTTAATTGTCTTGTTTTATTTACCCTTAAAACAATCCAAACAATTATGCCACATATTGGAAGATTCCTCTTTCATGAATATTACATTCAATACCAATACTTTCATAATGAAAAAGTAGCTTTATACCCCATATGAGTCAAATCTTACATGAATTGTCGAAGAGTATTAGTAATAGTTTATTAGGTTAAAATAGTAAATACCAAGTCAATATTAGTTAACAACTTTTGCACCAAATGATTAAAAAAACTTATTAGTCACATATTAGCTTAGCTATTGATTGTTTTTATATTAAGATGTTACTAATTGTATCAGAGGCAACCACTTCCCAATAGGTAGATGATTTGAGGACAAACCAAGGTGAAAGTTAGTGGGTCTATTGCAACTTCATTGAGAAAAGAAATTTGAAGAAAGTGAAGGAGTCTTGTTAGGGTACAATTCTTGGCAAGCTTCTTAGATGACCAATAGATGGATGCTAGTAGAAATGAATCAAATTACATACCGAGAAAAAGGGAAAAATGGAACGTAATTGTAAAGTCTTATAATAAAAATGTCACATGGAAAAAAGGAGATCGTAATACCCTACGTGAGTAAAGTCCTACATAAATTGTGGAATAGAATCACTATTGGTTTATAAGGTCAAAATAGTGGATACCAAGCCAACATTAACTAAAAACTCTTGGTCCAAATAGTTTAAAAGAGTCCATTAGTCACTTGTTAGCTTTAATTGAAATTGGGATTTAAGTTAAGTGTGAACAACTCATTTATTGAGATTCTTGAACAAACCACATTTTTATTGTGGAAAACTCTAAACAAAGTCTTTAAGCATAAATCTAAAACCAAACCTCGACACTTCAAAATGGAAATTAAATTCCTAGAAAATGAGGGAACATAAAATGCTCTTAAAGTTTTGATTGCCCCCACATTGGATAGCTATTGATTGCTCAAATGTGTAAAACCTATGAAAATAAAACTAATAAAAGAAGAATGAAAGAAAATAAGAAAATAAAGGATGAGCCATTAACCAGTAATAATAGGTTAAATAAGAAGGTAAAGTGATCATTTCCACTCTTAGGTATAAAAAGCCTATTTCCAACCTAAGGCCTCACTTATGCCTTGTCATTTCTATATAACACTTTCTGAAGATTTTGTAAGAGCGAAACTCAGGTAAGGTATCACAAGCCAAATTCTACTTTTTTCATTGCTTGTTATGGATCCTACAATAATCATAGAAGGTGTGACAATATTGTAAAGGAGAATAGTTTTGATAAAGAGTAGTCAAAAGGTGGAAATTTGAGAAAACCCTAAATTGATAAGGCAATTTTTCAATCTTCAGTAGAAGAGGATGATTGTGTTAGTTGAGATTTTTGAATGTGTAATTTGATGTTTTGTGCACAAATTTTATGTATAGCATAATTTGCATTTATTGTAAGGGTTAGCCAACAAGGTATGTTCTTGATTCTTGTTGTTTGATTTCATGTTTGGAAACACATCTAATCTAAGTGTTCCGTTGCTACAAGTTGTTAAAAAGATTTAAAAAAAGTGAAGATTTGGGATTTTAGGGTGAATTAAGATTGAATCAAGAGAGGTTTAGGAAGTGTAGATCAAAGAAAAAGTGGTGTTTGTGAAATCATATAATAGCGCTGTCAGCAACATAGTGTGTTGAGACTATGCTAAAGTATAATTGAAAACATAGAATAGCACAATCATTGCACAGTCTAAGTATGATTGTGTTAGGGATTAGTAGAGGTTGTAGTACAGTCGTACCATTTTATGATTTAGCTATGCTAGTATTTTCTTCCATCATTTTTTTTATTTTTCTTTTCCTTTTTCCTCTATTTCATCTCATTCCTTTGCTAAACTCATTTAGTTATCTTAAAGCCCCTTTTGATCCTTAAAATCTTAACTTAAGAGAATAAGTGTCAAAGAATGAATCTAAAAGCTTAGACCATTAAGAATAGTTAATAGAGTTAGATCCTTATTGTAGGGTGACAAATAGGAAATAGAAAATAGGTACTAAAAGTTTGCTTTTGGTATTATATAATTCAGGTGTAAAAGGATGTAGAAGTGACTCCAATTTGAATTTAGTAGTAACAATTACTTAGGAACAAGATACATGTTACCCTTGTTACTACTTATGCTTGTATAGTATAGCTAAAATGAATCGGACCAATACTTATCTGGCTTTTAAAATTGTGCTTGTTGCTTATGCTTAGTTGGTCTTAGGGGGTCATAGTACTTAGATAATCCTTGAAACACATTGTCTCTAGTAGAGTCTTCCTTAGAAAAAAATATAAGCTATATAGTGCTAGGGGTGGGCACAGATTGGATTGGTTCGGTTTTGTGTAAAATCTAAACCAAACCATAATTTATAGTTCAATTTTTCTTTTTCCTGAACTAAATCATGTGGTTCGGATTGGGAAATTTTTCAAACCATTAAATAATGGTTTGGTTTGGTTCGGATTACGGATTAAACCCAAATTATCTCTTTTTTTCTTTTCAACCTAAATTATCATTTAATCGTTTACCCACATAAATAAATTAAAGTATCACAAACAAATTCAATCATGACTACTTGTTTACCTACATAAATGAACATAAAGGAAGGGGAGAAAGGCAATATCATTTGGCTTTTTTGCAATTATAAATATAATACCAATCGAATTATAGTACTCTACAAAGCACTAGAAAAACAATATGGTACCACTATGCTTAATCACCAAAAAAATAAAATAAAATAAAATAACTCACTAGTCATGCTCCTCTTTTACCATATTCCACTTTCCTTGACAAATTAATTTGACTATTAAACAACATAACCATCCCAACTTTAATTCTAAAAGTAAAAGGATCCCGATCAACAATAAGTAAACATAATAATCCATAAGTCTAATACATGTGATCTACATAATCTCCTACATTAGGTCATCCATCAACAAAATACATCATCTAGTAGTCTATAATAAGAAATTTAACAAATAAAAAGGTCCACATAGCACTCAAAAAAAAATGCAGCAACAAACAATTAGCCAATAGTGATAAACATCTTGATCCTTGAATCACATCCATATTCCCACATCATAAAACTTCAAACCTAACTTCAATTGAACCTATAAAGTAATAGAATAATACAATAAAACAAGTTAGTTATAGATAGCATATTTTATATTAACATATATGCTTTAAATCTTAAAATCAAACTACACGAAATTTATATGACCTTTAATCAATCATTAAGACTAAGAGCAATAAGTGTCGGATATTGAATGGATTGGGCTCATGGGGTAAATGTAACACCAATATATAATAACATGTGACTAGTCCTTTATTATTAAAAAATAAATGGTTTGGTTTAGATTAATATGTGTGGTTTAGATTACGCACTTGAACCAAAACGTAAACCATTTGGAGGGTGCTAATCCAAACTGTTAAAAAAAAACCACTATTTTGGTTTGGATTAGTTCGGTTCGGACAGTTTTTCTACCCACCCCTAAATAATGCTGGTATCCGGGGGTCGTAATACCAATATCCTAACATTAGCCAGGTTAAGTGGCGCTTAGGAGTCATAGTACTAGTGTCCTAATACCTATTTAGATGGGTGTCACAGTACTAATATCTCGACCTATGAATTGTAAAGTGGAGTCATGAATTACTCCATGTTTGAGATGTAGGTAGTGAAGTGGGAATTAGCAGATTTAGTGAAATTGGAGAGTACCATTAAGACTACTAGGTTGGAGAGCAATGATTAGTTTTCCCATTATACAAATGACCTTTGAGTTAGGTTAGATAAATTTAACTTATGTTAGTATATCTCATTTAAGGATTAAAATAATTTATTTAGTTGTTATAATTTGAATTAGAAAAATAAATTTTATGAGTTATTTAGAGATTTTATAGATATTTTGGAGTTTTTAATTAAAAGTTTTCATCTAAAGTAGTAATAGATGCTATGATATGTAGTAGTTTGTAGCATCTTAAGGCTTAGGCATTATAAAATGAATCCCTATTCTCGTTTCTTTTGGCTTCCTTTTTTTTAGAAAAGCTTGCATTGTAATAGTGACAGGAATTATTAGAGGTGAGTAGATATATGATGGATATAGTATAATATCTTACCTATACTCTATTAATAGGTATAAGTTTTAAAATTTTTATACCCATAACCCACTCTGTAATACCTTTGAACCACCATGTATCCTATTAATTCTATAAGGTATAAGGCACCTAGTGAAACCTATGACTTTTTTTTTAACACTTTAGCTTCTTTGGAAATATTGTTGATACGAATAATTAATATCAAATTTATAACTGCAGTAATGGATCAAATAGTAATTATTTGAAAGGTGCTTATATTTGCAACACATTAAATTGTAACAACATAAAACTTTAGGGGATAGAATAGAAATATATTTTTGTAATTAGAAATGTTTAGCCATTAGTCTGGTCATGCTAAATTGTTTTTTTTTTTTTTTATCTTTTCTTTTTCAAATCATCAAAAATAAAATTTTTATCAAATCATAAGATTATTATACGTAGAATAAAAAATTGTGCGCTGAGTAACTTTAATAAATTATATTGAATGATAAGTTAAGGAATGAAATATTTATATTGCATTTCTATATTAGAATTAGTAAAAGAGGAAGAAGGTAGCATAAAAATGAGATAATAAGAAAAAGAGAGAAGGTTTTATTGAAAAAAAAAAAAAAGAACAAGAGAGATGGACAAAATAATAGACACAACACACGAGTGCGTAGTCTTTGGAGTTTTATTATAAACTAAGCTTTTATTGTTATTTTTTTTAAGGTTCAAAAAATGTAATAGTGTTAATTTTTTATTTATTAGTATTAGTAAATTAATATTATAAGGTTGGTATAAGATACCTTGAAATTTGTAACCTACATACTTTAAGATGTAGATTCGATGATGGGTACAAAGTACCTTGACGTCATACCCACACTCCACTCTTAAGAGTAGGTTTCGAAAATTAATACCTTGAACCTACCAAGTGATGCTCTTTACTCACCTGAAATTTACTCGATGGAGTAGGATCCAAATAGGTACTCTATACGATAGAGATGCCATTAAGGTAGGTTCAAAACGGGTTTTGCAGAACTTGAACCCAACCTACTACCTTATAAGACTTCCAAAAATCCTATATGTAGAACCTACATGATTTTTACCTTGTTTCCAGAACCTACCCTTATAGGATATTGTAGAACCTATTAAAAACCTAACCAGACCTGTTAATACTATTTTTTTTTTTAAATTGATTTACGGATACACACAAAAAATAAAGCAATTAGTGTATTGTTTGTTTTAAATAATAAAAAAAATGGTGTATAGTTATTCAAGACTAAATGAACTTCTTTTTATTTTAAATTAATACAAGATTAATAAAAAACAGATGGGTGAGGATTGAGGAACGTGGCCCATTTATTGAGAGAGAAAGAGAATAAAGACGAGAGAAGAGTGTCACAGAGATTGTGAGAGAAAAAAGAGATGGGGAAAGAGATAAGATATTTTTTATTAATTATTATGTTTTATTATTTACAATTAATACTAAATTACTAATATCATATATGTAAGTATTATTATTGGCAACCAATTTCAAGTTTTCTACGGATTTTTTCTCAATCCTAAAACCCGATGTGAAACCCTTTAGGGTTTGAAAATCAGTTTCAAAACCCGATCCAAATTCTATAGGATTTTGATCCTATAGAGTTTTTAGCGGGTTGGTGGGTCGGCAACTCTCTAATAACTCACCCAATGGCATCCCTACTGTATGGTAAGATTACCTGCTTACTCCTAGAAAGTATTTAATCATATCTAATCCAACATATATTTTTAGGAGCATTAACAAGAAATGACTTATACATACCAGATAAGATAATACCAAGATGCTTGGTCGACTAATTCTTATACTTGATGTATTCTTTCTTTACGTGCTTCTTTTTCTTATGTTTTTGTCAATTTTTCAATATAATTACTCTAGTATTTGAAGTTCCAACTTTGGAATGATACAAAAATGAGCAACTACTTCTTTATCATCATGTTTGTCATTGTCCGCATGCATTCAAGGTAAAGTCAACATTAGATGAAGAAGAAGAAGTAGTCCTAACTTTCTTGTTCGCACAGGTGCATCAGGCATGGAGTTCCCAAAATATTATATAATATTGGAGTATTAATTAAAAATCACCGGAGATTCTTATGCATAGCGTTGTAAGATCAAAATTTGTTCAACTTTCCAATTACTAATGTATTTAATTCATGAAACAATCACTTACCCACGGGTATATTAATATAGGGTAAATTATGGATACATCCCTTTTATGTTTCCTCCATGTATGTTTTTCCTTCTCTTTATCTTTGAAATAAAGTGTTTAGTTTTTTTTTTTAATCCCCTATATAACCATTTCACCCGTAAAAAATAATAAAAAAGATTTTTTATTTTTTCTAATTATTTATGAAATGACAAAATAGTGAAATAGCATGTAAAAACATAGGTTCGAAGGTTTTTGGAGTCTAAATGCACGTAGAGCAAATATAAAGGAAGTATTTATGGTTTATCCAATGATATATTTTACAAATAAAAACAACTATGTCTTTTATTATTATTATTATTATTTTTATATATTTGCTATAAGTCTCTTGAATAAACATAAGATATAGAAGAAAATTAAATAACTAAAAATGCTATGGCTACTTTCTAAGTTTATGAAAAGTTCATCCTTTAGTAGCATCTATGCCATAACACAATCTCTCAATGCATCTTCTAAAGAGTCCATTGTTTAATACTCAATCAACATTACTAAACTACATTGTTCTTATCTTCAATGCTAAAAGTATAATTTTATATTGTCAAAGTTCAAAACAAAGAATAACTAATTTGAATACAATTTGATTAATATAAACACAGCCGTATTTTATCTATGAAATAAGCATGCAATTTGACATGCCTAGAAAATCAAATGGAAGGGACTGGCCACTTTGACACATTAATGTATATTTGTCTGTATTATTTTCTCATATTATTATGTAAGCGTAGAGTGGTCATTTTATCATGTATTAGGATTACAAGATTATCTTAGTGTATATATACTCTTGTATTATACTGCATTCTCAACCAAAAACAATTAAAGATCATTGTAAGTGTGTTCATGGTATCAAAGTTATCTTACACAAGAACATGTCAGACTCACTTTTGTTAGCTTTCCTTCATCATTGAATTTCTAACCATTACCATATTTCCTTTCATCACTGAATCATATTGATGTTTGCACTCATGACCTCCAACCAATCTACTATTTAAAACTGCATACCCTTCGAACTCCCTCCTATTGTGAATCCAACCACCTCTGGATACCCCATCACAACAAATTCCACCATCTCTATCTTAGTTGCCTCTACCACCCATGTCTATTGCACTTACCGCTAACTCTTCCTCCTCCCTCATGCAGCCAAATCCTCTCGATATACACCCTCTTCCTCATTCCCTTGCCCTATCCCTACTATCCTTCACTCAACCGCAATACCTTTCTATTCAACCTATTGAAACAAACTAAATCCATTATTTTCTCTTTATTTCTCACCAACACTTCTCAACATCGTCTCATCGATTCCCCTAACACATATCCAATTCATAAACCCTCTCAAATTTCCTCTTCTACCAATATAACAACTATTGGTTGCATAAAGTTATCAACAAACAACTATCAACTATGGCTCTCTCTCTTAACGTCCTTTCTTATCTTTTTCGATTTGTGCCATTATGTAGATTGTATTGTATTGGCAACCCCACTACTATTACTCTCAACTCAGGGAATACACAAACTCCAAACATTACTTACGTCAATTGGCTCTACATAAATCATTCAGTTCGTACACTACTACTTGCTACAATCTTGACTGATACTCTCATTGAAATCTATGACATCTTGGCAACCTATGACATCTAAAGTGCTCTTCGTTAGCGATTCCTTGAGGATTCCATAGTAAGGGAAACGAAACTCAAGCAATGTCTTTTTTATCTAAGAATGAACAACAAAACTATGACTGAATATCTTTATGACCCTAAGTCCATCACTGATCAACTAGCTTCTATTAGTCAACCTCTAAGCTTTATAGACCTTTTATCTCATGCCCTATGTAGTCTTCTACAGGACTATGATGCCCTAGTTACAACTTGATCTACTTGCCACTTGCCTAATGTTTGAGCATGTTCTTGCTAAACTCATTAATCAGGAGTAATGGATCAATAATCAAGACACAAATGACTCACTTGCCTCTCTTCTTACTTCTCTACATACCCAAACCGCCTCTACTACATCTAAAAGTCAAGATCGTGGTCACAAAAAGTTTAAAATTAGGGAATGTGCTCACTCTTCCACTTTTGCATCATACCTTGATTATCGCCAACTCCATAGATCTTTGCCTCTTAATCAAATCTCCGCCTACTCTTCTCATAGGCTTGCTTCAATTGTTTCAACATCCATCTCTTACTCTCATTCTTCCCTCACATGCTAGATATATGGGAGACTTGGCCACTTTGCCTTATAATACTATCATCACTTCGATGATGCTTAGACATAACCGAATCCTATGCTACTTCATCACTTAGCAAAACTAATGAGGCCATCTGGTAGCCAAGTTTTGGTGCAATGCACCATATAACACTTGATGTAGGTATTCTCTCTAAATTGATGCAAGTATGCTCTCTAACTTAACCCCATATGCTGGTTCTGATTTAGGTAATTGTAAGTATCGATGCATCCATGTCCATTTCTCACATTAGTGATCTCACTATTCATATCGATGGTTTTCCTCTATACCTTAAATGTTCTACATGTCTGTTTTCTCATGCATAATCCCTTCTTTGTTATTAAGCTATGTCATGACAATAATTACAGTATCAAATTTGATAACTCTTCTTTCTCCATCCAAGACTCAAACACAGGCTGGATACTCTTCCACCAGCAAATTAAGCATCCATCTATCATATTTGTTTGTCTTTTGTTCATCATACGCAGTTATTCATTGCAACTGCTATATGGCATTATAAACTCTATCTTTCCTACAATGAAGTCGTTTAACATCACATTCAAAGTCAACATCTTCAAGTCAAGTCCACTCCTCAGTTTTCTAGTCCATGTCAGTCTTGTAACATTGGAAAATCCACTCATCTTCCTTTTCTATAATCACCTCATCAAGCATAAGAGCTCCTATAAATAATTCACTCTGATGTATGGCAATCACCAAATAAATCAAATTTAGGGTTTCAATACTTCATACTCTTTGTTGATGATTATACTCAATCTTCTTAAATATTTTCCATTCATTATAAAATAGAAGTCTTCTCATTTCAAACACTTTAAGTCTCTAGTTGAAAATTGCTTCTTTACCTGCATTCAACTCTTTCATAGTAATAGTAAATATGTTATTAGTTCTTTCACTAAATTACTTTTTATAAAAAATGGCATACAAATTCAAATATCTTACCCATATACACCACAGCAAAATAGCATCATTGAATGCAAACACAAGCACATCATAGATTTAGCCCATACCATATGCCTTCGTGCTAACCTACCACCCACCTTCTAGGTTGACACTGTTCTCACTATAGCATACATAATCAATAGACTACCTTCTCCTACAGTTGATCATAAGTCTCACTTTGAGTTACCATACAATATCCCTCTTGATTATACCTTCATATAAACTTTAGATGCCTTTGCTACGTAAACACAACAACCACTAATTCAATAAAAATTATCCTTAAGATCTATCCCTTGTGTCTTCCTTGAGTACTAAACTCACTGTTGTCTTGACCTTACCTTGGGACGTATCTATATCAATCGACTTATAGTCCATTTCTCACCTTTACCATCACCCTACCCAATTCCTACACTAACCTTCAAACACAAACCTTACCCTCATTTCCAAGTTGCCCAAACCTACTACGTACTAATATTCTTGCCACTTACTTATAAGGACCTTAAGAATGGCCTAAAATCTTTATATCATGTGTGTACCCATGATACAGAAATCACATCGTAAGTTAGAAATTACAAGACTCTAATTAATTAACCACTAAGACTTTTGATTTTTAATTTGTTAACTTAACGTAAAATATAAATAACTATGAATACTCAATATTTTACAGTCTATTAGAACTATAGAGAATTGGTATTCTCTACTAAATAATAAGATAGGATAAATCAATTTTATAGGTTACAACAATTACAAAATGATACCAAACCTTAACATATAAATACTTTCTACATAGGGTCTTCCTATATTAGCTATACATTTTCTAACTACCTCAAACTCTCTCTCTTACATATCTTGAATTCGCACTCTGAACTTAAACCTTATCCCAGTCTTAGCTTAAACGTACTTGCAAAACAAACTATTAGGATATAAGCTACACAAACTTAGTAAAATATCTCTCCTACTATATTAGTAAGCAGGTTATCAATCAATTAATTAACAAATATATAAATGCATGAATAAACAGTATACTAAACAATTTATGCAGTTGATAGGTGTTGCATATAATTTCGGATTTAACACTCTCTGAAGTAAGGGTTAGAGATTTATTGGCACTAATCACAATCAAGTTCTAACACTTAGGTTTTTAACCGTATATTGAAATTACATATTTCCCAAAAATATGTTCCCATTTTCAAGAATCTAGCAGTTCACAATTTCTTAGGTCTAGCAGTGAGGTGACTCTCATAGTCTACACTTATACCCTATAGCGAAGGTCACTAGACTTGTCCCTTAGCCACCCACGGTTAGCATATCCAAGCACCAAGTAAGCCCACGAGCTAAGGGTAAGGTCATGTTGTATGAATGTACCATACTAAAATACTTTAATTTAATATATAGAAACAAACCTTACATGACACCTCTCTTTGCCTCGATGTAAGATGACGACTAGAATAATTAATTTAATGTATGATTAATGCATGATCCATTTTAATTTAAAATAAGTCAAATATAATTAAATCCAATTATTGGGCGAACAACTAATATCAGTAAACTATCTAACTTATGCAGCAGTCAATCATATAGCTAATTCTTTAGTTATCATATTTATCAATATTCTACCCAACAATCAAACAATATTCAAACACATGTACATCTCGAACCCCAAGCATCCATTTATTAATATAATAATTTAGGTACACTAGTTATAAGCACAAAAAAAGTGTAAAGTTATTAGGAATACTTACTTAACCAAAGTCATTATGAATAGTAATAATCAACGGGCAACTCGCCCTTTCGATTGGTGTCTCTTGGTAAATAACAATAAAAAAAACCTAATGAGTGTCTAGTTGTGATGCCAAATGGCTTAATTAGCTAATCGACTAACTTATGATCCATATTTCTGCTTAGGTTTTGAATTGCACGCAACTTTTCATTTTACCTTTTATCTTTACTTTCTTATAGTTGATCCTTATTGTGTTTTGGTATACTTCTTCAATGATAGAATTTAATTAAAGTTTTAATGTTATTTAACATTACCTAACTTATTTATTGTGGTAAATAGGAAATATTACTCTATCATATGAGCAATAGGATAACACTTGGTAAATATTATACAAGTTCGGATTTTCTTACCTTTTATAAATTCTACATTAGTATATTCTTATATTATAACTTATTTGTAAGATCCACGTGTAGTGAGATAAATAGTAGTATGACAATATAAGTTAGACGAGTAATAGAGTTTGGCGAAAAATATTGAAATTATATATTTAATTAACTAAAAAACTTTAGCTCAATGATATTATAGTATTATTCTAAGATTGTGTAGCATATATGTGTAGGTATACTTAGTTTACTTCTTGTAAGTATATGATTCTATGTATTGTTACCATCATTATTATTGTAACCGTTATTATTATTATTACTAGTATTATTATTATTATTACTATTATTAGTTGTTAACATCGTTGTCGTTTCGTATTACCATAATATGGTTATTACATTTTATATATTTAATTATTTGTATATGTAGAAACATGTCTCCTTTAGGATGTTTGGACTCTTAGGTACGCATGTAAATAGATAGAACTTTGACTTTTAGAATCATTTTGTGTCATACGATTATGCCTTATATCATACTTTATGATGTGTGTAGATTGGTTTCCCTTTGTAGGAAATATATATGTATATTTGTGAACAATTATATCTTATGTATTAGTTTATTTACTTTAAGGGCTCATCCTAATTATTATTCCATAAGGTTAATTCACTCGAATAACTTAGTTATACTACTTATCTTTCTCAGTTTATCCTAAATCTTTAATTGTGTATATTTTATTTATTTTAAATATGATTTTAATCTTATAGTCAATATGTATTGTTTCGAACATATTTTCATGTGATGAGGTGTAAGCCCCAAAGTTAAGCCAAGTAACCGTAGGATTGAACTTAGAACCCAATGTTTAGGGCGATCGGTTAAAGAATCCGATCAAACCTAAATTATAAACTATTGAGAGAAATATTAGTAAAAATGACCCCGTAAACTTAAATTTAAGAAAATAAGTAGTAAAATAGGAGACTATAAAATTTTCAAATTTTAAGTATAATAATTGCTAATTACTGAAAAGGCGAAAAGTATAATTTAATAACTAATAAATTATTAGAGATAGATTATATGTATACTAAAAATTTTAGAATGACCAAAATAATAATTAGGAATGTTCACATATACCCCACATGTATTTATGTGTAGATAAAAATACGCAAAATTACCTAAATTAGCCAAAAACTAAGCAAATAATTAAAGAAAATTATAAAATAATTATGGAAAAATCAGAAAAAAATCAGAAGGGTATGGAATGATGTAAACTGGGTCGTGGCATGTCAGGATAAGAAAAAGAAAAATTAGCCAATAAAAATTGAACAACTTAAAAGCTAAAAATCAAGGAATTTGGATAAAATCTTGTCAAATTAATTACAGAAAATGTCTATAAATAGGGGAAAAATTTATAGAACTCATTTAGACAATTAGAAATTAGAGAAAATTAGGGAGAGGTGAAAATTGAGAGAAAAATTCGAGTTAGAAAAAAAAATAAGAAAAACTGTGCAGTTAGGGCTTTTAAAAAGAACCCCCACCAGACTAGCAGCTGGAAGTGGACGGCCACCACTACCACATGGTGGTGGCAGCACTCAGGCCGGCCAACAAGGCCACGGCGGCCCGCGGTGGCCGGAGCCACCCAAACCGGTGAGTCCAATTTCCAACCCGATTCTTGTGTAATTTTGTAAAAATAGTAAATATTATTAGAAAATTATGAATTTTATTATTCTGGGGTATTTTTGTATGTAGTTGGTAGGAAAGATATTATTTTGATGAAAACATGTTCCGTAATATAGGGTCCTTAAGAAATCATGCAAAATCGAGTACATTTCGGTTTAGAAATAAATGACCTTAGGAGTGTAGTTTGGAGCTCAATTTTTTTTCTGTAGGATGCTCATGTGATATAGAACAGTGCTATGAAGCCATTTTCTTAAAATTAATTTTCAAAATTTTTAAGTTAATTTTTAGCCTTAAAATGATGCAAAAATTGGGTAATTTGGAGTTAATTAGGTGATTAGGATATTAATTACTGATTTAGATAGTAATTAGATGTTTAGGGATGTTAATCTCTGATGTGGAAACCTAATCCTAATCTATGGAATGTTAAGTGTAAGTAATGAAGGTGTTATGTGGTAAATATAGAAAATTAGGAATATGTAGAATTGAAAATTAATAAATATGGAAAAATTAGATTTAATTAGATAATAAAATAATGGAAATCAGAACATAACAAATCTGAAACAAAATTCAATTTTAGGTAATTATATGAAAAATGTAAAAATTTCTCACATTAATAGTAAATTCGGTACACAAATAAGGATTTAAGTGTACCGGGTGGAATAAATACTGACTAGGGGTAATGATGGTATTAGGAGATCGGGATGTAAAGTGATTAATTTCACATTATGGGTTGAAACGGATTTCTAGGGTTGGAATCTAAAACATTACTTAAAAATCGAACTAAAAACCTAATTTAGAAATCGATGCGAAAACCGAACTTGAACCTAAACCCAAACCTAGAATAATTGTAAAAGACTTAATACCTAGATAATTAGGCATATTAAACCTTGAACAAAACCTAACAATAAGCGTTATAGGATAAAATGAACTTATAATATTTATATGAAAAGCTGAAACCACGTTCGTATTATAAGAATGATCGGCGATGGCCTGAGCAAATCGGACCTAGAGTAGGTGAGCGAGGAGTCGAGGTAAATTGGGAGTAATACGATACTGTATTTTGGAGGCTTAAGATTATGCTTGGTTGTGCTTGTTAGATAATTGAAAGTGTGCATGTGCTTAATTATGGGTGATGCTATGACTCTGTTTGTTGCTCTGGCACATCTTGTATGATTTATATGAAACGATTGATCACTCTAAACTGGACTTAATTAAATATCCGACCAGTAATTATAATCGGACATGCATGGCAACCCGTTAGGGGAACTTAGGACTCTCCGGCCAAATACCGACCCCTTCAGAAGAGATAGCGCAGGATTGCAAAATGGTCCCTTCTTCATCCTCAGTCGAACTAAGTGACAGGAGAGGAGGTCGCGGCGAGGGTAAAGGCAGTGGTTCGAAGGTAGTCGCAGGAGGAGCAAGGTCTCTATTACACAAGCCTGGGTTTACTCGTGAGCTGTTGCATTAACGGCAACTCCTCAACCCGGATTAGAGCGGGCACAATTTCTCTAATCTCACGACGGGCCAGACAACGTCGTGCGATGGCATTTGCTTGCACATGCATTGCATCTAATAAGAGATTGAAAACCTTGTTGTGTTTCTGGTATAGTTTTAAGTCCTCCGTCCCTACTTACTGAGCTGTGGTTGCTCACATCCCTATAGGCGTCATGCAGGTGCTGGCTAAGAGGCGTCATGCAGGTGCTGGCTAAGAAGCGGCAAACAACTACTCTGAAGCTAGCAACTACTGGATCCTGGGAGTGAGGAAAAATATTGAAGAATAAACACATATTTTTAAGGTCTAAGTTTTTATTTTAGAATTATTTTTCATTTCCGAATGATGTAATAATTTAAGAAAAATACTATAGAGAAATATTGTAAACTTTAACTACAATAACTGAGTTATAACATATATATATGATTCCTCACTTTTATAGGTAAGTGAATTATTTAAATTACAAACTGTCTACTTCAAAGCGGGTTAGTTGTGGACGCCTTGTGTAGATAAGGTCTAAGATAGTGGTTGTAAGGCCAACTTCTATCTTAGGATGGTTTACACAGCGAGGCTGTTACGACTTTGCCGCTTCGGAGCGTGACATGAGGCCCATTTTAAGGGTTGGGACTCACATTTTTTGGTATGAGTGTGGACAATTATGAATTTTACCATTTTGGGCCCAATCACTTTCTAGTATTATTTTATGAGCTTTTCTTAATAATTTTATTAACCGAGCTTTACTTAAATTTTATTAATGGGCTTAAAATTATATGGACCTAACTTTTATTTATTTTATTCCTACTAGATATAATTAAGAATTTTAGGATTTCCTATTTGACTTTTTTATGTTAATTTTGAATCCAAACTTAAATCAAGTTTGTCTTAGTGATTATTGGGCTTTCTAAAATTATGTTTAGGGCCTAAATAATTTTAATAAATTCTTACATTTGTTGGTTCTTTTCATTTTAGGCCAAAATCTTGGTTTGGTAGCTTAAAAGGGCCTTTTCTTTAAGTTTTTCATATTTTTATTTTATAGGTTTATATTATCTACACAGTTTTATCCCGAATTTAATTAAATAAAATTTTGGAGCCAAATCGATTTGCACATGGTCTTAGGAGTGGGTTCTTAGTCTAATTTACTCAATTTCTCAAATTAATACAATTGGGCCCTTGTTTGTTAATTATTCTAATTATCATTATTCTAATTATTCTAAATAGTTCTATAATTTTTATTTTTTATGAAAAGTAATGTTTAGGTAAGAAAATTTTCGTAGTTGACTATGGCATTTTTTTAGGACTTTCTTAAGAGATTCTTTTTTCTAATTTGGATAATTTTTATATTTTGTTCATTTATAATATTAATATATATGTAGATTATACCAAAATAATCAAATAACAACAAATAAAGGAAAATAGTAATCCGACTGCAAGTCACAATCATACAAACATACCTATATTTTTCTTATTTACAATGTATTAAAAAAAATAATACTAATGTACGTACATATATTTAGAATATACTTATACTCACATAAATAAATGTATTATTGTATACTTTATTCTCAATCCTAGAAAATGAAAAATAAATATATATATGTATTTCGTATTTAGACATATTTTTAGGAAAATAAAATACTAATATATATTAGAATATACTTATATACCAAAAAATATGTAATATACATATACATATTATGTAGTACTTAATACTAGAAAATAAAATACATATATATATATGCCTAGATCTATAAATACAAGTATATGTATTTATAATTTTCATGATATATATATTATATATATACTATTTTAGTAGTATACCCATATATATATATATATACATATATCTCCTTCAATATAAACATATAAGTACCTACAAACATATATTTCTATATCTATTTAGGTATATATACACAAATCTGAAAGAAAGAAAGGAGGAAAAGAAGAAAAAAAAATTTAAATTACAAAAGAAAAGAAAAGTACATGTGTACATCATATATGCACTTTATTTAGTTACATTACAAGGGAAAATCAACATTATATGAGTATATGTCCTAGTACTCTACTTGTACACAAAAAAATATTACATAAAAAAAATTACTGAATACATAAAAAAACTATAAGAAAAAGGAAAATGAAAAAAAAGAAAGAAAAAAACAAGAGTCGTAGTTACTCTTGGGGTGAGATTTAGAAAGGCTTAAGTGTTGAACTTTTAACTTGATGCATCCACTCTTGGAGACTCGTCCTTACAGAATGTCGGCCAAAAGAGCTTGGTAGAAGGGGATTCGTGGTTGTGAGAGTTGAGATAAGTAAAATAAATAAATAAATAAAATAATATGGATGAAAGGGAAGGGGGTTACACCAATTAAAGGGGGGAGTGGAGAAGGATGCTCAATGGAGTTAAGGTATCTTATGGGGAGTTATTGGTGTGTTGCTAAGAGAAGAAAATAAAAGAAGAAGAGGAATAGGAAGAGGAAAGAGAATGGCATTTTTGGTAACCTAAGGAGAGGGTTTGATTTTTGAAAATGTAATTTTTGGGAAGGAGGAAAAGGCTGGCCAAAAATGACAAATGAAAAGAAGGGTGTGTACTTGATTATCTTAGGGAATTAGGGGATGGGATGTAGGATTCTCAGGCAGCCAAACTTGGACGCCCCTTTTTTTCTTTTTCTTTTTTTTTAAAATCATTGTATCGATACTTACATTCTCAATGATATATAATTATACATCATTGTACAAGTGTTCGTGACAAACACAAAGTATCGAAACTAAAATCACACCAAATTATCGCATAGTTTTGGTTTTGGTCAACATGAGTATTTCAAATAAGCAAAGTTAGATGAGACTAGGGCTAATCAAATCCTTAAAGAGGACTCTGATACCAGAATTTCAAATAATTCAAGAAACACAAGCCTAAACATATTAGAGTAACTTCTAACATCCCACCATTAATATTTAGACTTGAAATTAGAAGTTTAAATGATCTACAATTAATGGAAAACTAGAAGATAATGGCCGCCTTTCTCTAATGAAAGAACAATGCCAAATGGATATGATATCATCACTTAGAGAAACAACAATTCCTTCTACCGCTACATAAACAGAAACAGATGGTTTGAAGCAATAGAATTGCCATTGGCCGTTATGACTTGTGAAATATCCATTCACTTGTTTGATTTGTATAAAGTTATATCATAAGCAATGTCTATTCCATTTAGGCTATTCATTTCCTTAAATTGCAATTCCTTATAGAGTATAACTTTTATTTCAAAAATGTCCATAATCATAAAACAAAACAACACTCTTTCAACAGTCATTCTGTTACTGTGAACTAAGTGCAAAAAGAAGAAACCGGATATTTAAAATACTATTGGTAAAAAAGTAGTGCATTCTAATATATATATTCGTTGAAAATCAGAATTACCATGTGATTTGATGGTAACTTTAGGCATAAATAGACTAGAACAAGGACTCATTCTTCCAACCGTTGGAAACAACCTCTCTACCATCCAAGGAGAGCAATCACTCTCATCATGATGGGGTTTCTGACTCTGGGAAAGAGTATCTGACAGGTCATGATTGTACAATCGAAGACCTCAAATGTAAAGATTGGAAACCATGGCAGAAACTACGGTTAACGAACTGAACTCACCGGGGCAGAATTGCTTAGAACAACTCAATTTGCCTTAAATACGAGAAGATAGCCAGTATTCTCACGTCCGGACTGATCCTCCGGATCCTATTCGATTTAATCTTATCCCTCTATAAAACCAATCTAAATTACTCATTTAACCCTTATTATCTTATTGTTAGTAAACCCAGTTTGATCCACTTGACTCAACCGACACAATAAGAATCCATTAGATATTTTCGAGTTAAAATATATTATTTTTTCTTATATATCTAAAAAATACATCAATTTACTTTAAAAAAATATAAATTAAAATGTAAAATAATTCTTCACTTTCAATTATAATTTTTATTATTTTATAAATAAATATAAATTATATTATAATATTCCTGTTCAATTCAAATTCAACCACAATACAGTTAGAATCTCTTAGATCCTTAAACCCTTCTCACTTCCGAATTAACCTTTCGGTATGAATTTGACAACATTGAAAATAACCAGCTGAAGAGCCCCCTTTCTACTTGCCCATTATTTATGTCCTTTAACTACCATCAGGAGCTTTTCGAAATCTTATAACTAACTTTACCATCAACAAGGCATGCCACATCGGCATGCTTTACATCCGACCACCACCACTACGGACATATATCAAGTAGCAGCCTTATTAAGCCTTAACCTCCTGAGCAGCCCTAGTTGCAGATATCTTTAATAATCTGTTTTTCATCAAGCTCTCAAGAAATTGAAAAGCACGGTGATCATCTTTTCTAAATAAATTGCCTGTAATCCAATCCCTCTTTTGTTTTTAATGAAAGCTTAACGAGGGTAGAAGCACAAAAATCTAACTCCAATTATTTCCTCTTCTTTTGGCAATTTACATCCTAAGAATTTGGTCTACACTGATCTACATATGCGACAATACAGATGGGTGACTATCCAAAGAGGGGCAAAAACACCTGAACATTCGTTCAATTAAAATCAAATCATGCAATTTTCTAAAACAAGCGGTGGAGATGGGCACCAACTCCAAAGGATACTAGACCTTGCTATGCTAACATCTAGGAAGAACACTAGTTTTACACAGGACCAAAACCAGAAACTTGTACTTGAAAATAATCAGCCTGTTCAACCGGCTGCAGTCAATTCTTATTAGACAAATATCATTATCAGTCATTCCAGCATCAAATCGACTCAAACCATATGTATTTAGAGGTGGTAGAAAGGAGAAAGTACGATAATCAATGAGATTTACCCTCCACTGCATGTTTTATTGAATACCGACAATTTGAGAGTAACACATCTCATGTAGAAGTCTCTTCTTGAAACTTTAAAATACATATTACCGAAAATCTGAGAGTAGTAGCTTCTTAAGAGAATAACTACAGCCATAAATTACAACTTCAAGCTTAAAAGTTGCACAAACTTCCTCGATGATCTGTCCAAACGCAAATTAGAAATTCAAAATGTGTCTCTTTTGCAAATCACCTCTCGAACAATAATGAGAAGGAAGAGACGGATGCAGGGTTAGAATGTTATGAACTTACCAGTAGGTGAATGTGCACCCCTTGCGGATATCTCTGAAGGAACCTTATCGATAGACATGGACAGCTGAGCAGAGGAAAACGAGCTTAGGTTGGACCTTTGACTGTCAGCATAGGAACTAGAATCTCTAGTTTCTGGCCATTCATCGAAAAAGGGTTGAACTGATTGCTGCTCTTGTTTTCCGAGCCCTTGTGAGCTGAAATCCATACCAAAGAAATAATGCTGTTTCTGTTGTTTTGACATTCCAGTATCATCAGGGACACGGCCATATTCTTGCAGCTTATGTAGTTGAGAATAGTCTCCTTGGTAAGAAGTTTCCTTTCTCAATCCTATTGGGAGTTCTGCAGGTGCCCGGGACATTGCACTGCGAGCATCCATCATAGATTTCATCTCAAATCCTCGAACATTTGCCGAAGTTTCTACTAGGGATTTGTGTACATCTGTTCCAGGCTTCAGCTCACTTTCCATGTACACAATAGTAAGAAGGTTAATTAATATTATTTTTTTGGTTAAATAAGATTAATTAATATTAATTTCTTGTGATTGTCCACAAAAAAAAAAGCTCTAAAGTATGTTAAAGACAGCATTATAACCATCCAATTTAAAAGCTTCTACTCGTAGATATTATATATATGCTTTATATTATTTGTTACTTAACACCCCCTCTTACTTGTAGATTGAGACTTCAACTGAAATCCAGTAACTGAACAACTTAATTAAATAAGGGTAAAATAACTATAAGGTTGAAATTCATGATCTCTTACAACGATACCATATTAAGTTTAGTATTACAATCATCTCATCTAAAAATTTAAGCTCTGAAGATATGGTCCAGGCTTTATATTATTACTCAACATAAAAGGTAAAAAAGAAAGGATAAGTGTTAACCAATCAAAACAGAACATCATTGCACAACAAAAATTTCAGCTATTTGAGAGGAACCATGCAGGATCAAGTATCTACCTGACTAGAAATATTTTGAAAAGAGAAAGGCATAGAAAGCTAAATAAAAAGTATTGAGACCTGATGAGGCATCACAAATTCAGCCACCCAATGTTGATTTTCTATAGTCCCATTCATAGTTATTTTCACTTCCCAGAAAAGCCTTGACACATTGTAAAGCAGCTCATCTTGCAGCAAAAAAATACTGCTAAACCTGCTGCCTGGGATGAGCTGTTATTTATGCTTAGAATTCACATCTTTCCCCTCATAAAATAGTGAGACAATATAGCAGAATAGCAAACAGCTCTGTAGATGTTTTATTTGCAAAACCATATTTTATTGGCAAAATAGCTCTGTCTTTTTGTGATGATTAAAATATTATGTTTTAGATGATTTTGGCAAAATAACTCATGTCATGTCTTCAGGGAGAATATCTAGCAATGTTATGAATGGCAATTGTCATTTCTCTTAGGCCGGTTCTTGTCTAAAGTTCAACTATGCCCAACTTAAAGAGACCACATCAGAGAAGACTTCCATCTGTTGGACAGCTGCAGTTAGAAAGCTTAGGACAATAAGAACTCTCAAGATTGCTTTCTTCCTCTATGTGGCACATAACTTTCTGTTCACCACTGATGGACACAAATACACACAGCTCTCACTGTCCACTCTGAATCACCTTAATAAATCCTGTCCCATGTTTTATGAATGTACGAGTTCAGTTAACTTATTGCTAGTTCTATGATAGTCTTAAGGAGTTCTGGTACTACAGTTTTGTCAAAGAATCCCCCTTGCAGGGAACTACTGCCAAGGTGTGTAACATGGAGTATATGGTAAGAAGAAAAAGGACATTTAAAGAGGGATGGTGCGACTTAACAACTGTAATGAAATACTTTTTCTATTTATATTATGCTTCCAACAGAGGCTCCTCCACAAACTCCAGCCAAGATGTCCTGTGGCTCAATTGGTTGGCAACATGTTATAAGATAAAAACAATGGAATAGACAGGTAATAACTATCACTTTAATTGGTTCAGCTAAAAAATTTGAAATACATAAGTTATCCACCAGGATTATATCTAAAAAGAACAAAATAACCTGGCTATTCTGAGACCCTATAATCCAATCTCTACCAAACCCTAGTCCCAACCACCACCTCTCTTGACTTCAAACCAACTAGACCACAAACCAACCAGGTCGGGTGGGTTCAATCTACCTTAGGCTCAAACCACCTAACCTTGAAACACCTCACCTGGTTTGAACTACCCAACAATAAAACCTCCTCACTTGTTGCAAGTTCAACTTTGTGGTCTAGTAATTGCACAAGTTCATACTCGCCTGGCTTTGATGAACTACTGATTGTGTGAGATCAAGCTCACTTAAGTTCAGTTATGTGGTGATTGTGCCAATTTAGGTTTACCTAGCTGCGATCGGTTCAGTCATCTAGTGGTTAGAGGGCGTTCCGCGATCATGCAGCTCAAGGTGGTCATGTAGTCGAGATAGTTGGTGGCAAGCCAGGTGGTTGATGCAGGCCAGGTGGCGGGTTAGGTCCATGGCTTGGCTTATGGATTGGCTAAATAACAATGGATAGGAGATGAACTTATATAAGAAATAGCTACTACTTGGTACCTATCAAGGAATTGCAATTCCTTGCTAAGTAGCAATTACAATTCTATAGAACAACAATTCTGCAAACTACTTGCAAGGGAAGAATATCTACTCTATTCCCACCTAATCAAGTGAACCAAACATGCTATTAGCTCTGCAGCTCTAATAGTTTCTTACTTTTCTTTTCCAGTATCTTGTATATGTGTATATGCATACAAATACCTTAGTTCTATCTAGTATAGTTTTGGTAAATTACTTCATACCTAAAAAGGAATTGCAATTTGTTATTTTGTAGGAACAACAATTCTACATAACTGCAACTCTGCTAACTACACACAGATAACTTTGCGAGGGGAGTGTCTATTTTATAGCCTAGTCATCTACTCTTTTGGCATTTTGGTCTTTTAATAATGGATTACTGCCGTTTATTACAATAGTTCAATGCTGGAATAGCCCTACACATCATAAGGTCTCATTTGGGTTTATCAAACATTCTGTTATTTTCCGTGACTCTCATGTGAATGTCAAATTCTGTAGAAAAAAATTATCACTCTGCTCCCATTTTCTTTGATCATCCTACCCAACATTTTCATCTAGCTCTTGTGAATAAAATAGAAATTTGGATTCTTAAATTTTTAATCTGTGGAACAGCTAAACAAGGCCTAAGAGGTATCTAGTTTGTTCTAAAAAGTTCAAATTCGTGCATTACCAGTCAAACATTTTAAACATTGTCAATGTATGCATTCAATAAGTTTCTCTCCTATCAATTGCCACTACATGTCGGTGCATTCATTAAGTATCTCTCCTATCAATTGCCATAAGTTTCTTTTAGTAGCACTGCACAAATTCATGTGTCATATAGAACTTCCAAAACTATAAATAAATATATCTAAAAAAAAAGAAAGAAAGAGCCAATTGACAACAAAAAAAAAGTTGCACCCCCATACACTATGAAATAATAATTACGAACCTGAACTTGCTGAAACTTTCATAAGGAGTATGTTCCACTGACAATTGTGAAAGGCTGCCCCCATAGCTCAGGTTCACAGGATTTGTCATCGAGGGCAGGGGAAGATTGGGGAAGTTTCTGACACTACTGCTGCCAGAACCAATGTCTAATGCTGCAGTTGACAGAGACTGAGAGGTAGTTTGTGATTCCACAGGCTTTCTTGAACGGTAGCGACCTCGGTTCATGTGTCGCTCACAGTACTTCGAGTCTGGATGTGCATCTTTAGAGCACCTCCATTTCTTACCATCTGTTCTTCGACACCTACCAGGTTCAGGGTCTACTTTTTTCCCATAAAAGGAGTAATAACCCACTGCAAATGATAAACATGATATGACACATCCTCAATAACAAAATGGAAAAGATGGAGATTTTTCAACACTAATGAATTTGAGGAGCTTTAAGAATTAAAATATCAAGCATCTGGTCTGTGTGCACCATGAAAACCCCTTTGATTGTAAAAACGAAACCTTCATCTACTGATAACTGAGAGATATATATATCTGCTAAACTCTTTGCTTTCCAAAGTCCAATAATTAGCAAGCATGTCTTAAGTTGCTGAAAATAATAACCTGTACTGACAAAGTAAGAACACAGGGTAATCCCTGCATGATCTAATTTATGGTTCATTTCTCAGAAAATACATTCCAAATCAACCATTTTTAGTATTTTCAAACTAATGACAAACACTGAAGCACTCAACTTTCAGCCCCTCAGCTGGAACAGCAGACAGACTTCATAAGAGTCTATCATCAGCAAATGGAAAACCAGAAAAGCCATATCACATTCTCCATTCAAGTTTGATAGTCTAAAGTCATTGTTTCATGAAAGAGTAAGGAGAGAGCTGCTAAGAGCGGCTTAAGTGTTGTTGAAATTCCCTCTACAATCTGGATGGCAATTTATTCCAAAATACAAAAGGGCTAGTTGACATGGAAGACCATATGAGATTCTGAGATACAATCAAACACCAAGACAAGCTGAAACAGCTTTCCAAGAAAAGGATAATAAATGTTCTCATCACCTAATTGACCTTGTGTAACTTAAGGGTCTCTAAGGAAACTTCTGACATACAGATACCAAGTAAAATCTGTTAATACTTACTAACATGAATACCATAGTAAATCAAGTTCATTAGTTGGACTCAGCAGATATTTAAACTTTCTTTGGCATATAAATTATGACTGGATTTTGAACCTAAACCAGAGATTAAGATCACTATAACTCTACCCCATATGGACAGTGGCAATACAAATTCTTCCTGAATTAAAAAATAAGTATTCTACAATGAATCAGTACCATCAACATCCCACATTAGAATAGAAATCACAGAACAGGGCAGACGTGAGTCTAGCATCGAAAGGATTTCCGCTTATTAAGGGAAGCGACATAGGATACATTTCTTGATACCGAGGCCTGAATCTACAAGGTTCATATGACTTATTGACCTTTAATTAATCAAACCCGAGCTCAGAACTTCTACTAAAGGAAGTTAAATATAAGCAGCAAATGAAGCTGAAACTTCCTTCTTGTCATGTGGTCAGACCCACCTTTCAACTTGCACTCCTATGAGAGACCTAGCACTCAAATCCTACAAGTATGAAATGTATCACAAAAAAAGAGGGAAAAAAAAAAACAAAGAAAACAAAAACTACACTCCACTAAAGGGTATGTTCAAAAGCCACTAAAACAACCCAAATAACAGCCAAAAAATAAAATAAAAAAGAAAGAATACCCAGATCTGTGACCAACATAAACAATGCCACAGTGATTAAAGCAAGACAAAAGATTGAAACTGCAGCTTACAAGTAGGGTATTGAAGAAATCTAGAAGACATGGAAGCCAAGCTTCTCTGGATAGGAACAAGTAACTCAGAGGGGACAGGAAGTCCAGCTTTCAGGTACTTAAAGATGAGAGCTTGGTGTTCTAGCTCTTGATATTGAGCCACCGTGAAAGGTGACCAACCACCAGTTCCACCGACACCACCAGCACTGCTTCCACCACTGCCACTCATTTCACTCACAGAGTGTCCTTATTCTTCTTGAAAGTCTCGGTTGGATTTTGGAGAGTGAGCTCGTTGAGTTCATTGAGTTTCTGTCAAAACCAGAGGGGGGGCAAGGAAAAAAAAAAAATAAATGAAACTTTAACTGGTGAGTTAATGAGGAGAGAGAGAGAGAAAGAGAAAGAGAGAGGAGAAGAGAGGCGGTGGTATGCTTACCTGGAAGTAGAGAGAGAATGGAGGGTTTCGCCATGTTGATGGATTGGAAACTCAACCTCATACTGTTGAGTAAGACCCAAGTGAAAAACGGACATCGCTTTGCTTAATACTTTTCCTACTCTTTAAGTATTGTATTTCTCTTTTCCTTTTTTAATATCGTCCTTGGCTTTTAATTCAAATCTAGTTAAGAGCTGCCCCATGAGTGGGTAAGAGTTTCATTTATATAAGTATGCTTTTGCTCTAAATAAATAGGCATAGTAAATTTTTTTTTTTCATCCTATAGGCATTCTATTTCATGCACGTTATGGTATGTCTTTTTGAAGAGTTTAGATTGCTTATAATAACTACACAAAAAAAAAAAAAAAATTAGCCGAATATTATGTTTGGTAATTTTTAATAAAAGAGAAATTAGTAGAAAGGAATGGACAAAAAAGAAAAGAAAAGAGTGAAAATAGAATGAAATATAATTTTTATCATGTATTTTATAGTATACGAAGGAAATGAATGGAAATATTTTCGTTTCTTTTATTTTGTTTATCTTTGAAAAGAAAATGAGGGAAATGAAACTAATATCAAACAAAATTATTTCTACTTTTATATTGATGAACATTATTACAAAGGGCAATTTTGAAATTATATCTTCCACTCATTTTTCTCAATTTTAGAGAAAAAAAGAAGTAGACTATAAGGTGAAAATGTTCCACTTCTTTTATACCCATTTCCAACCTTTATTTAAATGGGTAAACATACCATTCCCATCCTTTTCTTTCCATTTATGTCATTTTTCATCAAACCACACACGGTGGAAGTTTTCAAAAAAAAAAAAAAAAAATGCATGTCTTGTCGTTTGAGTCCACCACTTTAAAGCGTACAATAATCTAATGGATTTGTACAACTTATTTCTACGTTGCATTTTATTCAACTTTGACTGAAACTGTATATACATTCGATTTTATGGATTGGTTTAAAAAATTAGGCATCTATTGATATAGTCATAGGAGAATCATAAAAGTTAATAGGAGTACATCCAAGTTCGAACTTCTTTATATATTTTCTATGCTAATGAAAAATGTAATTATGTTTATTTTACACCCTTTCTCAAGGTATGAGATGTTGAGTCGGGAATTATAGAATGCATATCAAAATTGGTTTAAGAATACAAATTGGGACTTGTTACGAAACACAAAGTTGAGATTGACTTAAAAAATAAAATAAAAAAGCGTTAGTTTTTTGTCTTTGTAGCACTAGCTGTAATTTAAAATTTGATGAACCAATAATTTGAAAAGAAAAATTCATATAAAAAGTATTTCTAATATCAAATACTCACTCCATCTTTATCCTCCTAGCCATGCGTTTGAATGTTTCTTTTCTGCATCACCACAGTAGTGCTTTTCATATTATTTCTCCTCAAAATGTGCAGAGCAATATTATGAAGAAGATTGCAATTCTTTATTGAGAAAAATTACACCGAAAGATATCAATGTTTTAAAGTAAATTTAAATAAGAAATCAATATTTTTAAAAATTTAAATAAGTGATGGCATTTTAATATATGATTAAAATAAGGAATCACCGATATAATAATGCTAATTTCGATTAATATAAATAAATCTATACAAAAACCAATATTGAATCGTAAATTAACCTAAAACCAATTTGTTAGGTTATTAAACCGACTCAACCTAACCTGATCTGATCGTAGCCAAGCTTGACTCGACCGTTGAATTGCTAAGCCTCGAGGACTCAAATAGTTTAACATACAAAAATTGATAGATTGGCTAAGCCTTGAACCAATAGGTTAAATCGTTAATTAGATCAATGGTTTAGTCTATCAATTTGGGATCAGATTAATCCTAAGATTTAAAAAATAAATCTAATATATTATACATATATATTATATATATAATGCAAACATATTATATATATAATACAAATAAGTATATAGAATAATATATATTATATATTAATTATTATATATTATATACTATATATAATACACTATATAATATTAGGAAAATGATCTGTAGACCGAAACTTTTTATCACGAAAGTGTTATGCGAATGACATGTCCAACTACCATTATCTTTTTGAAAATAACAAACAAGCCTGCTTTTTGCTTTGGAATTTATAATTTGGCTGTTTCGGTCGATGGTTTTTCCGTCTACTTATCATAATTCATAATATTAACGTATATAGAGAAAAAGTTAATTCACAAGCAACAACAGTGATCATATCAATATAAAGTTTTAAATTTAGCTAATAAAAAGACAAATAGGCCATAAATTATTTATAATAACTAACAAAAATTCTGAAAAAATATTATTTATAATAATTGAGAAAAATTAAAAAAAAAAAAAACAATTCAAGAGTCATAGAATTAACCTTTTAAGTCGTCGATTTAGCTGAATCAACCTTGGCTCAATCCTCACTCCCCAATCACCCCGTGAATCAGTAATTTAGAGCCGATTCCAAACCGGATTAAACTAGCATATAGGTTTAAATGTAGTAATTGTCAACCATGTGGCTCACACGTGAATCTAATGTGGCATTCATGTAAGATTTACATGTACATTTAAATACAAAAAAAAATAGGAAAAAATTATTAAAAAAACATATAAAATTAACAAAAAAAAGTACTAGCAAAAATTTTAAAAAAAAAAGAAGGAAATGAAAATAACTATTAACAAAACTTTATAATGTAATTAAATATTATATAAGTATAATTAATTTTTCAAAAATATAAATATAATTAATTTAAAAGAAAATTGAAAAAAATAAATAAATATACAAAAACATTAAAAAAAAAACAAAAGACCCAACCACACGTTAAGGCTAGGAGGTTGCTTGTTTAGCTTGGTTTTAGTTGATGAGTTATTAACCCACCAAATAAATTTGAGATAACTGCCCACCACTAAGAGGAATGGGGTTTTGAACCCGATTAAGTCACGCACCTATTAATTGTAATACTATTAGATTTACAATTAGTTTTTCCTTTGTTTTTTTTTTTTTTTTTCAGTTTTTTGTATGAACCTCCTTTAGTAGTGAGCAACCACCTAAAGGTTGTTTAGTAAGTCGACGACCTACCAATTGGAACCAGGCCAAACTAGCCACCCTTAGCCTTGGGGTTATTCGTTTTATTTTATTTTTTTGTGACTTTTATTTGTTTTTTCAGTTTTCTTTTAAATTAATTATATTTATATATACAATATTTAATTATGTCATAAAGTTTTGTTACTAATTATTTTCATTTCCTTTTTAAAAATTTTTCTAACATTTTTTTTATAATTTTATATGCTTTTTAAAAAAAATTTCTATTTATTTGTATTTAAATATACATGTAAATGCTATTGAACACCACATTACATCCACATGTGCGCCACGTGGTAGATAATTATCACATCACTTAAAGTTAACACCATTATAATACTGAGCTCCTATCTTAACCACTTATTAAAACATTGACTACTTATTTAAATTTCTTAAAATGTTAATTTCCTATTTGAATTTACCTTAAAACGTTAATATCTTCTAGTATATTTTTTCCTAATTTTTCATATTTAATAATTCTCCATGTTGATCATTCCCTTCTTGGCATATCATTTGGGAAATAAAAAATAAAATGGAATCAATATTGATTGATGTAATATTGGTAGCATATACATGAAGCATAGGATATTCATAGGTGAGTTTGACTCGATATCTTGAGTTGTTTTAGCTAGATTTGTTATAGTTAAATGGAATCATTAGATATATAGTTCTAGAAGTTAGATATAATATCAATCTTATGATTTTTGCAATATCAGCTTTAGAAGAAGTTAGATCAAGTAGATTTGGGGTTTATTCTTAGCTAGATATCAAAAACCTATCTTCAATTAATGTAGATTATTCAATCTCCACTTGATCTAGTATTTGAACTACGCTTTTATTGGAGTTATGTTTAGAGAGCGTTTAGGATTTGAATTTGAAATTTCAATTGAAATAAAATAGGTAGAAATGGGTATCTTTGAGTTATATCTTTGACAAGGAGGTGATTAAGGTGTTTGATTTGTTTTCTAAAGTGTTATTTGAATCAAATTTTGTTAATTGTTGCTTTGGAGTGTGTTTTGATTGATAAATGATAGAAATAAAATGTATGTATATGTATACAATGTATACATAGGGTATACATGTTACATGAGGTTGGTTTTTGAATTTTAGCTTGTCAATTCTTGATTATTCGTTGATGTATATAAGTTTAGGTTTTAATTTAATTTGCATTGAGTAAGATTTCAGCACGTTGAGATGATGTATATAATGTATTTGCAATTATGTTTCTGGGAAATTTTCGCAAAAAATATGGACATGTTGAATATGTTGGTGTTGCTTGATTTAGTGTTCTTGAATAAGTAATCGGAGAATACAACATGTTCATGTAATGGTTATATTTGATCTTAAATGACTAATGTCTTTAATTAAATAAAATGTTATAAAATCTTAATTTTTTTTGAAAATTGATTCATGATCTTTAAGTAATTATATGTTCATGATATATTTTAAAGTATTCTTGATAATCTCCAAGCGTATTCTTATCATAGTATGTTTTGACTATTATTTTTCAAGAATATTTAAATGCACTTGAGGTGCTCTTCATGCATTCATATAAGCATTCAAAGTGCTCTTAAGTAAACACCACCTTAAATCCTTTTAGAGGGTCATAATTTATCAAAAGCTTGTACTTCAAGAAATGTGAGATGTGAACATAATAAGATTAAATCTTGATTAATCATTCATGATGAACAAATCCTCGAGATCATAAACGATAAATTAATTAGTTGGATGTACCATTTTGAATCATTTCAAGTTAGCAAGCAACATCTTTGGACTAGGTTTGCAAATGCATCTGTTTTCCTTAGATGATATAGTTGTTAGATTCCTAAGCCATGATATGACTTAGTGAGTAATTGAAAAGAAGGAAGTATAATTGGTACAATTTGAGAACAAAGGTAGAAGTTATATCAAGCATTACCCAAAAGTTGTGGGACTTTGGATAATACATTATAGATGGACATTGATAGTAGATTCGATAATGATCTCCATATGAGGTGACTTATATTTTCATTTTAGGATGTAGCAATCTGCTATCCCTACCAACCTATGAATGATATGTTGCAGTCGAGTTCAAACCCCCATTTCTAGTTATATGTGATCATAGTCCTAAGTTACTTCAATTTTCTAAACCTTAGAACTGTTAAAACACCTAATTAGTGAATAAAACTAAGGTTAAGCTACTAAAGCTAACTCTAACTTCAAGAAGATGGAAGATTACTTACCCTTTGAAGATAGGCTCACTTTCAACCCTTAATGACCACCTAGAACCCTCAAAAATCCTCAAAACCTTGGTTTTAAGAACTAATAAGAAGTGATTAGTAACTTACATTAAGGAAACCTAAAGGATTAAGCTTAAATGCTAAGGGTTTACTTTATAGTTTTTAGGTTTTTACCTAACAAATGAAGAAGTCAAGTGGACGAAGGTTTTAGAAACCCTAAGGTAACAGCACAAAGGTGATAAAGAGGGGGATAAGCTCAGAACCTTAAGTTGATTTTGCTCATGGGACCACATTCTTGTCTTTTTGCCAATTTTTATCAAGAGAAACCTTAATGACCTAGTTAAGGTTTCAAGTTGTCTAAACAAATGTAAACTCCATATAAGTCTCCTAACATTCTAAAATATTGTCTTGATTATTTAAACTCAAAATTTGACATCACTTGTTGAAATTGGATATAAGAGCAAAATAGTCATTTTCAAAATATTGGCACTAAAATTTTGAAACTTCTTTTTAAATGATCTTTGAAAATTCCCATTTTTAATTCCTTAAATAACTTATTGATTTTGGAGGTATTTTGGTGTAGGATATAGGTATGATAGAAATCCTAAGTCAAACTCATTATTTAAGTTATTAATACTAATATAAGACAATCTAAAGCCATAGCATAGTTAATCAAGTTTAAAAGAGACCATTAAGGTTGACCAAATGCGAAGTAGGTTAGCCAAAAGTTGATTAGAGACAACCCGATTCAGTCGTTGAGACACTAAGTTGATCAAGTGGCAACCTATGTTGAATAGGACGGCCATTAGGTCTACCAAGTTGATCTTGAATAGTCTAAGTCGACTAAATAGTACATGATCAACCATGTTTACCATTTTCAAATTAGTTAACTGAATTATTTATCTAGTTTTCATATTATGTTTCCTATTTTGTTGTTTTTATAGTGAGTTAGGGTTTTACTTTAAGCCTATATAAAGGCATATGATATAATGGATCAGACAGGTTTGTGATTTTGTCAAACCTTTTGATGATAATGGATTTAATGAAATGGACCTCTCCTAATTCTTAAGTTATCGGCAAACTAACCTACTGTTTAGATTCCATGCATAACATTGATATCTATTTAACAATCGTTGATTGAAATATATATGCCATGTTGGACACCCTATTAAGAAGATTACCTCATAAATTGTATGTCATATCAACTTGCAATTTAATCAATCTTAGTTTGTTTTAAGATTGGTACATCATATTGATAACTCTGATTTTAAACATATTTCATATGGTGATTTTATGGTATTTCCCTTACATTTTTTGTTTTCTTTAAAGAAATTGATACTTAATTGAGTAAAATATTAATTTCAAGATTTGAACGCGTTCTAGGATCGAAAACGAAGAAAAGGAATCAAGTTTCACTCAATTCCGAGTTCAAATGAAGAAGTTTTAAAGTTATGCAGAAAATTTTGCCTTAGTGCAGAAAGTTACACGACCTGGGGACACGGCCATGTCTGGTGACGAAAATAGAATCCGTGTAATACACATATAAAAGGATATCTTAGGGTTTAAAAGAAGGAGAGACATTACAGAAACGGAGAGACACAAGAGACGAGAGGAGACTTGAGGAGAATATCAATCAAGAGGCGAGAACAACATCAACTTCAAGATTAGAGAGATTGTTCATCAATTAAAGGGATTTTCCATGTTTTATTTTATGTTTTTGATGGAACTCGTTTTTAAATTCGTTATGATAGCATAGAATTCGAGTATTTAGGATTATGGAACCTAGGGTTTCATGTAACCCTTGGATTGAATTATAATTTCAATAAAGTTTTTATCTTTTCTTGATTCAATTATGTTGTTTAATTGTGGATTGATAATTCTAGAGTGTCAATATATGATATTATGCATGTTGATTAAGAAATTGCATATGTAATTAGATCTTAGCATAATTGGAGAGAATTATATGTATACTTAGAGATAAGATACATGTTTTTTCCAGAAAGTTGATTGTTTGTATGGGAATTCATTATACATTAATGCAATTCTAAGTTATATTACTAAGTGAAGAGATTCTAGTAAATAATTTAGGATTAAAGTTAATATGCTTGAGAAAGATATTAGCTTTAATTGTGAATCCCGCCGGTCAAGAATCATAGAAACTAAATTGAATATATTTTAAAAGGTTACATGTTAAACAATAGGGGAAATAATTCCTAAATACATTCTTGCATACCTGAAGTCGTTCGTAGTTTATTGCTTTCTAATTTACTTAATCAAGTCTCATAATTAGTTTAGTTGTTAATTTCAATATTTTTAATTCATTCAACTCAACACAATTTTCCGATTAGATAATAAAGCTAAAGTTAATATTAGTACTCAAAATCTCTGAGGGATCGACTCGGATTCACATTCGCTATATTAAAATTAATAGGTACACTTGCCTCATATCAAGTTTTTGGCGCCGTTGCCGGGGATTTTTGATATTAAGAACGCTAGTTGCTTTATTACTTTAACCATTTTTTTTCTTTATTTTCTTTTGTTTTCATTGTTTATTTTTATTACTTAGAACTGCAATTGATTTTATATTTCTTGCCTTTGTAGTGCATGACCCGCAGCAATCCGGAAGATTTGGTAGAAGTCGATCCTGAAATTGAGAGAACTGCCTTTTAAAATTTGAGATCACGACCTAGACAAGTTGTGGCGACCATAGACGACGAATTAATCGTTGAGATCAAGGAAGAAGGTAAAGAGGCTAACACTCAATTCATTGAGTAAGAAGATCCACCACATATGGCTAACAATGGGAATGAAGCAAATTGGACCATGTCCGATTATTCAAGGCTTACACTTATTGGAGCTGACTCTAGTATTGCAAGGCCAACCGTCGCGGCTAATAATTTCCAAATTGCACCTAACATCATATAAATGGTGCAACAATATGTTCAGTTTGACGGTCTCCAAGATGAAGATCCTAATGCCCACATCTCTAGCTTTCTAAAGATTTGTGACACATTTAAAATCAATGGAGCCACGGATGATGCCATTCGACTGCAACTATTTCCTTTCTCCTTGAGGGGAAGAGCAAAACAGTGGTTGAACTCCCTACCAAGAAATTCAATCACAACTTCGAATAAATTGGTAGAGAAATTTTTGGAGAAATATTTCCCACCTGCAAAGACCGCTAAACTTCAGAATGATATTTCGTGTTTTGCTCAATTGGAAGCGGAGACGCTTTATGACACTTAGGAGCGGTTCAAGGACTTGCTTAGGAGGTGCCCACATCATGGCCTCTCACTATGGATGCAGATTCAGACCTTCTACAATGGTCTCAATCTATCTACTAGACAGATGATTGATGCATCCGCAGGAGGTACTTTGAACACTAAGACACCTGAGCAAGCCCAAAATTTAATTAAAGGAATAGCGATGAACAACTATCAGTGGGAAAGCACTAGAGCCAAGTAAAAGGCCATGGGAATTTATGATGTGGACTTGACCACTGCTCTGGCAGCCAAGGTGGACTTATTGAGTAAAAAGATTGATGTACTCTCAATTGGCCCTCAACAAGTGCAATCGAATGTAAGTGATTTTAGTATGCAAGAGTATGAAGCACAAGAACAACTGGAACAGGTGGATTATCTAGGAAATCCACCTAAGCAACAAAATAACCCCTATAGCAACACTTACAATCCAGGATGGAGGAATCACCCCAATTTCTCATAGGGAAGCCAAAACCAAGGCCAGCAGAAAACCAACTTTGGCCCACCTGGGTTTCAACGACCATTCCCACCTCCTCTCCCTCAAGAAAAGAAGCCTAGTGTGGAAGAACTTCTCACAAAATACATTTAAGGCAATGAGGCTCGCTTATTTAACATTGAATCCTCACTGAGAAATCAAGAGGCTTCAAATCGCAACCTTGAGAACTAAGTTGGTCAACTTGCGAAGCTAATCTCCGAAAGACCGCAGGGATCGCTACCGGGAAATACAGAACCCAATCCAAAGGAACATGTTAAGGCAGTAACACTTCGGAATGGGAAGGAGTTACATGCTGAGAGGAAGGTTAGCGAGGAGACTAGCAAGAGTAAGGAGGGGACGAAAGCAACGGAAGATGTAGAGTCATCAAAGGTGAAAGAATATCAACCACCTATCCCATATCCCCAAAGACTCAAGAAAGATCGCAATGACCAACAATTCAGTAAGTTCCTTGACCTCTTTAAACAACTGCTTACCTCTTGTTGATGCCTTGTCACAGATGCTGAAGTACGCTAAGTTCTTGAAAGATTTGCTATCCAACAAGAGGAAGCTTGAGGAGCTTTCTACAGTCATCTTGGATGAAAAGTGTTCAGCAATTGTGCAAAACAAGTTGCCCAAAAAGCTAAAAGACCTAGGAAGTTTTACCATTCCTTATCATATTGGTGATCTGTTAATTGACAAAGCTTTAGCTGATTTGGGTGCTAGCATCAATTTAATGCCTTACAAATTTTTCAAGAAACTAGGATTAGGGGAACCTAAACCTACATGCATGAGTTTGCAATTAGCTGATAGATCTGTGACGTATCCTAGAGGCATATTTGAGGATGTATTAGTCCGAGTGGGTAAATTCATTTTTCCAGTTGATTTTGTGATACTGGATATGGATGACGATTTTGAGTTACCCCTTATCCTAGGAAGACCATTCTTAGCTACCGCCAGGGCTATCATTGATGTTAGTGGTGGCAAGCTCATTCTTCGAGTAGGAGATGAAGAGATCATGTTTAAAATTTCAGAGGCTATGAAAAAATCTGTCGATCAGGATGATACTTGCTACCTTCTAGATGTTACTGACACTTTTGTTTCAAGTTATATGTAGGAAGTTCTTCTTAAAGATTCGTTGGAGAGTTGCTTGCAATTAGGCATGGAGGCAGCTTCGGAAGATCCTGTCAAATCTGAGGTGATAGCCCAACTGGAGGCAAATAAACCTATCTCTATCGAGAAAGGGTTTGAAGAGTTTGAAAAGAGGAAGGAAACACAGTTAAAACCTTCGATTGAGGAGCCACCAGTATTGGAGCTAAAGCAATTACCTGATTACTTGGAATATGCCTTCTTAGAGAACGACTCCAAATTACCAGTAATTATAGCATCTAATTTGGAAAAAGAATAGAAAGAAAGGTTGCTGAAAGTACTTAAGGAGCATAAGAGGGTCATTGCTTGGAAAATATCCGATATTCGAGGTATTAACCCCTCCTTTTGTACTCATAAGATTTTAATGGAAGAAAACTATAAGCCGGTTGTGCAGCCCTAGAGACGCTTGAATCCAAACATGAAAGAGGTAGTAAAAAAGAAAGTTATCAAACTTCTTGATGCAGGTATGATATATCCTATCTCTGATAGTTCATGGGTAAGTCCAGTGCAAGTTGTTCCAAAAAAAAGTGGGATGACAGTAGTCCCTAATGAAAAAAATGAATTGATCCCAATGAGAACGGTAACAGGTTGGCGTGTATGTATCGATTATCGAAAGTTAAACGATGCTACACGTAAGGATCATTTCCCCCTACCTTTTATTGATCAAATGATAGAACAACTAGCTGGACATATGTTTTATTGTTTTCTGGATGGCTTATCTGGTTATTTTCAGATACCTATTGCACCAGAAGATCAAGAGAAGACCACTTTCACTTGTCCTTATGGCACTTTTGCTTATCGCAAAATGCCTTTTGGTTTTTGCAATGCACCGGCCACATTCCAGCGATGTATGTTAGCTATTTTTGATGATTTGATAGAGGACATAATGGAGGTATTTATGGATGATTTTTCAGTTTTTGGCAACTCATTTGACCTTTATTTGAATAATTTGGACATGGTACTTACTAGGTGTGAAGAGACCAACCTTGTCCTCAACTGGGAAAAGTGTCACTTCATGGTACAAAAAGGTATTGTGCTGGGCCATAAGATCTCTTATCGAGGAATTGAGGTGGATACTGCCAAGGTGGATGCAATTGCAAGACTCCCATCTCCAACTTCGGTTAAGGCCATAAGAAGTTTCTTAGGACATGTAGGTTTTTACAGGCGATTTATCAAGGATTTCTCGAAAATTGCCCGCCCTTTGACTAAGCTATTAGAGAAGGATGTGCCTTATGTTTTCTCTCAGGAGTGTTTGAAAGCTTTCAATATCCTTAAAGAGAAACTTACCAATGCTCCAATTATGGTAGTACCTGATTGGGCACTCCCCTTTGAGCTTATGTGTAATGCAAGTGATCACACAGTCAGAGCAGTGCTGGGGCAAAGGCGAGATAAGCACTTTCAACCAATTTACTATGCTAGCAAAACTCTTACTAATGCTTAAGAGAACTACACTACTACAGAAAAAGAGTTGCTAGCTGTTGTTTTTACCTTTGATAAATTTCGCTCTTATTTGCTTCTATCTAAGGTGATTGTTTATACTGATCATTCTGCCCTTAGGTACTTGTTAGCAAAGCCGGATGCAAAACCAAGATTGATTAGGTGGATCTTGTTGCTGCAAGAGTTTGATGTGGAGATCAAAGATAAAAAAGGCGCTGAGAATTTAGCAGTAGATCACCTATCCCAATTGGAGAACACAAACTTGGAATTGCTCGACGAGAACGAGATCAAGGATGAATTCCCTGAGGAGCGACTCTATGCCATCGCCCAGGTAAGTGATATGGAAATTCCTTGGTTCGCAGATATTGCTAATTTTTTAGCTGCTAGGATCATACTGAAGGGACTTCAACACCAGCAAAAGAAGAAATTCTTTTCCGATGTGAAACATTATTTTTGGGATGATCCTTACCTGTTTAAAGTATGTGCAGATCATGTCATTCGAAGGTGTGTACCACACCTCGAAGGTTGGCGAATTTTGAGCCACTATCATTCGGGGCCTACGAGTAGGCATCATAGTGCCAATAGAACAGCTCATAAGGTCCTACAGGCAGGATTTTATTGGCTTACCCTATTCAAAGATGCCCAGAGATATGTTGAAAGTTGTGATCGTTGCCAACGAGTGGGGAACATATCCCGTAGGGATAAAATGCCACAAAACCCCATCATCGAGGTTGAGGTATTTGATATGTGGGGGATCGATTTCATGGGTCCTTTTCCGAACTCAAATGGAAACAAATATATCCTAGTAGCCATTGATTATGTCTCTAAGTGGGTGGAAGCTAAAGCCCTACCTACTAATGATGCTAGGGTAGTAAAAAAATTCTTGAAAGGCCTATTTTCTCGATTTGGCACCCCTAGGACAATTATAAGTGATAGGGGAACACACTTTTGCAATGCTCAACTCGACCAAGTATTGAAACGTTATGGCGTTACACATAGGATAGCTACCCCTAACCACCCCTAAAGTAGTGGCCAAGTGAAAGTTGCCAATCGCGATCTGAAGCGAATTCTTGAAAAAACCGTAGAGTAACATAAGAAAGATTGGTCACAAAAGTTGGATGATGCTCTATGGGCATATAGAACTGCCTACAAAACACCACTTGGGATCACACCCTACCGACTTGTATATGGCAAAGCTTGTCATTTGCCGGTAGAGATAGAGCATAAGGCTTATTGGGCGATTAAGAGTGTTAATGTTGATTTTGAGCGTGCAGGTTCTCACAGGAAACTTCAATTGAACGAGCTAGAGGAATGGCGAGCGAATGCATATGAGAACTCCAATTTATACAAAGAAAGGGCCAAAAAGTATCGTGATTAGCGAATCAAACAAGGTCGACAATTTAAAGAAAGTGATCATGTTCTTTTGTATAATTCTCGCCTTCGTTTATTCCTAGGTAAGTTAAAATCCAGGTGGTCTGGACCATTTACAATTACACTAGTTTTCCCGTATGGGACTGTTGAAGTTACACACCCGGAGAAGGGCACATTTAAGGTAAATGGACAACGGTTGAAATTATACTTGAGTGGAAACTTAGAGCATGTTGGACGGGAGGAGTTTTATCTCCATCCGACAGAACTAACATGAGAAGACGTATCCCGTCAAGCTGAAGACGTTAACTAAAGCACTTCTTGGGAGGCAACCCATGTCTAACTCTATTTATGCTTTAGTTCTTTAAGTTTTCTTCATTTTATTTTCCGTTCAATCTAACTTTGCTTTGCTTCTTTTCTTTTTCTTTCAATTTATCGTCATAGCCTTTTCCCTTTTAGCTTTATTTTTGCCTTTTCTCTTTAGTTTTATTATTTCTAAGTTTCCTTTATATTTAGATTTAATTCAAAAAAAAATTAAATTATTACACGGGCGAGGGACACAGTTGTGTCCCAGCCCATGTCCATCCAGACGTTCAAAACTGTCCACCCACAGAAAGTTATACAGGCGTGGGACACGGTCGTGTCCCAGCCTGTGTCCGCCCAGACTGCGATCCTACTCCGGGGGCACAGAAAGTTACACGGGCGTGGGACACGGTCGTGTCCCAACCCGTATCCACCCAGAATTCTCACTCGTGAATAAATAGTCACACGGGCGTAGGACATGGTCGTGTCCCAACTCGTGTCGACCCAAAATAACACGATTTTGCACATGACCGGTTAATTTAAATTAAACACACCCTCTCACACACTCACAATCAAACATATCTCTCTTATATTCTCTCTCATTCTCCCTCTTCTCTCCACAACTCTTGCATTCAGCATTTTGATCCAAGTAAGTTTTTCCTCCTTAATTTTCCTTTCTTTTCCTTATGCTGCAGCAATTGGTTTATGTGCGTTCTTCCTTTTATGCATATTGTTTTTGGCTTGCCGATTTCTTTTGATTATTCATCAATGCCATGCATCATTGCTTTGAGTTTCTTGATCTCATATGTTATAATGTTGTCTCCTCTAATTAGATTTCATTATGCTCTGTCAATTCCAAATTTTATTGGTTAATTTGCTTGTCATTCTTCATTCATGCTAGTTAGGGTTAGCAATGGGCGATCATTATTCTGGGTCATTTCGCGTCTCTTATATATATAGACGCTTGTTTTTCCTCGTTAATTAGTGTGTAGTGGAATTCGTTAGAAGTGTTTGCCACTCATTTCTTTTCCACCACCTCATTTTCTAGCTGCACTCCATATGTTTGTTGAAATGCCCCAATGAGCATTCTTTTCATATTCTTCCCCATTGTTCTTCTTGTTTTCTGTTTTCTTCAACTAGGTACGATATGGATGTCCGTATTTGATTTGGATTGTTGACTCTTTTCAGGTATTCAAATGGCTAATCGATATAAGCTTTCCGTTCGCCGGAAATCCAAATTTGCGACATCCTCTTCGTCACAATCCGGCGCAATTGTTGAACCACTGGCGACTCTTCCCCCTATGGAGCACCCATTGTTCCAATTTAAAGAGGACTACCAAGTACAACGCTATCAATTGCTTCAGTCTAAGCCCTTTAGCGAGACCCTTCGGTTGGATTGGGATGTTCTTGCTCAACTAGAGCTCACCACCGAAATGAAGGAGCTCTTGGATGGTACCATTTGGGAGCGTTTATTATATTTCGAAGCTCCAGTTTATAAAGAGCTGACCCTGGAATTTTTGTGCACTTATAAGCTGGATAAAGACAGTGCTACTAGCATGGGCCCAAAACGCAAATTACACTTCACCTTGAGTGGCCATCCATTCCACATGTCCATCGCTTAACTGGGCAGATATCTTGGTTTATATGCAGAAAGATATACACGAACGGAAGAATTCCAAAGTCTCTCATGTCGTTTTCCTCGTGGCGTCACGGTAGGGTCATTTTGGAATGAGATCACAATTGGCGATGCCTATGATCCAGCCAGGAGTAAGGCCTCTCAATTAGTCAGGCCTGAATACCGGGTTCTGCACTGGCTCTTCTCCCATACATTGACTGGTAGAGGCCTTAGCACCGGGGTAGTGTCTAATGAGGATTGCCTCTATCTTTATAGTGTCATCCATAAACACCTCATCAATCTAGCCATCAAAATCGCCGAACTCTTCAGCCACCACTACTCGGAAGAAAAGGCATATTTGCTATGGCCCTTATATTACATTACTGGTGCAGGCTATGAGGACTAAGATTGTTGCTTAGCCCTCACTTACTTTCATTAGTTAAGTCACTCCTATGCGCCTCAATTCCTTCCGCCTCATGAACCTCCTACCATCAAGAAGTCAAGGTCGATGCTCTCGCAGCAGCACATCTCGGGGCCAAACGTCTTCAGCCAGCTTTGAAGATAAATTCGATTTGTTACTGTCTGAGGTTCGTTATATACGAGAGAATGTGGATAAGCTTCATCTCCAATAGGACAAAATGGAAGAATTTCTTAAAATGAAAGCGTCGGCTACCAATGAAGAGGAGAGTGAGGAAAAGGAAGAGGATGATGAGAGTAGTAAGGAAGAGGCGGATGAGGGTGGTGACGAGGAGGAGGCTGGAGAAAGTGATGCGGATGATGAGGATGATGAGGAGGGTGATGACGATGATAATGCTACTATGGCTGAGGCACCATCTGATGATGAGGCTGAAGAGACGGATTCTGATCCCTCTTCTTAGTTCCAAATTTTTTGTGTTGTCTTTTATTGATTAAGACTTGTGAACTCTATTATATATAATGATGCTGCTTCTTCATTTTGCACTTTTTTTCGACTAGCAGGGAAGTATTAGTTTCTTTTCAGTACATATATTTCCTTTTTCCTTATGCTGCTTTTTCGTGTTGCTTTGATTTTTCGTAATACATTGGGGACAATATATATTTTTAAGTGTGGGGAAGGGATATATATGAATTTGTTACTGTTTAGGAAACCAATTATTCATATTTGACCCAATTAATTTTTAAGTTAACTTGCAATAGGTGATTAACTGGTATTAAGCCAAATCAATTATGTCATGTTGATCGTTATTGATCTTATGATACTTTACTAGAATTGATTAGTAAAATTTTTGGAAGGCAATGTTACGAGTTATTTAGCTTAAGATTTTAAGACTTGAGATTGGAATAACATCACTAGTTGAGAGTTAGTCATGGTTATTTTTAAATTTACTTTTGTGTATACCTTTTTCTTAGAAATTTTTAAGAGTCCTATAATTTTTAGCAAACAAACAAATGAAATTCTTCTTTTGAGAAACCCTTGAAAAATCATAATGATTGGAGGTTAAAAGTAATAACAAGTATATGAATAGAAAAATTGGTAAGGATTCGTCTTGGTCCGTCAGAAGAGCGAGATTGAGTCCCAATGCCAATTCTAAAAAAATTGATATGGATCAGCCTTGGTTCGTCAGAAGAGCAAGGTTCTTTCCCGCTATCAATATAGGGAATAAGTTGGTATGGATCGGTCTTGGTCCGTCAGAAGAGCGAGATTCTTTCCCGCTACCAACACAATTGTACTTAAATAAAGGAAATTCAAAAGACCTCTCAACAAAATCATGAACTAGGAGGATGATCAGAGGAAGAGTGAATGTAAAATGTGTTTGTTTTAGATTATGGTGCTTAGTGAGATGGAAAAGAGAATTGTGTACACTTTAGTCAAATAGATAAAATTTTTATGACTCTTTTTCGGTTGGCGAGATGTTAAATCTAATTTTTAGTTTAAGAATCCTTGGTTAAATGGTTCGGGTAAACTTTGTTTTTCATAAATTAGCTAGTGAACTCTAGTATTAAGTATAGTTGGAGCATTCGAATATGGTCGGATGAAATTGGTTGACTTTATTATTGCAAGTTAGTTGAGAATGATTTTCTTATTTTTCTACGGGTCAAGTGTATTCGTTCATCGGTTTCTTAAATAGTGATAAATTTTGTTTAGCGTTTCTTGTCTCGAAAGTTTTGTTTTGATTTATTTGCTTGAGGACAAGCAAATGCTCAAGTGTGGGGAAATTTGATAATTCTGATTTTAAACATATTTCATATGGTGATTTTATGGTATTTCCCTTACATTTTTGGTTTTCTTTAAAGAAATTGATACTTAATTGAGTCAAATGTTGATTTCAAGGTTTGAACGCGTTCTAGGATCGAAAACGAAGAAAAAGAATCAAGTTTCACTCAATTCCAAGTTCAAACGAAGAAGTTTTGAAGTTTTGAAGTTTTGAAGTTATGCAGAAAATTTTGCCTTAGTGTAGAAAGTTACACGACCTGGGGACACGGCCGTGTCTGGTAACGAAAATAGGATCCGTGTAATACACATATAAAAGGATATCTTAGGGTTTAAAAGAAGAAGAGATATTACAAAAACGGAGAGACACAAGAGACAAGAGGGGACTTGAGGAGAACATCAATCAAGAGGCGAGAACAACATCAACTTCAAGATTAGAGAGATTGTTCATCAATTAAAGGGATTTTCCATGTTTTATTTTATGTTTTTGATGGAACTCGTTTTTAAATTCGTTATGATAGCATAGAATTCGAGTATTTAGGATTATGGAACCTAGGGTTTCATGTAACCCTTGGATTGAATTATAATTTCAATAAAGTTTTTATCTTTTCTTGATTCAATTATGTTGTTTAATTGTGGATTGATAATTCTAGAGTGTCAATATATGATATTATGCATGTTGATTAAGAAATTGCATATGTAATTAGATCTTAGCATAATTGGAGAGAATTATATGTATACTTAGAGATAAGATACATGTTTTTTCCAGAAAGTTGATTGTTTGTATGGGAATTCATTATACATTAATGCAATTCTAAGTTATATTACTAAGTGAATAGATTCTAGTAAATAATTTAGGATTAAAGTTAATATGCTTGAGAAAGATATTAGCTTTAATTGTGAATCCCGCCGGTCAAGAATCATAGAAACTAAATTGAATATATTTTAAAAGGTTACATGTTAAACACTAGAGGAAATAATTCCTAAATACATTCTTGCATACTTGAAGTCGTTCGTAGTTTATTGCTTTCTAATTTACTTAATCAAATCTCATAATTAGTTTAGTTGTTAATTTCAATATTTTTAATTCATTCAACTCAACACAATTTTCCGGTTAGATAATAAAGCTAAAGTTAATATTAGTACTCAAAATCTCTGAGGGATCGAATCAGACTCACATCCGCTATATTAAAATTGATAAGTGCACTTGCCTTGTATCACATATCCATCTTAATTCTTGCATATCTTTTATTTTATCTTCATACATATACTAAAAATATCATAAAAATACGATCTTTTGTTATCTTTTATTAGCTTGAATTTTAGATCCAATCTAACCCGTTGGTTGATTCTATTCTAGATCTACCCATGATCCAATTCATATTAAGTGAGGCCTCATACATTATCTATTTTATACTTACTTAACCTCATGTTATCGGCTTTTTTTTATTTATTTTGGTATGAATAATTTTTTTTTTTAAGTTCTTACAAACTTTGTTATTAATTATTGAATAAATGTTTCAATTATGCTAAACTGTTTCAATTGAGGTAAATAATGAAAATTATAACGATCAATTGTAAATACATCTTCTTATATTTGCTCAATGTTATCTTAGTTCAAATACCCTTAAAAATGAGTGTTTAAATCCCCAAATCTTAAAGATTTTAGATCGTTATGTGACCATTTTGTTGTTAATAAAAATGAAACAAAAAATAAGAAATGAGTTACATTAAGCATAACCAAGTGTTTTAAAACTTAAAAAAAATTAACTTCTATTTTTTCCCCCATTTTTATGTAATCTTTTCTAAAAATTTTATTACTTTTTAGGGGTGTAATCATCATATAAAGATTTCATAGCAATTAAAGATTTGAAATTAAGAGCCCCACTTCAAAAAAATAAAGGGTTAAGCGCACAATGAGCAAATATTAGCTCCATGTTATCAAATATTCTTAGTTGTGGTTTGATTTGTCCAAGCTCAATCAAACCTACAAAATGAGTAAACTTAAGTTATTAAGGTGTATCGAAGGTAATTTTGGCATACACACTTCGATATTTAAGTCAGGGATGATGATTGAGAGTAAGCTATCAACTATAGGAAAGAGAAGCCAGATCAAATTCTTATACTTGGAGGGGCAGCTTATTATTCTTAAGGGATGAAAGAGAGTTTCTTAGACTGTTAGAGCTTATGGGCCCCTCTATGCCTCTAAGTGCAATAGTTGGTTGATCGTAACCTGTTATCCTCTCCATTTAGTGCATTTTATCTTTGCTATCTCTAGATAGTAAACTTTAAGCCAAGTTTTCCTAGAGAGGCCCGTGGTAACTGCTACTAACACTTGAAATAAGCTTGAATTATTTCATGTGATATAATTATAAAAACTATACCAATTATGAATTCTTATCAATTTTAGTAAATATACATCGGGCAAAATTATTCTAATGTGATAAGGTACATAAATTAGACTCCGTTTATCTATTTTTGTAGAGATGCTCTATGCATGAAAAGATTGCTCAAATATAATACCTTGTAAAAATTATAATTGATAACAAATTTATTTTATATCTCGTTTACTTCACTGAATAAAATGAAAATAAAATAAAATTAAAATTCTTAAGTAATGTAATAAATATGTAATACCTATTGCTTTATTTAATTAGAACAAAAACGATGACAACAGCAATAATAGTGATAATGGTAGTCGTTTTTAAATTTAGACGAGGTCATTTTTGAAAATAAAAAAAATAAAATTTTATAAAGAATTGCAATTGAAGAAAGAAACCCCTAAAATTCTTACAGAATTACGATTATTAATTTTGAAACAAAAAGTAAAACGAATATCATAATATAGAACAATTGGAATGAAATTCTAATTCCCCCTCTAAGTGAATGAGGCATTATTGATTGGGTTTTTAAACGCCATAATAAAGAACGAGTGGAATGAGATTCAAATTCCCCCTCTAAGTGAATGAGGCATTATTGATTGGGTTTTTATTGATTTGTGATAAATGTACTTCAAATTTAGTCAAGTTTTTAAATTGTAGAAATAAAACCAGCATTTTTGGTAAGAAATTAAAATGAGGTAAGTCGTTCACATGCGGTTAATTAAGAAAATTATAAATGTTACCAACTTTTTATCAACTTAGTAAAAATACTTAAAAACGAGACAACCCATACATTTTTGACAGCTCGTGATCCATCTTTTACCAACTTCAGCCAATTTTCAATGCCAATACCAAGCTGTTATCCTCAGAGAAATCTGCTCATATGCACTATATGGTGGAGTCGGTTTTTTTATATAAAACCATTTCCATTAATACTTTCCTGTGTCTATTAGTAGCAATTTTATCCTATGAAACTAATATTGACCATCATTGCATGGAACAAGAATCTCTTTATATATGCCTATAAAGTAGTTCCAATGAAAGCCACAAAATCATTCCAGGTATAATTTTTACCAGAAGACAAATTAAATCAGACACCACGACTGCAAGCTAGACATGTCAACCAGACCTTATAAAATCAATTGCTGTCTGCACTCCAAGCATCCAGATTAACAGGAACCACAGAAGAGGGAGGGAATGAGATGCATGCAAAATTGAGATTTTTGTATTTTCCATTCCAAGAGAAACCCAGCCTTTGTAAAAAGAGTATTATAAACTCAAAGCAAGACACCAGTGGCCAATAACTAGATGAAACAATGTAGAAATCAAAACTCATACAGGCGCAGCTCTACCATACCCTCTCTCCGCTTAGGAGAATACCAAGCAACTACTTTCCCCGAACGTAATAGCCTGAGAGAGTAGCTCACACTGTAAATTAAATCCTCAACAAGCGGAGCATATCTGGATGACGGAAACTCCAGAGAAAGCTGCGTATCCATCCGAAATACGATTGGTCCTGCCACCTACAGCAAATATAGGGTCAAAGTTAAAAAAATCACACACCACGGTAGGAATTGTAACGTCTGCTCTAGTTCTTCACTGGAAGAAGTTAAACCAACAAGGTAAATATTAGTATCATGGCTGGGACAATTTCATTTCACCAATTGAATGACGCTTTACTCTATCTATCTTGTTACTGATATTACAGGCGAGTCCTTAGACCCCTCGGTTCCAGGCCATTCCAACACAGTTCTGGTACCATGGATTCGGCTAATACATACGCCTATAATCTTTTTCTTTATTTTTCCCCCCAGTTCCACCATAGGTGAAACCATGAAACCCAGTGGATCCTGTTGTGGGTTGGAACGAGCCCATGGATCAGTCTTGTCTATACAAAAGGAACTAGTGGTATAAATTACACTGAATCACTCTTTAAGACAAGAATATGGAAATCAAGGCAAGTTATGACCAAATACCTGTTGTTGAAAAATCAAATTTAGCCTAGGCAAAGATGGTCTGTCGTAGCTAAAACCCCTCAATGCACTGAAAACCTTTTGACAAAGGGCTGTTGCTGAAGACAAATTGAGGCCAGCATCTATGCGTGTCAAATCACCATATAGTTTCCGAAAATTCCCGTGTTGGTAAGTGTAGCAAACTGAACCAAACAAATCAGCACTTAATCGGCTCCTCTTTCTAGTAATTGAAGGCAAATTTCCAGTCTCTCTTGATTCAGCAACAAATCTCTCGCCACTGCCAAACCAGGCTGCACAGGTGCCACCTAAAGCATAATGCAATGGTTAAAGAACCGTACTGAATAAAAACTACTTGATCACAAAGAAGGGAGAGGAGGTAAGTTAAAATCATGGATTACTCAAAGGAAAACTGGATATTCCCTGCATTTAACATTAAACTTCATTAAATGTCCATTATGGCTCACAGGCATATCCTCCTTATCAGAAAGTATATCCCCAACCATCCAAGGTCCAAACCACCAAAAATATAAAAACCTAGCCCCATCTTACCCTATTAACCGCCCATTCGCTACAATGAAAATTAAATTGGCCAACTTTCGTGAATGAAAAAGAAAATTTACTAACCAATATGTAGGCAACACGTCTTTACTAGAGAAAAAATCTAACATAAAATTTGAGATGCCCCTATGTAACTTACATACGAGGGTAATGTTCGATTTTTAAATTGGTGAATGGATAAAATTTCCAGGGTGAGCTATGTCCCCTCTCTTCAAAATCCCATATTGTACAACAGGATAATAGAGCTTTGAAAGATGCAGATGCACCATAGCTAGTGGTGCCTAATGCAAAGCTCTACACACTTAACTAAAGTAGTTAGACCATCTCTCTTGAAACAAGTTATTCGATCGTTCTAGCCACAAAATACCAAGGATAACATTCTCCTGGTTATGCAATCTGCAAAAGATGCCAGTCATCCTACTGCAGTCCACTAGCAACTCCTTCCACATCGCTCTATACCCATCCCTGAGCCTAACACCAAAGGCAGGTGTATCTGAAATGTTCAACTCAAGTTTGCGCCACATTTTAAGAGTAAATTTACCCTGCTACTAATAAGCACAACAGAATATTGGCCTTAGAGCTTTCTTTGAGTTTCATTGTTTTTTGAGCGGTTACACACTTATGGCCATTAGAGAGAGCTCAACATGATCATAACATACACTTGGGATCGAGCCAGCAGCTTCCCCAGGGCTTGGTGCTTCTTCCTAGTCACTATTACCTTCATTGTCATTGAGAATGAAAAGTCTAATAGTTCTACTCAGCCATTGGTGGAAGCAACGGTATGGTTGGTCACATTAGAAGCATAGCCCTTTTCCTTTCTTAGTGAGGAACTTGGCATATGTATAGTGTCACCCCCTCTTGGTTTCCTGGGGAGAATTGGAGTTAAAACTCCCTTGTTGTTGCTGAAACTAGCAGTAGACACCACAGGGTTTGAATTACCAGTACTGAGCTCCAACTTCCCTAAATACACCGAGCCTCTCCCTGCTATAGGCCAAGTCCAGATCCTGTCGAACTACCCATGCTCATTTTTCCCTGAACACCCCATCCAGTATGTAGCCCAACTTCTCTACCTCCCTCAATGCAGCTAGGAGACATGTTGGGAGAAAACTTTTTGTAGCATCATTTTCAGCTCCTCTTCCACATTGATCACCAAAGTCCATTGTTTAGCCATTGAGGTTGAATCACAGGTCCTTACCCTTTCCTACAGATCTTCACGCAACCCACTCAGAAAATACCCCATCAACTGCTCTTCTTGAAGTTCCAGCAGCTGAGCTAACATCCCTTCAAACTTTCTGAACTAACATTAACATCGGAATAGCTCTAAAAGAAATGCTAAATTACCTTATTCTTCTTCTTGTCAATGGGCTCTATGTGAAACATCAATAAGTTCTCATGTGTTGAAATTTTTTAGTGAATAGCTGATAAGCTACGCTTGACAGGACCGACTTCCTGTTACAAGTAGGGATCAGATGAAGCTGGCAATGAGCAGCCCAACATTCAAAGCATGGTTACGTTCTAATATTTAATTTGGTCAAACCGTTCCTAACAAAGACCAATTTTAACAACAGTGACGAGAAGTTTATTCCTTGATTAGAGTAAGGTGCCTACAGAAACAGCTAGATAACTACTAAAAATGGGACATGGAACAAAGCACAGTCAAGCATTCTTGACCAAAGAGACACCAGAATGAAAAAGTTTTGGGAAAGGAAAGAAAGCAAGATTGTCTCCAGAATATGTAGACCCTGCTACATCGCATATTATGAGGTCAAAAATAAATTATCGATGAAGGAAAAGACATTATGATTACCAATGATTCCAGATATTGCAGCATGAGGCTCTTTAAGTCTGACATCATATGAAGGTCGCATGAACACACCCTTGTCTGTTTTTATCATGACATCCTCTTCCTTCTCTCTCTCTCTCCAAATATCCCGGCTCTTCTCATAAGAGAAAGCAGCCTTTGCACACAGACCCGGCATTAGTGCTAAAGGTGCCCCCTCATCAACAGCATTAACAGCCTGCGGATTACCACTGTTCTTGTGAATGCCAAAACGATATCGGAATCCAGTTTCAGAAACAAGGGATGATAGATCCAACGATATTGATTCAGGAACATCCCAGTACTTGCCCTTGTGATCAATAAATAATCCAGGCCAGGCAGCCTCCATTGTTATGTCATGATTAGGAAGCTGCAAAGACCAGACAATAACAGTTATTTGATGAGAGAGCCTCATGAAACTCGTAGCACAAGATAGTGGGTTCTCTATGCAGCAGGATTTGATTTTGGATCATCATTTTTCTATTCTACAATTTTCAATGCATATTAGTGGTGGTATGGTGATCAAAATGAAAAATTTTATAGCAGATCTTTTGGTATTTACGTTGTTAAGAAATTCAAAATGCATGGTGAACATCAACTACAAAACAAAAATGAGATTCATTAGGAACGAGACATCATGTGTAATGCTTTGTAATGGACACAATCATATGAAAATTTGAAGCTTAAACCATTGCGTTAGGATAACTACTTTGGGTGGTTACAAATACTTCTACATATTGAATTTTCATTTGTTCTTGCCTGCTACTTCACCATCCACGTTGCCTGTAGCTCCTGATGAAGCCCTTCACAAAAATTAGATTAATCAAGCAATTCACACTGCACTACGTACAGAAGCAATGAAGTACAAGAATAGGTTATATCTCAATCCGTGTGCTTTTAACTCCCAAAGAGTTGGTTTTGTGGTTAAGCCCTAAGTCACATTCATGACAGATTCACATCCACTATGGACACTTTTTGGGGCGTAAGCTACTCTTACTAGTGCATAAGACTTGTAAGGTGGTTCATGTGCCAGATAGCCGGTCATAATACGACCGAGCCCCTCCATCATAAAAATAAAAAAAGAAAAAAAAATGCCTCCAAGCACATATAAATGGAGATATCAGAAAACAGGAAAACCATGGAAGCTACGGGAGATTTAAAAAATCATATAACGGTTTTTGAATTGCATGCCTTGTGAAAAAGCATGAACTTGTGGCGACGTCGTTTCTTCTCACCGTGCTGTTCAGTGCTAATCAAACAGGAGGTTGAGGGAGGGAAGAAAAGCTGTGAGGTCAAACCAAGTGAGTAGAGTGACTTGTTCAAGAAATGCTTAGCAAAGTCTTTCACCATAGAGAGCTCCCATTCTTCAACGGCGGAGATTTCTGCTTTTATATCAGAAAGCAGCTTCTTCGGTCGGAATTGGGCAGCCAATCCAAGCCACCAGTGGGAGAAGGAAGGTTGGAGCAAGAGTGTTTGGAGAGAGAAAGAGCCGAGGTCCTTGTGGTGGGGAGTAGTTGGGGAATAAGAAGGGATAATACCTAGAGGGAAGCCATTGCGGAGGAGGGAGATCTGCTGAAAGCGAAGGGCACGGCTGGCTCGAGCAGCGTCGAGAGGAATAGGGTCGCCAGGGACCAATTTGGCGGAACCGTCAAGAGTCTGAGGTGAGGCTATGTTAAGGTCCCAGAATGCTGCGTCCATGGCCGTCCTCAGCTGCGCCATTTTCTCTACTATTGCTCTCTCAGTTGTTCACTCTACGCAGTGTAGCTTTTATCTGAGGTTGGGCGAGCGAGATGGGCAGGTGAGCTGTTGCTGCTTTCCTTTCCTTATCCCTCTGTCCGGCGATTCTTTGTCCTCTGTGAGGGCCGGGGGTTTGGACTTTAAGTTGTAGTCAAAGGAAAAATATGACGGTATAATTAGTATATTTTCGAAATATATATTGCTTTTTTATCAGATTTTAAAATTTTGTTAATATTTATAATTTATGCATCGAATGTGATGTTTTAGTACCTGTAAATTTTTTTTTAATTGTGACAGCTTTGTGCCATATATAGCTTTTGTAAAAATCAATTTTATAGTGAAAAAGCATTTAAGCCATTTAGTTAGACTAATGAAAAGAGGATAAAATAATTATTTTTCAAATAATTTCCATTATCTTTATTTTAAATTTGATTGAAAAATTTTTGTCACCTATGAGAGGAAATAATTGTTATTTATAAAAATAGAAATTTTTATTCACTCTCCACAAAGAATAAGATATTCAAGTGATGGACAATTTTAATCTTAATTAACGAGAAAAGCGGTAGAAATGAGCAAAAAAAAAAAAACAATCTAAAGTTACGAAAGTGCTCCTAACATTTAAGTTTTTTATTAAATAAAAAGAAAGTTAATATTGTCTTTGAAATAATTTTCTACTTTTCCTTAGGTTGTTGTAAACTAAATAAAAAAAAATGGGATAACTTTCTCTCCATTTCTTTCTATTATTTCTTATATATTCAAATACAAAATAAAAATCACATTAAGTTTTTTTCTTTTTGTCATAGTATTACAACAATTATAGAGGAGGGAAGAATTGAACTTGACTCATCCCGTTGACAGACTAATGTTTGTACCACTTGATTACAAAAACCTTGCCACATTTAGTTCATTTATTATGGATAATACTTACAAACCATTTATTATGGATGTATGTAAACATTGTAATTGTTTATATTTTTTATTTTAGATATTTTATTTTAGTTGTGTAATTACTTTTATGCTCTTATATCTTTTATATTTTATGGAAAGAGAATTGTCATTAATTTTTGGTGAATGAAACCCTAAGATTTTCTCTCAACCCTCTTATCTTAACAATTTTCTTGATGGTGGTGACAAAACCTTAATCTAAACAATTGTATATTATATTAATCAATTAAATGAGAAACCCCCTTAATATAATTCAATCCTAGTACCAAATCATATTAGCATACATATTAGTTTCTAAAGTTCTGTGCATAATATCAAAACCTAGAGTTTACCTCAAATCCAATTTGATTTTTTATTATTACTTAATATATAATAATCGATCATCCATATCTTTTCCATTAGTTTCTTATTCATTTGTAAAAACCCTAAAACCTATTGTTGGTAGTTTAATTCTTACCACAAGAATCTTGGGGGTGGTGCAAAGAGCCTTGAAGAATCGGTAAAGTTAGGTTAGGTATAAAGGGAGTAAAGGGAAGCTAGAGGGCACTAGAAGTTACTCTAGCTTGACTACTCTAATGCTCAAGCATTGCACCAACTTTTAAAGGAAAGAAATCTAAGGTTTTAGGGTGACAATTCCGTCGTACATGGAGCTATTTGGAGTTTATATAAGAGAGGCAGGCAAATTGTGATAGGCTAGCTCCTGTTACATTACCTTCTACAGGTGCCAATGCTTTTAGGGGCAAATCCTGCAAAATCAGAGCTAAGCCACCATGTTCTAGATGCACCACCTATCTCCTTTATCTTCCTCTCCTAATACGAGTGTATTTCATAGGCTAATTAAGCTTGAAGCCATACGGTAGAAAAGAGAGATCAACTCTTACAAAAACAAGGAAAAACCATAAAAACCTTTCTTTTCTCTATCCAAATCCATCAAAGATTGAAACTTTATGATATCAGTACAATAAAGATCTCTATTCCTATTTGAGATGATGGCATATCATTGGTTCTTTCTCTCATTTCTATAAGGTTGTATGTTATCTTTCTTACTCATACTAATACTTTATTTATTCTATGGATATTTTCTAATTAGTTATGCCTACAAGTAATGAATATTTTTCCTCTTCTTTATCTCTTTCTCTTTAAGATATATTTTAGTTATTCTACTCTTGCCAATTGTATATCGATAATTGGAAGATTGGATGTTCTTAGTTCTTAAGCAATTTTGAATAGTTTGAATTGAAGTGATGGTTTATGTATGTAGCTATGTACTAAATTGTATCGGTTTGGGCTATATCTTTTTAGTATGCTCATGTGTTGGTTTGTTGTGCCTTGGATGTACTTATAAGCCTGTTTAAAATATGGTGGCATTGAAATTACCTATGTTATCAATGGCTTGTTCCTCTATGATTAGTTGCTGATTATAGGATTGTGTTTTTACAAATCAACTGGTTAACTATAATTTGCCTTTGTTTTGTTGAAGCGTTGATATTTGCTATTTTCATTTTAATGCTTTCTTCACAAGTTGCATGTCCCAAAGCTTAATAGTAGATTTGGAATCTTGTTGTTTTTCTTTCTTTCTCTTACATGTTTGACATCAAACTTATCACTTTGATGAGGCTAAAGGGGAAGAAAGATAATGCTTTAAGACTTAGTTACAAAAATAAGCTTGTTTTGTTTTTTTTTAGTCAAAATATGCATACTTTTCAAAATTCTTTCTAAAGTTTATACAACTAGCTAATCTTATAAAGAAAAATCTTTTGAAAAATTAAAGAAATCTCTTACCTTAACAAGCACCATTTTTACAACTTGAAAGGAAAAAATTTTTATCGATGGGTGCTTAATTGAGGAAGAGTTCTTAAGGAAATCTTTTATCCTTATCAAGAGGTGGAAATCGTCAAATGTAAGAATTGCAATACTAATTTGGGAAAATTACAAAAAAGATTATCAACATTTAGGATTAAATTCAAATAAAGAATCAAACTTTCAATATTTAAATAAATGATCAACATTATGTTATGTGGTTCAAATTGAGAATCAAATTTTCAACTAATTAAAATAGATGACTAGTATTATGATAAGTGGTTCAAATAAAGGGATAAAAACCTAATAGTTTTCAATTTTAATACTTTATTTGTATTGCTTATCGTAACTTCAATCTTCTATTATAACTAATTGAAAATTCGATCCTTATGTTAACCATATATCATAATGTTGATCTTTTATTTGAACTACTTGAAAATTGGATCCTTTATTTGAAATTAATCCTAAACATTGATCCCCTTGTGTATAATTTTGGCATATAAAGTTTCCTGAGATAAAACGTTTTATCTTACTAAATTTGAACTAATGTACTTTCAATAAACTAAGGTCTCACAAAATTAAGTTGGAATATTTTTGAGAATTATTATGTGAATATTTGTTTGTTTTTATACCCAAAGCTTTGTTCACAAGCATGCAAATCAATGGTGTTTTTTTTTTTTTTTTTTGTTTTGCTATGGGCAAAGCTTCATTTGAACAACTTTAAGAAGTAATCTGAATGAAGCCTTGCTAAAAGCAAGACTAATCTAAATGAGTTGAAGAAGGGGTTTGAATGACTTGTCGAAAAACTAGCCATGCAACTGTACAAGTGCATTAAATGTAAGTACAAATTGAAGTAATGGCAAAATTTGTTTGCAAGCTTATAAATACAAGTCTAAGAGTAGTTTGAAGGCAATTATTAGAGTCAAACTTAAAAACTAACATCTTGTTGTTATGCTAGTCAAATCATTTTTGTCTCTTGTTCATTATTTTGCTTATTCTTTAAGTGAACTTAAGTGTAATGCATTTAAAAGCTTTCTTTTGTAAACATTATAAAGCATTTAAACTTATACCGTATGGTCAATGTTCATTGGTGTATTTGACTTTTGAAGTCACAACTTTGACAACCAATGAAATTATATAAAGTCCTTTGTTGGAGGTATTATGTGATTGTGTAAAGTAAGGAGTAATTTGAATTCCATGATAAATTGAGGCTTGATCTTCTAATCCTGTCTCTTTTATTTTACTACAATTTTTTTTTTTCATTTATTGTATCATTTACCATTCCTTCATTCCATTAGTTGCTAATTTCACATAAAATTACTACTTTTCAATATCTTGCAATAAAACCCAATTCATCTCCCTACTCTCTAAGGTTCCTACTTTAGTTTTCAATGATGGTGATTCAAAATTCTTGTTAAATAGCTCGAACATTCAAAAGGAGCATATACAAAAGCTTTTTATTTTTTCAGTAGAATGTAATATTATTAACTAACAAAGTAGGAAAACATTAACTAGAGTTAAGGGATATATTTCCCTGTCAACATCATAAGCATAAGTTTGCAAACTATTAACAGCATTTGACAAAAAAAGCATAACAAAATCAACAAAAGTGACATTTTCACACACTTCAAGTCGTCTCTTGGCCAACATGTCCACTCCTTCATTAATTTCTCTAGAGAACCTGTAGATGAGGAAATAAGAAAAAGAGGTAATTAGGCACTTGAAATCTTGTAAAATCTAGTTACATCTATCCATATCTACATTTTCGTTTCTAATCCATTCAACTGCTTGTTGAGCATCAACCTCACAAAGGGCTTTATCATATCCCATCGATCTTGCCAATTCAAGGCCACATTTGATTGCTAGAATTTTCGCTTCTAGGGAGGTAAGGTAGTTTATATATTGTGATGATCTCTCATTAGAACACCAACCCCTACCTTCTATCCATCTGATGTTACAATTCTATCACAAATCAGCTTCAACCAACCTTCTAGCAACTTGGTACATTTCAAACAATCTTTCCAAGCTTGTAAGTGCAGTTTCTCCCCTTAATGTGAAACCCACCATTCATTTGCAGTCCTTCGACACTTCTCAACATAGTTCTCATCTAGAGATTCCAGCTAAAAGATTTTCTTATTATGTTCCTTCCAAATCTCCTTCATCGCAATGAGGAATAGAACTTGTTGTAGCATTTCCGTACTCTTCCAATTCAATCTTCTTGTTTTACTGTTCTGGTAGATACACTTCTTCATGTTTACCAAACTTTAAAGATTTCCTCATACTGGGATGTTCAAAGAAGTCAATCTCTATTACATAAAGCATACATTCCCCTGCTATTCATCCTTCTCTTTGCCAAATTTTCTCCGATTGCAAGTCTATTATGAAATATATGCTAAATTAGGCATTGGACACTCGGGGAAGTAGGTAATTTCCAAATTCGTTCCCATTTTTCATTACTTAGATTTCAATCCTTTTCTTTCAAGAGCAACTCATGTATTGATTGAGTAGAGAGATCTCTGTCCATCTCGTAAGGCCAGCAAAGTACATCTTCGTCATTCTTATCCTCTTGTAACTACAGATTTCCTAGCTTTTCTTTAAAGCTACCATCTAGAGGGTCTCATATCACCTCTTCATTCCAGCCTAACTCATTATTCCAAGCCTAATTAATGGTGACAGTTTTATCTAAGTGATGTAATGTTCCATACAGCCAACTAGATACTTTGAGATCCCTCTTCCGTTAATCAATCCAAACAAAGGTGTTTCTATTACTCTTAACTTTCCATAGTGCTTTATCCTTTATCCAAGATAAGCTCTCCTTGATTTGCTAGTAAAGGTTTGAACCAACCTTTCGTATAATATTTCCTGTATGCACCTTATATTTTTTATGAAGGAGACATATCCATGGTAAATCTTTCCTTCTGATGTTCTAGGCTAATTTTGCCATGTTTGCACTATTTCAAGCTTTGACATCATATAACCCAAGTCCTCCTCAAGCTTTTGGATTTTTCAACTTATCTCAACCTATCTAGTGAACTTTCCTCAATTTAGTCATGGAATAACTTAAGAGTAGTAGTTCAAGATGTTCTTAAGGCAGGATGAGGCCAGAAGTCTCTTTCCCTCCATACTAAGAAACTTGGTCTTCCAACCTACTAATTTCCTTCAAATTTTCTCCATAATAAATCCAAGATCGTCCCCTTTTAATTTCCCTCCTTCTTTAACTGGAATTCCAAGATATTTTCCAATGTCCGAAGAAGATCTAATACCAAAAGCCTTGGAAATACTATCCTTAACCCTCCTGCCCATATTATTCGAGAAAATTATGCAAGATTTTTGATAATTCATGCACTGACCAGATAAGTGCCTAAACCCATCAATAACTTCCTTTATAATCCATGCATTCTCTTCTGTTGCTTCTCCCATTAAGAGGAGATCATCAATAAAAAACAAGTGAGACAAATTTATGTACATTCCCCTAACATGAAGTAACTTCCATTTCCCCTCTTCCATCATAGTGTGAATGATTTATCTTAGGACCTCCATTACTAAGATGAAAAGATATGGAGACAAGGGATTGCCTTATCTTACTCCTCTACCTAAATAGAACGGTTCCATCATAGCACCATTAAGCACTATACAAAAATCAACCAATGAAAAACAGGAACTAATCGATTTGATCCACGACTTTGGAAAATTCAAGAACTAAGGGAAAATTTGGGAACTGAGGGAAAATCTGACAAAATCCCATTTAAGACGATCATATGCTTTCTCCAAGTCTAGCTTAATGATCATCCAATTCTCGTTCCCTTATGTATTCTTAAAAAAGTGCAACACTTCATTAAAGACTATGATATTATCTCTTGCTACTCGCCTCGGGATAAAACTAAATTGCTTCGAGTTGACAATATCATTCAATACTAGCCGAATGTGATTCACCAAACACTTGCTCACTACTTTATAAATAGTAATGCAAAGGCTAATTGGTCAAAAGTTAGTTACTTTGTTTACTTCGATCACTTTAAGGACCAACACTAACAAAATTTTATTTAGCTCTTTAGGCATGTGCTAGCTTTTAAGAATCAAATCAACCATATCTGTTACCATATTTCCAACTAAGCTCCAACACTTCTTATAGAATTCTGCATTTAAACCATCTATGCCTAGTGCTTGTTATTTCCAATACACCAAAGAGCTTGCTTTATTTCAGCTTTCGACCAGTCCTTCTTCAAGGCTTCTTGTCATGCCTTTGATAATATACTTTGGCTACTATTCAAGCTTCCGGTATTAATCCTACGAGCTCTCTTTATGTCAAATGAAGAGAGTAGAAGAAATTTGAGAATTGCCTCTTGATACCTTGTTCATCTTCAACTAAGTTCCCTACTACATAAAAAAGACCCCCAATCTGTGGTTTAGATATTCTAGTAAGGACACTAGTATGAAAAAATCTTGTATTCCTTTCCCCTTGCACTATCCAGTTAGATTTAACCTTTGCTGCCCATAAAAGTTCCTCTTGCATTAAAATCCAATTTAACTCTTCCCAAATCCATCTTTCCTTGTTATTAAGTTCTTGGCTTAGTTGTTCAAATAACCTCTTCTTCGCTCTTTTTAGATTTACCAAGATTTCTTTCTTTCTTCTTGGGATAACCTCAAAGATTTCTTTATTCCAAAGTCTCAATATCTAAATAAAGCGCAGTATATATTTGATATGATAAAAAAGATGGCCATTTCCAATTCAACGCCACAAACTTTATAAAGTCAAGATGTATATGGAAGCTTTTTCAAAGATATACCTAAAGGATTAAATTATTCACTTGAACAATACATGTTATGAGTTGATACTTATGTCAGGCAATGTTATGAGTGCAACGCATGATGCTTGACTCACCGTTGACCCTACATATGATCCAATGCCTGAGCATGATCCTTGTGACAATTATTTGTATAATAATGAAAATTATGTTTATGAAGATATAGATCAAAACCTCCAACTAGTTTTAGTGAAGAACATATTGACAAAGGTATGGAAAATGAATGAACTTTTAAAAATATCATGATTCGTCATACTCTGCCATACTCCATCATATCCTGTAACATATGTTCCCATCTCATTATACACTATTGGAGATACTCATGGCTAGACTTGAGCGCCCAATTGAATCGACAGTTTAAGGGCCGGTTTTCTGACCCTTGAACTAGTTGCTCAGTTTTTTTTTTTTTTATTTCCTTTAATCTTATTTCCCCATTTCCATGAATTATTGTAAATAATTTTTCGCTTACTCTCGTATTCTATTTTTTTCTTGAAATGATTGTAATTTATACTATATAAAGTAAAGAGAGAGAAGTTGCAATTTTTATTTCGTTCTAAAATAATTAATTTAGGCCATGTAAGCATGATGTTACTTTAATATTAAAATATTAAGTAAATTTAAGCAAAGCGAGAGAAGTTGAAACTTGTGAAAGATGAAAATTTCTCATTCGAATCTTAGAATAAATTGTTAATACGAGAAAAGCAAAATTACAACATAACTATTAACTGTAATTTGTTATGGTACTTGGTGTGTGTTGGGAAAAGGGATAAAGACCCCATAGGTACTTGAACTTTTTAAAATTTTTGTTTTAGTACCTTGACTTTATGAATTTTCAATTAAAACCTTAAATTCTTTAAATTGCTTCACCTTACTATATCTATTTGTTTAAGGGGTAACAAACATTAATTTAAGCTAAGGTGGCATCTCTCTCTCCTAATTGGCACTAATGTAATTTCTTTTCTTAGATACACACAGCCAACATGATAAGGGAAAGCTTTACTTGCCATAAATCCTCAATAGGAACTCATAATCTGTAACATCCAAAGTAGATAGCCATTACTAGAGCTTTGTTTAATCTAGAAAGCGCATCCTTCGATCCCCATCTACAACAACAGTAATGATAAGGAGAAATGCGATTGAAGCATCGTCAACATCAGCATTTGCTCTTATTTGTCATTTTGTAGATACTTTAGCTAATTTATACTGTTTCTATGGGTTGAGATGTGAAATGCAAAGAGCTCGAACCATGCAAAACTATGGGAGAAGCTTTTTGGGCTATCCTTTATACAGTGAGAATAGCAGTTGTGGTTTCTTTAGGTGAGACAATGTCATGGATGGTGGGGGTACAACAACGAAGAGGGAAGTGACTGATGGATCCTTGGATAGTAGAAAGATGGATTATTCGGCTATTCAATGAAAATTGGATGCTTTGCAAGATGAGATTTCCTTGCTAAGGCAAGACTTGATTGCACATACAATTGTGAGAAATGACGATGGGATTTGGAAATTTGTCAAGTGGGTATTGATCCCTTGGCTCATATTCATATTGATTTTGTTGTAGATTATTTGGGTTGCGGAAAAAGGTTTATAGATTTGAAATAGGTGTTCTAGTATCTCATGTATTAAGGGTTCTATAATATGTTAATATGTAGTGAAGTTTATAGTAGGATGTAGTTAGGATTGTCATGTTAGATAATTTTTATGCTCCTTGTTGGAAATGTAGTGAAGTTGGCTTCTATAATTATATTTCCATGTGTGTTCTTTTTTCATCTTGCTATCAAACGAGACCTACTAATGATAGTAAAGAACCCTAGTATTCATCAAACAAACTTAACATGTTGACAATAGTAATCCAATGAGATGACATGAAAAATTCACTGGGGCAATAGTCATCACATTGAACCAAATTGTTTTGAGGTTTCATGTCCCAATAATCTGTCAATTAACTTGAGATTTCCAATAAGACCTGCGAATTAGCCTTATCTTATCCCCTTCCTCTTTTTTTTTTACGCTTAAGTTGATATCATAATTAATAAAACAATCAAGAACAATTTCTTTTAGGCTTAGAAGTATATACTTCACACAAATGGGAAAAGATTTGCTTGAACCCAACACTTACAATCAAAGAACCACTCCTTGCAATCTTTGTTGTTTCTAGATCTAATCATGTACTGGGGGCGAAATGTTGCCCACTTGCTAAAAAACAAAGCTAGAACTGCATTACATTTTCACGAGAGAAGAAGTAAGTGATTCTCATTTGCAGTTTTTGAAAAATAAAACCCTTTAATGTGAGGTGGCTCCTTAGTTGGCTTATATATTCCAGTAGTGTTGATGAAAAGGAATTGATTTACTGCATAACTCTTAGCCTAATCTATTACAAGCCTAATACCGTGTCATAATCACATACTTATGAATATCTCTAACTAACATAACCCTACACATACCTATGAATATCTCTAATTAACAGAACCCTACACATACCTATGAGCGGTCCCAAGATACTCTAAACTTGTAGCCTCTATCTAAATTGTAAGACTTGATAATATTTACAAGAGAGGATAATATTTAGTTATTCCATGCTTTCACTTAAATTGAAGTACTTTGGGTTGACTAGTATAGTTCTTCGATGCTTTCACTTTCTCAAGTGGCAGGATGTGATAAATATTTACAGGAGTAGGACCATGCCTAAACTAACATCTTAAGGCAATAAGAAGGCCATCTAGAATTGCAGACTATGCCCAGCAGCAACAATTGTATGTAGCTAGATGTAATGATTAACTTATTTGATAATTATAAATTTATGGCTTGTTTTCTAAGTCTCTAATTGAATGTAGCTAGATGTAATGATGTAAATTCATAGGGATGGACTCTAGCAACAAAAGTTAATTATGACAAGGATCTTAAAACTTGTGCACATTTTTGCCAACCCCATGTAGAAGAGGTAACATCATCTGATAATATGATAAACCTTAAGTTCCCAACTAGATGAAAAGGTCATATAACCCCCACATTAGAAGCAAATCAAACAAAAAGGCATAAATCAAATCGTAGAGCATGCCTAAACTGCAACCCATAACTAGTATGACATCTGAAGCTACTTGACTTAGCAGCTAGTATAAAAAAAATCTACTTCCGTACCCAATTTCCAAAACATGTCTCAAAAAACTAATAAAACAACCTGTTCTATAATAGGTGTAACATTGTTAATACTGTTTAGATCACCACACACTATAAGACTTGGTAAAGTCTCAACAAGAAACAAAATACAATAGCATCTCTAATAGTTTATCTAAACAGCTAATCATCAATCCAAATCTATAACACCATCTTGCATACCATACTTTAACTTTCCTTTTGACAACTCTAAGTAGTTCTTCTTTGGCAATGTCATTAGTTGCATACTCCATCGCTTGATGAGGGAGACAACTTTATCAATGACTATCTTCTTTTTTTGTTTTCAACTTGGAAACTGTATTGCCAATGTCAAATTCTTAGGTAGCTACGAGTGCATTTGCTATACAATCATGATCCACTTAACATTGCTCTTCATAACCCCCATGCTCCATGTCAGCTATGGTTGGTGGTGAAGTAAGATGAAGCTATCTAGTCTGGCTAAAGGGCACAAATATTTAAGGTTCGTGTTGTACGCCCCACAATCAGGTGTTCGGGGTTTAATCTGTAAAATTTAGGACGATTAGGTAAGTTATCCAATCAAGCTAAAATTTTACAAGAAAGCAAGAAATATTAGTAAAAGAGATTTCGTGAGTTTGAATTTAAGAAAAGAAATAATTAAATTATATGTAAATTACCTGTTATTTATTGGCACCACGTAATACGAGTTCTGATAATTAATGAATCGGTAGAGATAAATTATATATACTAAAAATTATAAAATAACTTAAATAATATTTAAGAGTATTTATTTGTACCATATATATTTACGTAAAGATAAAAATATGTAAAATTACTTAAAATACCCAAAATAATGCTAATTAATTAAATAAAATTTATAAAAATTAAGGAAAAATCAAGAAAAATTCATGAAAAATGTGGAATGGTCTAAAAATAAGCATGGGAAGCTAAAAATTAAAGAAAAAATTATCCAATAAAATTGAGATAAATAGAAAGTAAAATAAAGAAAAGATAAGGACACTTGGCACAAAGAAAATTAAAGAAAACCTTAAACCAACCCTATAAATTAGGAAAGCCCCTTCTGGAATTCATTTGGACATGTTGGGAGTTCAGGAAAATTATAGAGACTAGAAAGAGAGAAGTAGAATTTTTGCAAAAAAACGTATGTAATTAGGGGAACAGATGTCTAACGACCACCTGGGAGTTGATGGCTACCATAGGGGCAACACCTAGACTGGTCAACAAGGCTATGATGGCCAAAGCAAGCAATGTTGGTGAGTCCGATTTAGCTTTATTTATTAAAAATATTAACTAATTATGAAATTTACTATTCTAAGATATTTTTGTATGTAGTTTTTAGGAAAAATATTATTTTGATAAAATTAGGTTCTGTGATATATAGTGCCTAAAAAATCCCTAAACTCTAGCTAATTTTTGAGAAATAAATAATCTTAATAGTATAATTTTGAGCCTAAAAATTTTTTGTGTAGACTCTTTAGAGTGTTTATAATAATGCTATGAAGAGATTTTTCAAAAAATTAAATTTTGAAAATTTTAGATAATTTTTAAGCCTTAAAAAAATACATAAAAGAGTGATTTTTGGCTTATTTTGATAAATTAACGATAAGTTGATGTAAATACTGATTTAGCATGTAATTACGAATCTTAAGATGTAATTTACTGATGTATGATGGTATTTGTAGAGTTTGGAATGTTAATTATGTATATTATGCATATTAGACAATAATAATAAATGAATAATGGGTAAAAGTATATAATTAAGCTAATTTTGCGATTTGGAGATTAAATAAGTATAAATTCTAATTTAGGGAATAATTAGATATTTGGGTATATTATTCGGTGATTAAAGATGATATTAATATTATTACAAATGTTAGATAAGTGATTTAGATGTGAATTATGTAATAACAGATAATATGTATATATAGGAAATTAACGAGTAGAAAATAATAGGTCAAAATTTTATAATAATAATATAAAATAAATCTGATATGAAATATAAATTTAGGTAATCATATAAAAAAGGTATGTTATTTTCACATTAGGAGCAAATTCTATAGTAAAATTAAGAATGTGGTGTACCGTACGAACTAGAATATTAGTTAGAAGCTAAATACGAGATTTAGGATACTCAAGTATAATGTGATTAATTTCACATAATAGTTCAAAATGAGTTCCTATAATTCGCATATAAAACTCGTAATCGACAACTGAATTAAAACCTAATTTAGAAATTAAATCAGAACCTAACCTAAATTAAGAATAATTATAAAAGATTTAAAAACTAAAATAATTAGGTATAATAAAACCCTAAACTAAAGATAACATAAAGGATTACAGAGTAAAGCTTACATAAGATAGTTATATGAATACTTTTGTATTATTGAAATTATCAACAATAACCTATGTAAGTAGCACCTTGAGTAAGCAAGCGAAAAGTCCAGATAAGTTAAGATTTGATAGAGATTACGGACCAATCACATGCTCCCAAGCTCAATGGGCCAACTAAGCAAGCCCATGGGCTTGCTTAGTTGGCCCATTGAGCTATCCGAGGTGAATTAAGTGTAAGCCCTAAACATAAGCTAAGTAACTATAGAATCTAATTTAGTACACAAAGTTTAGGCCTATCGGTTGTAAGATTCGATCAAACCTAAATTATAAACTAAAGTTAGAAATATTAGTGAAAGTGACCCTGTAAGTTTGAATTTAAGAAAATAAGTAATAAAATAAGAAAATAGAAAATTTTCAAATTCTAAATATATTACTTGTTATTTATCAAAAGTACGTAAAAGGTATTTTGATAACTAATAAATTGCTAGAGATAAATTATATGTATACAAAAAATCATAAAATGGCCTAAATAACATTTAAGAGTGTTTACTTATATCCTACATATATTTACATATAGTTAGAAATACGCGAAATTACCTAAATTGCATGAAATTAGCTAAAAATTTACTAAATAATTAAAGAAAATTATAAAAAAATTAATGAAAAATTTAAAAAAAAATCAAGGAAAGGGGGGATGAACCAAATCAAGTTGTGGCAACAAAGAGTAAGAAACCAAAATTAACCAATAAAAAACAGGTAACAAAAAAGGTAAAATGGAAGATATATGAGCCTTATCTTATCTTAATTAATGCACAATAATTCCTACAAGGCCTTATAAATAGTAAGAAAATTTACAAAGCTTATTTGGTTAGTTGGAAATTGGAAAAAATTGAGAGGACCAAAATTGAGAGGAAAAATTAGGGTTTTAGAAATTTTGTCCCAAATTTGTGTACATAGGGAAAGAAAGTCAAACCCACACACTACTACCACCTGGAATCGAACCACCACCACCACCACCACCACCCCACTCTAAACCCACCACCTGAACTGGCCGACATACTTGAACTGGTGTTGGAGGCCAAAAAGCTTTCGAACTAGGTGAGTCTCACATTTCTTTTGATTTTGTAAAATTCCTTTAAATTGTTTATTATACCTAGAAAATTATGAAATTTATTATTCCGATGTTTTATTATATATAGATTTAAGGAAAAATAGTGATTAAGTTTAATCACATCTGTAAATATAGGGTTCTTAAGAAATTAGATAAAACTAAGCATGATTAGAATTAGAAATGAATAGGCTTAAGAGAATGCTTAATTTTCAAAATTTTTAAGTAAATTTTTATCTTTAAAATGATTTAAAAAATGGGTAATTTTGGCTTAATTAAGTGATTAACTACTGATTTAGAAGGTAATTAGATGTTTAAAGATATTAATCTCTGATGTGGAAACCTAATCTTAGTCTTTAGAGTGTTAATTGTAATTAATATGGGAATTATGTGGTAATTGTAGGAAATTTAAGAATATGTGAAATTGGGACTTTAATAAATATGAAAAAAAAGGTTAAATTGGATAATATAATAATAATATCAATATAAAATAAATCTGATACAAAAATTAATTTTAGATAATTGGATAAAAAATATAAAATTTTTCTCATATCGGTAGTAAATTCAATATCCCAAGTAGGATTAAAGTGTACCGAATAGGTTAGAATACTAAATTAAGACCTAGTACGATATTATAATATTCAAGCTTAATGTGATTAAATTCACATTAGGATTTGAGCATATTTAAGATTCCCCGTAGTTAAAAACAATTTAGAACCAAAACTGAAATCTAATTCAAAAACTGAACTCTGAAATAATGTAGAGTGAATCATTAGTAAATAATAGGTATATATGGAGAAGTGAGTTAAATTATAACTTAGAATATGTAACATCAAAGTATAAATACTAAAAAGACGTATTTGTATTATAGAATACTTGAAAACAAACCAACCTGCAATTAAATGATTGAGCGACTAAGAATTCCAAGTAAGTTGGGTTTATTACTTCACTGTATTTAGAGTACTATTTTAGGGTACTCGGAAACTTAAGATTGTGTATGATTGTGATTATAAGTAGTTTTATGCATATATTAGCATATCTGACTTCGTGTTGGAATTTATGTTGTGATTGATGATTGTAATGACTAAATTGGTGTAAAATTATCTAAACACCCTAAATTGAACCTAATCATAATCGATCCTAAAACCTTAAATTATCATGCATTGCAACCCTTTAGAAAATCATTAGGATTCTCCAACCAAACACCGATACCTTAAAAAAAGATAGCGCTAGATAGCAAATTGGTCTTTTCCTTATCCTTAGCGAACTAAGTGATAGGAAAGGAGGTCATGGTGAAGATGAGGGCATTAGTTTGAATGATAGTCTTAAGAGGAGCAATGTCTCCATTGCACAAACCTAAGTTTGGTTGTAAGCTATTGCACAACATAAAAACTCTTCAACCTGGGTTAGAGCAGGTAAAATTACTCTGATTTTGCAATGGACTGGACTACATTGTGCGATGACACTTGCTTGTTGCATCACATGAAAATAATTGCTTGATAATCTTGTTTGTGTTTATGTACATTCATGAGTCTCCAATTCAACTTACTGAGTTATAATTGCTCATACCCGTATAGATCCTTTTGCAAGTCCTAATTTTTTATTTCTCTAGCTAATATGCCGCTTAATAACTATCCGGAGGTTAGTTCTTTTTGAAGTTTGGGGGTATGAGAATCAAATTGCCTAATAGTTAATGTATATCTAAAGTCTCACTAATATCTTTAAGACTAAAAGACTGATATTTGATATGTAAATCAACTGACTGTTATGATATGATGTAGAATCACCTGAGAATTCTACAGTAATGTACATGTAATCATATATATATGTGTTGACTTGAAGCTTTAATATTTTCTGTAACTTTAGTTAAATTCTTAATTGAATCGTTTACTTCAAAGCGAGGAGTCATCGACGTCTTATGTAGATCATATCTATGATAGGCATTGTGAGGCCATTTATTATCATAGAATGGTTTACATGGCGAGACTGTTGTGACTCTACGACTTCGGGGTGTAACACTGAGCACCAAGGAGTTGATACGTCTCCGAGATCGAACATACGGAGAGGCACTACAATGAAGCAAACCGAAAAGAAACAAGAAAAAGCTAACAAAGTCCGAGTAGCTAACAAATAAATATAACACACCACTCGATCCTATTCGGCCAATAATCTACCTGATATGACACATCAATCCGAATTGAAGGGTCACTCGCCATTATTTCTTGCTAAAGGGAATAGATAAGAGTTGCAGGGTAATGAGAATACTAAGGTTGCTTAAAGTGAATAATTCTGTATTAAAAGTTGCATATCATCCTGTGTACAAGGAAAGTAGAGGTTTATATACTTGTCCATTAAGGTAATTTTACATGTATAAAAAGACAAAAGGGTATTTTACAATCACGTTACATGAATCATACTAAAAAGGGGTAAAAAGGACAAAGAATATTCAATATGGAAGAGAAAGAATCACTTTAGAACGTTATGTCAGAAAACATGTGTTGCTTGATGGCTAGACATTAAGAGCATGATACAACATAGACAAAAATAGGAAGTGCTAGGAGGTAGGGGCCGACCTAATCTAGATCAGATTGGGAGCCAATCAATCTGGTTAGGAAGTCTGCTGATTTGAAGTCAGGCGCCAGTAGCCGGTTGGAGAGCTCGGTTCAGCCAGCCTTTCCTAGGTTACCTTCTGGATCAAGACTTCATAGCCAGGCAGGAGCATGTTGGATACACGTGAGGATTTGAGGAACAAGTTAATAGGAGGTCAAATTGGAAAAGGAGTCCCAGTCTTGGCTATAGCTTAGAGCTAATATTTTCTGTGCAAGCCCTTGAAGTTCTTTAACTTGGCTTCTTGTGATCAATCCAGGGGGTTGATTCCTATCGGGAGTAGCACATTCTTCAATCCAACTTATCGAGCTATTTCCCTATCTACGTCATTCAAGAAACTGTCCAGGTAACTAGCCGACATGTCAAGCCAACCCCTCTACAACAGACACTAATCTAAGCATCAAATTAGGAATATAGCCAACCTCACCAATGTTGAAGCCGAGGTAACAACTGTTAGGAGCTGATCATCCAAGGCCGATTCGAAAATGAGTTGCCCCTTGAGTCAACCTCAGTCCAATCCTAACTTCCTGAGCTACTAAATTATTAACGCTAACCTTACTTGATTAGAATTCGCCCCTATTCGGATAATAATGTCCTAGGGACTACAAAATGAGCAAACAACGTACGCGTCGTCCTTTTTCTAATGTCCGTACTGTCCTTTCAAACAAAGGATATTCTTCTTACATGATTATATTGATACCCCTGTAAATTACTCCCCCTTTTTCCTTAGCTAGTAGGGATCCTTTTTTGTAATTTCCTATAACCTAGGACTTATCATAATTGGGTATTATAAATACTTGCAATTTGTAATAGTCGCAATAATAACATACAAAGAATATACTGAACCTTTACACTCTCTTGAGCTAAGTGTTCTTCTGCTTATTTTTAAGCTACTCTTTTCTAGCCCATTGAGAGTAGACTAGAGTTAAGTGACCTCTGGCCATATTTGTGTGTCTTATTAAGTGTGACCCGAGCTTATGTGAGGTGTTGGTGTGTCAGATCTAACGTCAGTGTATAGTAACCCTTACTCAACCTTTGACTCTCATTTATCTTTCAAACCATCTTACGGTTCAGACTTACCCATTGGTTACGTGTGATATTTAGCCTGTTTGTTCACCCACCAACCCGTATCACCTTAAGTAGCTTACCAAGTCTTTTCCTTGGTGGCAATGACTCCAACCCTTGAAGTTTAGTCTTCCTCTAAAACTTCTCTCCCAAAATAGCCCTTATCAAATATGCGTATGACTTTAAGAACATCTCCTTGCTATAATATACATCAAGGTAGTCTTCGGGCAGTCCCTCTGTTAACACTATAGCAACAATAGCATAACAACATGGGATGCCTAATAAATCCCAAGACTGACAAGCACATGTATGCTTGCTAATATCAAGATCATAAAGGTCAAAGTTTTACTGGACCTTATATTTATCTCCCCCATTCCATCTTGCCATACAACACCAGGCTTCCTTCTTATTCTCCTCTAATCTATTGACAACTCTAGGTCACAACGTACAAGACCATTTGCTTACTTTATCACGTTATGTGTACATTCACTCCATCACCATCAATATGATATCCTCAAGCATGCTGATGATGGACTTAGACCTTATATCTACCAACCACCCATTAAGTGGTTCACATAAAGTTATTATCAACTATATCACACTTAACATCGGTATTGAAGAAGGCCTTATACCATTACTTCGCTTTAGTTTTCATCAAGGCAATCCACCCATCGTTGCTAGCATTGAGTAAGCGTTGAGAGGTGGCCTTAAAATCTACATTGTTCATGCTCTTTGTGATTGCTTAAAAATGTTTTTTGAAAAGTGGTCCCTTATACTTGCTTCCTTAGTTTGCATAAATGTGCCTCGTGTACATCATATGTTTGGCTATGGGCAATAGGGTGTTTATAGCATCGAGTAGGCCCTATACATAAGTTACAAGCCATTATATGTCAAATTTCCATTATAGCATGTGCCTATAATTTCTCCACTAGCAGTGAGAAATGAAGATACTTCATATAGAGAAGCAAACGCCAAAAAAAAAAAAAAAAACCACATAAGGCCTCATAATTAGAATTAATTATATATGATAAAGTAAAGACAAAAAGTTAACTATAGATTTTTTCAATGATCAAGACCTTACTGTAAAATAATAACTATGAAATAATAAAAGCAATCCAAATAGCATTCCGTAGTTAGCCTAAAAGAGACTGATTTTATAGCTACAAAATAATAAAAAGCAATTGCAGGCACATAGAAGCACCCAAAAAAAAAAAAAAGGTATTAAGAAGTTGTTGTCATGTTAAGTGAGTCGAAATATTCGAATAACATTCCATAATTAGCTTATCCCTCTATATATTCACATACATTTTGAGTTAGAATATTCATGTCAAGTGTAATGGCAATAAATATTACTTTGTAATTATAAAATAGCAACTCAAATGGCCTAAAAGGGAAAAGAACATCTATAGTTTTTAAGCCTCTACACAATTGAAATAGCATAAACGCACCAAACTTTTTTCAATAGTTGGAACTCATTTTCTGCATGAGATAAAATAATAACTACATTAGAGCATTTTCTACATCAAAATAATTTAGATGGAATTTGAAGCATACCTTTTGCTTATCACTAATGATAGTCTAACCTTCACTACTGTTATCTTTGTCAATTTCCAGGTCCTCCATCAATTTCTGCATAAACCAATTCCATACGTCTTTGTTTTCTATCCTGACAACAACTCAGGATATTGGAAACATTTGATTATTTGCATCTCGACCTATTGCAGACAACACTTCCCCCTTGGATACACCCTTCAAGAAGTAACCATCAACACCGATTACTCACCTACAACCATCTAGAAACCCCTTCTTACAAGCGTAAAAGCAAACATAGAACTAGTCCAACATAACCTTATTTGCATCAAAGTCCTAGATGACATTCAAGAAAATAGTAGAATTTGGATTTTTCCTCTTAAGCCCTTGCAAATAGGCCCACAAAAGCACGTGCTGTCTTACTTCTGAGCCCATTAGCTCCTACATGACCCTTAACTTAGCTCGCCTATATTGGGATGTAATAATACCAATGCTTATGTTCTCCCAGACTAACTCCTTCAAAGCACTCAATTTAATGCCTAGTGTGGCCTTTATAGTAGACCTAAACAATTCTGCTATTGTTTTGCTCTTAATTCACTTGTTTTTCAAGGAGATACCACAAGTATGTTTCAATCTATAAGTTTTCAAGTGAAATGCACTTGTGTTCCTTTCATATGAATCATGCATCACCCATGGGTAGTTTTCTTTAGTGTATACTACCTATACTTGAGTTTTGTTGTTTTTAACATAGGTCACCTCTCTTTGCTGTGCTATGGCATCTTTTTCAATTGCATCCTTAAATTCTTTTGAACTCAAAAATAACATAGATACACAAAACACCAATTCCTTTACCTTGCTATCGTACACCGAAAATTTGTTTTTCTCCCTGACAATTTCCTCCTTACTACTTCCTTCCCCTTGCTGTATTTCAAAATCATCAAGATCCCCAACTTCACTATAATCGGTATCCTAACTCCTATTGTCATCATCTCCTTCAAATGGGTAGTAATCAAAGTCATCAACACCCATGACAATCAACCCACATATATTCTCTCGATCAGTTTGCTTACTCTTAACATGAGATTTATCCCTAACTGCCCTTAGAGCTCTTTGAGCTTCCATGAGCTCCTCATCCGACTCCTCCTCACTAGTAAGACCTCTAATATAATCTTCCTCATCCTGTTCACTAGATTTTTCTTTCTCCACCATACTACCTCTCTACCCAGAAGACTCCAAAACTTCCCACATCAGTAGAGTGTTAGACATATATTTCAATTTTATTAGAAATATCAAAATGGATAACTAAACTCATAACATCAAAGTCATCAGAGATTACTCTAAGGCCATTTACCAGTGTTCTCTCGGGAATCCCATAACTACTTCTATGTTGTAGTACCCAATACTTGACATTAAATTTAAAATATATTATTGAGATAACTCACCTGGCTAAATGACAAGGTCGATGCTATTGCCACCCCCATAGTAAACATCATCTTGCCTCTTCTTAAACACTCCATTAAAGAACATAATAAGCAACTTTTTAACCATTTCCATACCTGAAACATGGTGAGCAAATCAAATTTATGGTTTGCAGTAGTTGTATTCTTAATCTAAAGACATATTTAGTTAATTGCATGTTAAAGCACATTTACTAAAAGTCATTGTTTTCGAAATGGAGGCATTCAAATGCGGTCGTAAAAAATCCCCTAATTTTGTTAACCATCTACCAACCAAGATATGCAATCCTTTAGACAAATTTCAAAACTCCTGTCTAATGAACAACATACCACCAATGATGTTAAATCCTTAGAAAAATAAATAAAACCACCTAGTTTGTGAACAAAATTTTATGAATAATACATTAGCAATTACAAACAGAATAATTGAAAAATAAAGAAACGTAAACTTGAAATTGACCTTGCTAATAGAATGTGACTTTGGGTCTATCACTATCGTATGTTTTTATAGATAGAAAACATCTCTTTCCATCGAATCCTTTGCATGCAAATCTCGGTTTGTTTTAATTTTTCCTGCTAAAATCGATATCTACAACTCATAAAGACTTAAATGCATGGATTTATAAGACGATTACACATTAAGGAGTTTGGTGAGAGTGAAATGGGTGCTTTACTGCTACTAGGTGTGTTAAATGGGCATCAATGGAAAGGAGAAGAGTTTGATGGGTGCGTTAAATGGAGGACAATGATGACTTTTCATGTCAGTGTTCTTTTCATTTAAGATATGAAGGTTTCTACTTTTTTTTTTTTTAATTCTACATCATTGCTATTTTTCGTTTTTTATGTTATATAGATGTCTTTGTCATCACAAGTTAACGTTTGTTACAACACTTTGTAATGGATGTCTCAAATCAGGCATTTTCTAGAGTCTAAGCACTGAAATCAAATTAAATTAAGTTCAAATACTAAAATAAAATTTTTAAAAGTTTAAGTACCTAAATGGCTTTATCCCATTGGGAAAGGGAAAAATAGTAGAAGAAATGTAACATGTGGTTTTTTTTTTTTAATATTAGAGGGCAAAACCAGCCTGACCTGGCAAGCAGGTTCACTAACCCGTTAATTCAACGAGTTTAGTCGGTTGAATCACCTGAGCCCTTAGGACCCGACAATACGTAAGCTAGTGCAAGCTTGCCACTCTTAGGCCAAGCCGATTTGGCAGCCCTTCAGACTTATTCATGATTCGGAACCAATACTTGCACAGGTCTACTCATTGTGCTTTCACATCATCAAATGGAATTGATATGTAATGGAATTGTAATTTATTGGAATCAAATAAGCTTATAATAGCTATTACTTTGTTCACTTGGACCAAAAAAAAGAAAAGACATATAAAAAATAAATTTTTAATATTTTAAAATAACAATAATAACCTCATCTTCTATACTTACACTAATACACATATATCAAACGCATGCACTAATACACTATCTCTTCTTCTTCATTGCAGCCTCTCTCCTACTCCAATTCTCTGCTCCCCCCTTCTATCTCCAAAAACTTGACATTCTTCGAAACCTCAAACCTAACAACAGCGGACCACTGCAATTTCACTCTCTTTAAGTCAAAGTTTAATATAAGTGTGTGCATGCTGGACAGCAGTAGTTTTTCTCTCTTAAAGAAGATTCAAAGGCTTGATTTGAGCATCTGGGCACTCATTTATAAAGGAGGAGCTCAAATCTGTAAAGGTTCCATATGACTATTATAAAGACGACAATCATGGTAGGCACTCAGATCTATAAAGATGTAGTTGTGTTTAGTAAGTAGGGTGCTCATAGGTAATTAGAGGTGTTGTGTTCGTCATCGATGTTGGAGTGGTGGTGGTGCATGGAGGTAGTGTGTTACAATAGATTATGTAGAACAATGATGGAGAAAAGGCAAGGGTAGGTGAAAGTCTTTTTCTCTTAGAATTCCAATTTTAAGTAGATTCAAAGACTCGATTTGAGCATATGGGCACTCATTTGTAAAGGAGGAGCTTAAATCTGTGAAGGTTCGATATGACTATTACAAAGGTGACGATTATGGTAGGTGCTCGGATCTATAAAGATGTGGTTATATTTAGTGAGTAGGGTGTTCATAGGTGATTAGAGGTGTTGCGTTCATCATTGACGTTGGAGAGGTGGTGGTGCATGGAGGTGGTGTGATGCAATAGATTGTGTAGAACAATCATGGAGAAAGGGCAAGGGTAGGTGAGAGTCTTTTTCTCGTTGAATTCCAATTCTTAGCTCGAAGTAAGGAATCTAAATCTAGAGTTTTTAAGAATGAATTGCAAATTTGGGAAGTTAACACCATAATAGATTTTCTTTAAGAAATAAGAGGGGAATCAATGTTGTAACCAGAGCAAGCAAACAACGAAGGGAATCGAGATGGCATAGGCATTATATCATGACATAACAAAATCTAACCAGCAAAATAAAGATTTACAAACAAAAACCAACAGATCCAACATATTATAAGCTGCAATAGACAGATTAGGTACATAGCTTAGTTTGTAATCTATGAGATAGTAAGATGAATAAGAAAATAAGCAGGAAAAATAACTAACAAGTGTATTAAACATTACACTAAGCGAATACAGTATAAATAGAGAATACAAGTAAAGAGGAAGGACACTTTTACAACCCTTTGAGATATCTGATGTCTCTTCTTCTTTCTTTTTTCTCGAAGTCTAGCTAACTTGAATTGGCTTTACTAAGTTTACCTCATGAAACAACAAAGAGGGTGTTAGTTAAAACATCCAAACAATCAAACAGGAGAGATTGAGTAAGAAGATCAAGGTTAGATCTCGCATGGAGACTAAACCCCAAATCAAAAGATAGAGAGAGAGTATTGGCAAAACAAAAGAATAATTGAGAATAAGGAAGAAAGAGAAGAAATAAGATATTTTGTTAATACAAGTACCCTAGTGAACAAAGGCCAAGCTTTACTTAGTTAGCCCTAACAATCAGTCATTCCCCCTAAGTGAACACACCGTAAAGAAAATGGATTCTTTCCATTTACTTTCCTCAATTTACCCTCTTAAAATGTTGTCACATATAATTAACAGCTAAGATTATAAAAAATATAATGATATTATGATGACATCACATGATATTTTAAGAATTTAAACAATCTCAACCATTGATTTATAAATTAAGAGAAATTGAGGGAAGAGTAAATGGAGATGATCTAAATCCCACCGTAAATTCATACCTCATTCCTTGCAACTTGAGATTAGTGACATATCAATCAATGGAAAGAAGAGAGCAAGGTCTTTGTTATAACTATTATGAAAAATACCATCGCGGTCATAAGTGTGAACCTAAATTTTTGTTGCTCGTTCATAATGAGGATGATTTTGTTGATACTAAGGATTGTGATGAAGTTGCTAAATTGCAACTACAAGATGATCATGTTGAAATAAAGTGTCATAGTTAGGAATTAGATCAGTGTACTATTAGCTATCATGCATTGTCCGAACATTCTTTACCACGAACATTATGATTTCAAGGACATATTAACAACCATGCAATTATGGTGCTTATTAACTTAGGTAGCACCCATAATTTTTTACAAACTTGTTTGGTTAGGCATTTAGGACTATCTGTACATGTTGCACCACATTTTCACGTAATGATTGAGAATGGCAACACTAGGCATGCGATAGTCAGTGTGTGGGAGTTCTTTTGTATATTCAAGGATTGTGTTTTGAAGAGGATTTCTATGTTCTACCTATCCAAGGGGCTGACATTGCACTTGGGGTGCAGTGGCTTCAAAGTCTAAGAGTTATTGCAATTTCTTACAACTTCTTAACCAGAGTTTATGTACAATGGTGTTCCTGTTTCTTTACAAGGTGATCACATCGCTTGTTTCTCCTATCTCCAATCACTAACTCTGACGTCTCATTTAAAGAGATGTGGTTATTTATTTTTTCCATATGGTAGCTCAGTCGGTTTCATTTCATTCATTGGAGACTACCACTTGCAATAGTTCTATTAAGAACCTATTGGGCATATTCTCTCCTTTTTTTGAGACATCTTCATCATTATTACCACTTTGAGACGTCCAACATCGTATTTATCTTACTTTGGATATTTAGGCCACATTGCATCTGCTAAAGGGCTTAGTCCAGAGCCTACTTAGTTAGATGCTATCAAGCAACGGTAGGTGCCTCAGAATATTAAACAACTTAGGTCCCTTATGGGTCTTTCAAGTTATAGGCGCTTTGTTAAAGGTTACATGCCTATTGCTAGTCCCCTAATTGACATGTTGCAAAAGGACATGTTAAAATGGTTACCTATGGCCCTTTAGGCTTTTGATACTTTGAAGAATGCACTAATGTAAGCTCTTATTCTAGCTTTTCCTGGCTTCACTAAACAGTTTATAGTTGAAACCAATGCTTATGGATAGGGGATAAGGGTTGTTCTTTTACAAAATGAACATCCTATTGCGTATTTCAGTAAAAAAGATGCCCATTCATTTAAGAAAAGTGTCTACCTATGTCAAAGAATTGTATGTTATAGTGGAGGTAGTGAGAAAACGATACTGATATTTACTTGGCTCATACTTTCTCATTTACATAGATAATAGGAGTTTGAAAGAAATCTGGAATCAAGTGATTCAAACCCCAAAGCAACAAAAATATCTTTCTAGACTACTTGGTTACAACCATTTTATTGTGTATAGAGCAAGCAAGGATAACATGGTGGTAAGAGGAAGTTTGATGGGAATTTTCTTATTGGGGGATTTCTACACCTTGTTTCAAGTTTCTTGACACATTGAAATAAGAGTACACTTCCCTTCCTTCTTTTAAGAAACTCATTAATGGCTTGACTCAAGGAATTTTTATGAAATGGCCTATTATATGGAAAAACAGTCTATTATATTATTATAATAGACTGTTCTTAGTGTCTCAATCCTCATTAATTCCCTCTCTTTTATTAAAGTACCATTCCAATCCTTCTTCGAGTCATTTTGGTTTCCTTAAGACTTACGAGAAGCTCAACACAGATTTCTTTTAGGAGGGTATGTGCAAACAAGTGGAGTAGTTCATTAGAGAGTGTCATGTTTGCCTACAACTTAAATACTCTACCAGATCACTAGTTGGTCTTCTTTCTCCCCTCCTTATTCCTAAACAAAATTGGGAAGACATTAGCATGGATTTTATTACATGTCTTCTCAAATCTCAAGGTTTTATAGTGATCTTAGTTGTAGTAGATCAACTTTCTAAGTACTGCCACCTAGGAGCTTTGGATACTTACTATACAATAGCCAAAGTTGCTACTCTATTTTTACATATGGTGGTAAAATTACATGGTTTCCCTCAATCTATTTTCATGAGCAAGTTTTGGAAGGAATTGTTTATTTTGAGTGGTACCACACTATCAATGTTTAGTGCTTATCACCTTCAAAGCGATGGACAAACTGAGGTACTTGATATAACCATTCAACAGTACCTACGAAGCTTTGTTAGAGATTATCCTTTTATATGGGTGAAGTTTTTACCTTGGGTAGAGTTCGCTTACAATACCTCTTATCATAAGGATGCTTGCTCTACCCCATTTGAGATTTGTATATAGGTAACTTCCACCTTTTATTCCCTCTTATATTAAAGGCACATCTAAAGTAGAAGTAGTGGATTTAGATTTGGTATCAAGGGATACAACATTGCATGTACTATGCAATAATTTGGCTCAAGCTCAAGCACACATGAAGCATTTTTCTGACCGATACAGAACATAGGTGTCTTTTGAGCTGGGTGACTTAGTTTTTGTTCAACTTTAACCTTTCAAGCAAATGTCCCTTCGACAACATAGGGACTATAAACTTTCTAAAAGATATTATGGTCCATATTCTATGTTACGAAGGATAGGCTCTTGAGCCAATAAGATTGCTCTTCCTCCCTACTCTGAATTACATAATGTTTTTCATGTTTCAATTCTCAAGTGTGCCTATGGCTCTTCTTTTACTTTATTAGACTTACCTTCAGATTCTTTTTAGATTTACCTACTCATCAAACCTTTAGGAATACTAAATCAGAGGATTATTTTTCGAGATAACCTACCTATTTATTTGGTCTTGCTTTAGTGGCAAGGGTTAAAACCTAAAGACACTAGTTAGGAGGATTTGGATTCTTTTCAAACTACTTATCCAGACATCAACCTTGAGGATAAGGTTGTTTTTAAGATAGGGAGGCAAATGTCACAACCAAAGGAAGCAAACAACAAAAGGAACCAAGATGGCACAAGGATTATATCATGACATAACAGAATCTAACCAACAAAATACAGATTTACAAACAGAAACCAACAGATTATAAGCTATAATAGACATATTAGGTACAGATCTTAGTTTATAATCCATAAGATAGTAAGATTAATTAGAAAATAAGCGAGAAAAATAACTGACAAGTGTATCAAACACTATACTAAGCGAATACAGTATAAATAGAGAATACAAGTAAAGGGGAAGGACACTTTTACACCCCTTTGAGAAATCTAGTGTCTCTTCTTCTTTCTTCCTTCTTAGAATCTAGCCAACTAGAACCGGTTTTACTAAGTTTACCTCGCAAAACAACAAAGAGGGTGTTAGTTAAAACATCCAGGCAATCAAACACGAGAGACTAAGTGAGAAGATCAGGGTTGGATCTCATATGGAGACCAAACTTTAGATTGAAATATAGAGAGAGAGAGTACTTACAAAACAAAAGAATAATCGAGAATAAGGAAGAGAGAGAGAGAGAGAGAGGAAACGAGATATTTTGTTAATGCAGGAACCCTAGTGTACAAAGGCTGGGCTTTACTTAGTGGGCCCTAATAATCAGCCATTCCCTTCAAGTGAACACACGGTAAAGAAAATAGATCTTCTCTATTTACTTTCCTCAATTTCTCTCAATTTACTCTTTTAAGATATTGTCACATGTAATTAACGGTTAAGATTATAAAGAATATAATGATGTCATGATAACATTACATGATATTTCAAAATTTTAGACAATCCTGACTATTGATTTATAAATTGAGAAAAATTTAAGAAAGAGTAAATAGAGAGGATTCAAATCCCACCATGAATTCATGCCTCATCCCTTGTAACTTGAGATGAGTGACATATCAATCAATGGAAAGATATTCCAACTAATAGCCATGGGTATAAAGATAGGTATCATATAAGTTGACCCTTTTATTCAAAAGGATTCAATGATACCTTAACACTTTGAGGTTGCACTTTCAATGGAGTAGCATGGGCAAACAAAGATAAGATATGTAGGTTTAGTCAATCAAGTATAAATTTTCAATGCTTTAAGTAAATCAACTTATTTGTGTTAATAACTATTTTTATCTTACATAATATGTTTAAAATGTACAATGTTTTTCTCTTATTATTCATATGAATGCATGCATTACTCATTATGAGTTTGATTTTGAGTTGGGAATTTGTGTTATGAGTTTAGTATTTAAGTTTGTGTCGGCAATTGGATATTTCGGTCTATATATGAAACTTGGGTTTGCATTTGGGTTCGAATGAGGTATTGCTATATGTGTAAGACTACAATCAAGTTTTTGTTTTGCTTTTGTGCACTGATATACTCTAATTATTGCTACCATCTAATATCCATGTATAGAGAACATATAAGATACATCCTTGTGTTTCTTTTTATCAATTTCAAAGAAAATGCCCTCCTCAAGCAGGTATGCCTTTAATAAGCATGTATTTAATATCAATCAAATTTAAAACACTACTTGAATACTTTTCCATACTATTAGATAAATCCTTTTTTTTTTTTATAAAGATTGTTTTATAATAATTATTTGTATAGGTACAATATATTCAAGCAATTCTCTTACTTATACACTAAATGGATGGAGGATGAAAATGATGCCCGAACAAAATATTTTTAGAATAAGGCTATGAAATTCGTCAATAAGTGATGAGAATTAAGTGAAAATAATACCTTATTTGTAGTTATTATAAAGCAGTCCAACTAAATGCAAGCTACCATATACTTATAGAGCCTTAGTATGCCTTCTTACTGCTGTAGACCTAAATCCTCCAATCCCTTCTTTCTCCCCTTATTTAATCATGGTAGACTTAGGGAAGGATCAATTTAGATCTATAAACCAGCACTTATATGGTAGACTTGAACCGACCTAAGTGCTACCAATTCATGTGGGTCTAGGTTATTTAAGGCTACTAACTTGCTTGAACTAGTGAGTTAGTTGTGAACTGTAACAACCCAATCAGAACTCTTCTCATGTAGGTATTATTTGCTTTGGCATGAAACATTGTATGGTTTTGTTCCCTAGTATAGCAGCTTCCCAAGAGGTCACCCATCTTAAGATTAACCCAGCCTAAGCACACTTAACTTTGGAGTTTCAATGTACTTCAAGCCATTACACCAAAAGGTACCTTAATTATTAGATTTCCCTCCTTATCATTTAAGGGATATTATGTCCCGTCCCGAAAAAGTAGAGTTGTAACAGTTCCACCGTGTAAACTATCCTAAGATAGAAGATGTTCTTACAGCTACTATCCTAGACCTAATTCACAAACTCGACTCTACCCCTTTGAAACGTTCAATTTGATACCTATTTGATATAAACTTGTAGAGTAATCCTTTAAAATAATTTGTTAAACATAAATTTGTAATTTGACCTTATAAAAGAGTAGTAGTAAATCCCACAAGTACCTGTCATTTCACATATAAACCAAAATATTGAAAACTATCAAACCTTTTGAAGAGTTTTGTGTAATTTTTCTTAAATGATAAAAAGTTAATGCTAAAGGCAACAATTGGCTATTTCTTGTTGCATCTCACTCCCCGTCCTAATTTACTAGTGTTCTGGTATTAGGTAAGCACTTATAATCCATTTGAAACCTGTAAAATAAACTATAGGGAAATGAGTGACGACTTACTTAGTAAGTGAGGTGAAGACAGAAGTATACATTTAGCACATCACGAGTAGGGTTTAACTAAGTTGGTTAGATGCAATGTATGTACAAGCAAATGTCATTGCACGACATTATCTGGTCTATCGTGAGATCAGAGAAATTGTACCCGCTCTAATCTGGGTTGAGGAGATTGACGTCACATACTCACGAATCGAAATCAAATCAAGACTTATGTAATGGAGAACACCCTCCTCCCATGATCACCTTCGAACCACGACTCCCAACCTTGTTACAGCCTCTTCTCTTATTACTTAGTTTGGTTAAAGGTGAGGAAAGAACCATTTCCGCTATCCTTATTGAAAGGAGTCCGTGTTTGGCCCAAGAATCTTAGTTGTTACCCTTAATGGGTTGCGATGCATATCAAGTTAGATGTTAAGCCTAGTTTGAGTTAATTAATTAATTTACTTTTTGTCCTCAAACAATTCAAGTATAATAATATTCACAGAACAACCATATCATGGAGCTTAGCTCCTATCACAGTAAATAGAAACCCAACCACAAACATTGCATACGCACAAATAGTTAACTATAATTACAAGCCAATATATACCAAAGTCCCTAGATATTTTGAAATAATATCTTGAAATAATATCTCAAAATACTATGAAGTATTGATCTTACTTACCTACTTAGATACTAACCATGAAAGACTCGAGTCATCAATGATCTAATCACTAGAAAATCCTATATATATAAAACCTAAATTTAGTTTTCATAATAGTTACGAAAACATTAGGGTTTTATCTAAAACGATTATACTTATATATGTATATATATAAAGTATATTATCATTTTTCTTATATAATAATATATAGTTTTATTATACAAGTCAAGTTAAGTTATTAATTACTAATAATATATGTAATTATACTATTATGTATAACATATCGTTTTGATCGTATTGAAACATATTTTTAATCAGTTAAACTATGTTTCGATTACAGTAGGGTTATCGTAATACACAAATTCGTAATATTATAAAGATATAGGTTATAAAAATTTACCTAATAATATCTAATATACACTGTTTTACTATTATTTATATTATATCGTTTCAATTGTATTATTGTTTATATTATGCTTTAATTATAGAAAGATCGTCATAGGATGATATTTTTCATAATATTACGAAAAATATCGATTTTATTACCTAAAGTGATTCCGTTTTAGTAAGGTCAGTATCGTGGAGTTTGCATAAACTCAACTATATGTATTATGTGTTTTGTTTAAAAGATTATTTCTAAAGAGTATTTCTAATTTTAGTACACAAATAAAACTGTATAACAACCAATATCATGTTGATATCGTCTTATGTAATGAAGAATATATTTTCATACAAACAAAATATAATAAATCATATATACTCAAATTTTATGGAAATAATGTTGTTAAATTTGTAGGAATATAAAGTTCAATTTTTAATAGTTCTTATAAATGATTATTACTAGAGATTCACTCATTTTGAGAATCAATACTAATAATATACAAGTTTTATAACTATCAATATTCTAAGTTTATAATTGGAAAAAGAACAAAATGGTACAGATAAAATACTTCATTTATAAAAATAATGATACAATTGGCATATCTTTTCTATAACTATTAAATATCAATTAAAAAACAACACTTATAATTATAAAAATAAGGTTATTTGAAAGTATCGAACATCGAAAAAACTAAATCTTCTAATCCTCTTTTCTTCTTCTTCTTTTCCTTTTTTTTCCCTTCTTCATCTTCCTCCTTTTTTCTTCTCTTTTTTTTTTTTGTTATTTTTTCCCTTTCTCTTTGGTTTTTTTATATTCTTTTCTTTCTTTTTTCTCTCTTTCTCTCTCTCTCTTCCCCTTTGCCCTCTCCTCTCTTTCTCCAGCCTATCCCCTTAATTCTAATTGTAAGTAGCATAAAGCTACATTTATATAGGTTAATTTCACCACCTTTATAAAACAGTTGAATTATATATAATTTTTTTATATATTTTAATAAATTTAGTATATTTTATTCAATACCTATCCTAATTTCTAAAATATTTAAACAATATTCTTTCTTTTCATTACCAACATTATTACTAAAGAATAATTCATAATCGAAATTTTCTTTTTCCATGTATCATTATTTTAGGTGAGTTTTAACGTAATTATTAGTAAAAATATTAGTAACGTATAATATATAGTTAAGTTATATTAATTATTTAGAACTTATTTATATACATCTTTCATGACATTTCATTCGCCAATATTAATTATTAAGTTCACATAGTTGATTCTAAAAAATCTATCCTAAACTATATCTAAAATTATGAAACTCTACGTTATAATGATTAAACCCGATAAACTTAACATTTCTAAAAAAGTTTCATATAAATAAGCTTAAATCGAAATAGTAAAGCTATATGATTACTTTATTTAAATTTTTTCCTAATCATGAGAATTCAACTTAATCCCACGAACGTTATCATAAATCATAATTTCTAGAGTATCTCTCAAGTATTAAATTTTTCAACTAATTTCTTATTAATTTATGTAATTATATATCTATATCTAGATATAATTGAAACATTCACATATCTATGAATGCTTCCAATTAATTTTATGAAGAGGGGATATTTAGCTAATTAGATTTATACTAATTTAATTACTTTTGCGTATTATCTCGTGTCATTAGTAATATTATTATACTTATTATTTTGATTGTTAAAATCCATATTCTTGTGGTTACAAATAACATTAGTATAAACTATTTTACACCTATTGACCTAACTTATAAATATATTTTTCTATAAAAACTATAAACTACTCGAAAGCTAGCAAGTTGGAGTCATGTGACATTACATATTATATATTTTTAGACTTTCAGGTTAATTTACGAGTATAATTATTATTTATACTTGGTATACTCATAAAAATATGTATATACTTGTATAGTAAATTATATTGTATTATCTCATTTTATAGCTTAATTAATTATCTTTAAGTTTTCATCACATTCAGTGCTTGATTTTAGGGATTCTGAGTAATTTTGTACTTTATTAAGTAATCATACTTCTATGAGAAAAATTAGAATTTTGGGTAATTATTTTCAAAATCTAATTTCATCGGGTCACTTTAATTAACTTTTCTATCTTAGTCATAAAGTTTAGATTCAATCAGATAATTTTTTCTAAAAGCCTTAAATTTAGATACAATTGCTCTTAATAGGACTTTAGAGTCTCATATAAAGTAAATTCTCACTATTTTAATTGTAGTTTTTATATTCTTATTATATTATGGATTTCCAAACATACAAGAATTTCTTCATTAGGGTTATCATGTTTTTCGTAAGTTTTTAGCCAAATTGATTTATTTTCCCATATATCATAAATCAATTATTAACCCTAATCGTACAAGAGTAGGGCTTTGTCCTAGTACTCAGATGTTCATATCTGGATTATTAATTTATAGAATATTACATATTACATGAACCAAATGAATCAATGAGCCAACCCATTGGTTTAACCTTTTTTTAAAAAAGAAAAAAGAGAAAAAAAAAAGTTTAAAAAAATAAAGGAGAGAGAATATTTGAATTCAACTCGCTACCTGCCACTCCACATAAAATGTGATCATTCTATATAACAATTTATCTACGGTATTGTGAGCATGATCATTCCACATAATCCATCAATAGTATCTTTTAACTGATCCATATAAAAGTACAGTGAGAGGCTAAAAATTATTTCATTTTTTAAGTGTATTTTACATATATATATAATAGCCTATAATTGAATATATATGACACATATAATGTATATATATATAAGATATATATTATACTATTATGTATGTATATAATTTATTGTATATTAATATATACTAGCCTACAACGCGTCTACAATGAGTATGGAAAAAAATGGACTATTTAATAATATTTGTTATGAGAAATGACAAAAGTATTAAACATAAACTTGATGATGATATTTTAAATTTTGATTTATATGTCGGATGGAAGATATAAGAAACAAATTCATTTGAACTTTTATAATTATCCATAGAAGAAGTATTTATAAAATTTTAGCCCATGATTTTTTACTTTATTGATTTAATTCAATTGCACTTTAAGTATCAAGAGAAAAAGTTAAATATATTAAATCAAAGTACCATGCATGTAATTTTTTTAACCTATTACAATTGATAAATTGTACAAAAAGATACCTAAGCCCTTTTTTTTATTGTCACATATTTTGCTATGAGAGAAATGAATGAAAGATGAAGGTTTGAAGAAAGAGATAGAGGTCATATCAATCGAGTCAAATTTATATTATTTTCACAAATTTGGATTGATTTAAAAATTGTAGAACTATTTTTATACCATAAATTCCCATACAATGTGCTAACATAACAAAACAAAACAAAAATCTCTACAATGAAACAAAAATTATAATAAAAAAAGTCAAAAACTATGAAATATATGGTTGTAGTATGTTAAAAAACGAACCATACAAAAATTTTACTTTTAATTATTTTCCAATCAATAAACTAATGAGACAAATAATAGATATAAATATTCTAACATTTTTAATAATGAGAAAAAATAATATGCTAATGTGGAGATAAATAACAATTAGTCGCTTAATAATAATAGAAAGAAATAATAGTAATACTACATTGATCATGGGATAAATATTTTTGTTAATATTTTCGTATCTAAACTATAGAAAGAATTTGGAAAGAAGTTACAGGGGATAAAAGCCTATAGATTACAGAAAGAAATCACCATTTTCAAATGTAAGAATACTAAATAAATAATATGAAACTACTCTAATAAGTGATTAATTGACCTAGATTATTATAAATTAGTAGTATCGCCACTAGTCTTCCATTAAGATAAGCTAATGTTTAAATCCTTCTCCCTCATTATTGGGAAGAAAGAAAAAAATGATTAATTAGAATAGTCGTTGATAAAGTTAAATGAAATTGAGGATTTAGTGATAATTTAACCAATATAATTAATTTTATGAGGTTGCGGAGATGAATAATTGCTTGCTCTATATATTTTCTTAGGTTACCTTAACGCTGATGCATAAATGTAGTATGATTTACTTTACATAGATAAGCATAATTAATTAAGACCAATTATATTTGTCTAAAAATAAAATCCCTTATGATAGCATATTTATTCTATAAATAACCATTACAAACCATATCTCTCTTTATTATTCTGCAATAAAATTAGATATTTGGACTTTCCAAGAGTAATAAAGTATTAATGTCAACCATCTACATCAAATTATTAATTAAATTTTTGTATTTGAAAAAATGTATTTACCATTTCAAACTAGGGAAAAGGAAAATAATAATATAAAATCTAAATTTTTTTTCCCAAAAATAGAGTTCTTGAGAAAATAATCCCAAAAATCCTATCAATGCTAAAATGTACAAATGTTACCGAGGTGTCGACCTATTACCTTATAGGACTTCCTAAAACCCTAAAGGGTACCTTTATAGGGTTTTTAACCTATTTCTAAAATCTATGCCTTATAAAGTTTTGTAGAACCCGTTAGAAACCCAACCTAACCCATTAATGCTAAAAAAAATTGATTTGCTGGTGTACACAAAAATAAAGCAAATGATATATGATTTGTTTTAAATAATAAAACAAATGACATATGGTTATTCAAAACCAAATCAACTTTTTTTTACTTTAAATCAATACACAATAAATGAAAAGGAAATGAATGGGATTGAGGAATGTGGCTGACTAATGGGGGAATAGAGTAAAGTCGAGAGAAGAGTCATAGAGAGAATGTAAGAGTGTGAATCTATGAGAGAGAAAGAGATAGGTATAGGGTGTTTTTTTTTAAGATAGCATATAAAAAAGATAAGATATCTTTTATTAATTATTATGTTTTCTTATTTATAGTTAATACTAAATTTTAATATCATATATGTAAATATTATTATTTTTTACCAAGTTTAGGTTTTCTGTAGGATTTTGTCCAAATCTCGAAATCCTATAAAGTTTGAGAACTACTTCCAGAACTCGATCCAAAACTCTATAAGGTTTTTTACAGATTAAGTGGATCGGAAACTCTATAATAACTTGTTAGGTAGCATTTCTACCAAAATCGTCTCTTCAATCGGCGTGATTGATTTATTGTAAGTAGGCATGCTAACATAAGGAACACCCATGGCGTCAATAAAGTAACATATTGGCATAAGCAATTAGGAAAGCTGACTTGAAAACATGCATAGTGTTAAGGTCCCTTTTTTGTAAGATACTTATACTAACAAGGGGCCATTCTTTTGTACATATTGTAATATAAGAGTAGACTTTATTTTTGTGTAGATAGGGCCCTACTATTATTAGAAATTTCCACTTTTAGAAAGTGGTGCCATTTCACCAGTTTTAATGTTTCCTCCTTCCAGGCCCAAAAATATCCATAAAGCTCTTTACAGGGGTGTGAGTACTCTTCTGGATCAAAGCTCTTACTCACTACGTTGGTTGATCACGACTGGTAACACTTATTACATACACTGTATCCCCGTACACACACATTGCAGCCTTGTATTACTGTCAGAATTAATAAAAGTATGCTATTCCTTTTTCCATTCGTGCTTGTATCCCTTATAATCTGTTGGCTTTCTTCCTTGGTTGTGTTGCTTACAGGTTTAAGCCTTGTTGGCTAATGTTGCATGCGAGTTAGGCTTGCTTACTATTGCAGAGGCAGGATAGTAAGCGCCGCATGATCTGTTTGTGTGCTAAAGAAAGTCTCGGACCATGATAGTTGGTATCAGAGCCTAAGTTATTCTAGCAAGAACAACCATGACACGACAAGAGAAAGTGAGCAAAAAGCTAGATAGCCTTGAGGAAATCCTTAGGGGATTGTTCAAGCGGATAGACGATTTGGTCGCATTATCGGTAAGAGTGGCTGAAGTTGAGGCCAATCATCAGGAGATGAATGCTAAGATGACCGAGATGGCTGAGGATTTTGGTGTTATAATGCAAACCCTCAGGGAGGAAATGCACGTAACGACTGATGAGACAAGACAACACTTGGAGACTCAAGTAGAAGACGTGAGAAAACAAGTTATTACTCATGCCTCAATCGAGACTGTTGAAGAGTTGTGGGCATAAGTAGCTATTTTGACTCGGGTTGTGGGAAATGCTCCTATCTTTGCCCTCATTTATGTTCCTGCTCATGCAGGACATCTAAAGATGCCTGAGCCCAAGGCATTCACTGGCATGAGAGATGCCAAGTTGTTGGAGAACTTTTTATTTGATATGGAGCAGTACTTTGCTGCTATGGGGACAAAAGATGAGAGATCAAAGGTTACCATGGCTATAATGTACTTAACCGGTGATGCCAAACTGTAGTAGCGCACCAAATATGAGGATATCTAAAATGGCAACGCTTATGTAGATACATGGTTTGAGTTGAAGGCTAAGTTGTGGACTCAGTTTTTCCCTGAGAATGTTGAGTACAATGCCCGAAAGAAGTTAAGAGAACTTCAATAGGGTGATGACATTAGAAAGTATGTCCGTGAGTTCTCAACATTGATATTAGACATCAAGAGCATGGCCGAAGATGATGAGCTATTTTATTTCCTAGAAGGATTGAAACCTTATGCCAGGAATGAGTTGCAGAAGCAATAATTTACTAACTTAGCTACAGCACAAGTAGCAGCTGAGCGCTTGACTGACTACACTCATGACAATAAAGGGAAGAATATGTCTATAGGACACGAGGGTGGAAAGTCGGTCAAGTCGGGCAAACCCAAGAGTAAGGGAGCCCCAAGTTCAAGTAGCAGTAGTAGTAATACTGGAGGAAGTCAAAGGAAATCCTATAACTCTCACCAGTTCGGAAAGAGTAGGGTAACCAATGGAGGTAAGAAGCCCTCATTCTCATGTTTCTTATGTAATGGCCCACACAAAGTAACTGAGTGTCCACATAAGGCAGCACTCAATGCCATGGCACAAAAAGTAGAGAGTGTCTGCCAAGATGATGAGTCGGGGAGTGATGGAGAGGATCAACCCCAAATGGGCGCATTGCACATGTTGTCGACTGTTGGAAAGAGTTCCTCAGTACAACGTAAGCCCAAGAACAATAATGAGTTGATGTATGTCCAGTTGAACATCAACGGCAAGAGTGCCAATGCAATGATAGACTCCGGTGCTACATACAACTTCATTGATGTACCTGAGGTAGAAAGATTGGAGCTAATGCTTGCTGAGGACACTAGCCAAATTAAAGCTGTTAACTCCAAGGCCCATCCTGTCTAAGGAGTTGTAAGAGGAGTGAAAGTGAGGGTTGGAGATTGGAGTGGAGATCTCAACTTCACAGCTGTTCTATTAGATGACTTTAGCATAGTCTTTGGAATAGATTTCTTGAGACAAGCCAGAGTTGCTCCCATACCCGCAGTAAATTACTTGTTATTCATGGGTGAAAAGCCTTGCTATATAACAGTTCAGAGGAACAGGGCAAACAACAATGGCAAGGAAGGGAAGAACACTGGAGCTATGATGTTATCAGCGCTCCAATTTAAGAGAGGGTTCAAACATCAAGAGCTAACTTTCCTAGCTTTCCTTACAGAGAAAGAGGAAGCAAGAAAGATGGAGATACCAGAGGTAATAGAGAGAGTCCTAAAGGAGTACAATTATGTGATGCCTAACAAGCTCCCAAAGGAATTACCTCCCAGAAAGTAAGTGGACCACGAGATTGAGTTGATTCTTGGTGCCAAACCACCCGCCAAAGCTCCTTACAAAATGTCGCCTCCCGAACTTACCGAATTAAAGAAGCAATTGGATGAGTTGTTAGAGGCAGGCTTCATTCGACCTTCAAAAGCACCATACAGGGCTCCTATTCTATTTCAAAAAAAGCAGGATGGGAGTTTGAGATTATGTATTGACTATCAGGCTCTAAACAAGCTAACGGTGAAAAATCATTACTCAATTCCTCTAATTGCTAATCTGTTTGATCAACTGAGTGAGGCTAAGTATTTTACAAAACTGGATCTTAGCTCAAGCTATCATCAGGTTCGCATTGCTGAGGGGGATGAGCCCAAAACGATGTGTGTAACCCAGTATGGCGCTTATGAGTTCTTGGTGATGCCCTTCGATCTCACTAATACTCCTACAACGTTTTGTACCTTAATGAATAATATATTTTGTGAATATCTCGACAAATTTGTAGTTATCTATCTAAACGACATTGGGGTGTATAATAGGACATTACAGGACCATACGAAGCACTTACAAATGGTTTTCAAGAAGCTGCAAGAGAATCATTTGTACGTGAAGCATGAGAAATGTGCCTTTGCCTAAAAGTACATCAACTTCCTAGGTCATGTTGTTGAAGAAGGGTGGATCCGAATAGATATGGCAAAGGTGGAAGCAATCAGGCAATGGCCAATGCCTAAGAGTGTAACGGAGTTATGGTCCTTCCTTGGACTCACAAATTACTATAGAAGATTCGTTAAGGGATATTCCTGTCGAGTTACACCTTTCATAGATCTATTGAAGAAGGACCAAGCATGGTTATAGGATGAAATATGTCAGAGTGCCTTCAAAGAGTTGAAGCGTATAGTGACGGAGGAGCCAGTACTCACACTTCCTGACATTTCTGAGCCTTTTGAAGTCCACATGGATGCTTCAAACATTGCATTGGGTGGAGTGTTGATGCAAGAGGGTCATCTAGTGGCATATGAGAGTAGGAAGCTAAATCAAACAGAGTGCAGGTACTCAGCCCAAGAGAAGGAGTTACTTGCAATTGTTCACTGTCTAAGGACCTGGAAACACTATTTACTAAGATCTAAGTTTCTAGTAAAGACAAACAATTCTACTACCAGCCATATATTGACTCAACCGAAGCTTTCAGCTAAACAAGCAAGATGGCAAGAGTTTCTTGCAGAGTTTGATATAGAGATTGAGTACCACAGTGGACGGACTAATCAGGTGGTAGATGCTTTAAGTAGGCAAGCTAATTTAGTATCCTTAGCACAGATTGCACACCAATCAGCGAGTCAAATCTTGACTTTAATTCAAGAGCAGCTCAAGCAATACATAGGTCAAGACCTGTTGGCCAAAAATCTCAAGCAATTAGTTGAGGAAGGGAAGACACAAAGATTTTGGGTAGAAGGTAACTTCATTTACACAAAGGGGCGCCGATTGTATGTTCTGAAGGCGGGCAACTTAAGAAGGGCAATCGTGAGAGAGTGCCATGATACTTGTAGGCTGGACATCTTAGCTGGCAAAGGACATGGAGCTTGTTGAAGTAAGGCTATTACTAGCCAGATATGAAGGAGGATGTGATGACTTATACGAAGACTTGCTTATCCTATCAGCAGGACAAAGTTGAGAGGCAGAAGGTAGCAAGCCTCTTGGAGCCACTTCCTGTACCCTCTCGCCCATGGGAGAGCATCTCCATGGACTTTATCACTTCCCTACCAAAAGTGGGGGAGCACTCATCCATTTTTGTTATTGTTAACAGGTTTTCTAAGTATGCCACCTTCATTCCTACCATGAAGATTTCAAGCGTAGAAGAGATAGCCCAACTTTTCTTTAAGCATGTGGTGAAATTTTGGAGTGTGCCCCAAAATATTGTGAGTGATAAGGACGCCAAGTTTATAGGAAAGTTTTAAACAGAGTTGTTCTAACTCCTGGGCTCTGAGCTGAACATGACCTCTACTTACCATCCACAAAGTGACGGATAGACAAAGAGATTCAATGGGTTGCTGGAGGAATATCTTCGGCACTTTGTCAGTGCTAACCAGAAGAATTGGGTTGACTTGCTAGATATCGCCCAATTCTGTTTCAACATCCAACGGAGCTCTTCCTCCAACAAGAGCCCTATAGAGATTATTACGGGTCAGCAACCACTATTACCCCACACAATGGCAGCACCATACACCAGGAGATGCCTAAGAGCTTATCAATTCACCAAGGATTAGAAGCAGAGTTCAGAAGTAGCAAAAGCGTACCTTGAAAAGGCTTCCAAGAGAATGAAGAAATGGGCAGATCAGAAGCGCCGACCTAGAGAGTTCAATGTTGGAGATCAGGTCTTCATAAAGCTTCTTCCAAAACAGGTCAGATCATTAAGGAACAAGGATAGAAGATTGATCTAAAAGTACATTGGTCTAGTTCCTATCATATTGAAGATTGGAAGAGTAGCTTATAAGGTCGAGCCTCCTGCGTGGTTGAAGGTCCATCTAGTTTTTCATGTCAACATCTTGAAACCATATTATCCAGACATGGAAGACCCATCTCACAATATGTCTAAGCGGTCGCACATCAAGATCAAGTTCAACCTAAGTCAAGCCGTAGAAGACATCCTTACGAAGCGAAAAGTTAAAGATCCCTCCACTGGAGAAGATCATAAAGAATATTTGGTCAAGTAGAGAGATCGAGGAGAAAAAGATACTAGCTGGGAGATTGAAGAAGATCCGAAGCCCTTATCTAAGAGAAAGTCAGCCTTGCCAGCCAGAAGACCTCCGCTACCAAATCCAAGCTCTAGTACATATTGCCGAGGACGTCAATAGAATTAAGTGGGGGAGGATATCAGGGTCCCTTTTTTGTAAGATACTTATACTAATAAGGGGTCATTCTTTTGTATATATTGTAACATGAGGGGGGACTTTATTTTTATGCAGATAGGGCCTTACTATTATTAGAAATTTTCATTTTTAGAAAGTGATGTCATTTCACCAGTTTTAATATCTCCTCCTACTAGGCCCAATAATGTTTGTAAAGCTCTTTACGAGGGTGTGAATACTCTTTTGGATTGAAGCTCTTACTCACCACGTTGGTTGATCACGACCGGTAACACCTATTACATACACTGTATCCTCGTACACACACATTGCAGCCTTGTATTACTGTCAGAATTAATAAAAATGTGCTATTCCTTTTTTCCATTCGTGCCTGTATCCCTTATAATCCGTTGGCTTTCTTCCTTGGTTATGTTGCTTACAGGTTTAGGCTTTGTTGGCTAGCGTTGCCTGCGAGTTAAGCTCATTTACTACTGCAGATGTAGGATAGTAAGTGCCGTACGGTTTACTTGTGTATTAAAAAAAGTCTCGAACTGTGACACATGGCATAGGGACATGCATGCTTAGGAAAGTAAATCCAACTTATAGAAGCATAGGGAACATGCATAACATGTATAGCCAAGGAAAGTAAATCAGAATTATGAATGTATAAGGAACATGCATAAATATGGTGTGCTATAATTAGGAAAGTAATATAAATACAGTGTCTAGTAATAAAATCTCCTTTTTTAAGTAGGGTATTCTTGAGATTATTTTTCTAAGAACTCTATTTTTTAGATTTTTTTAATTTTATATTATTATTTTTCTTTCCCCTTTCAAATTATGGTTCATTAAATTGTTGTAGTAAAAAAAAAAAAATACTTTTCATTTTAAATTATGGAAGCTAGTTAATATTAAAGTCCCACTTAATTGGTGGTATTGATTATGCGTAGTATTATTATTATTGTTGATTGATATTTTTATTGTGCGACAAGGAGTCGGTTTGGATGGTTCTTTTGAATCGCAGGTATTATTATTGCTATTTACAATTCTCAATTGGAGATATATTTGTAACTTGAGAAAACTAAATTTAATTTGGGAACATAATTATGTTATCAAGAAAAACAAAGTTTCTCCATTTTGAATTGAGAATAATAAAAATAAATTATGTCTCAATTGACTAATTGATATTTTTATATAAACACAAACTAATTGCTCCATATCAATTGCCTCCTCAATATAATTTTTTTTTTTTTCATGCCCATTAGCACATGGGGTAAGACCAATTGTGTTTCTATAGAAATAAAATCATTCTTTAAATTGTATTTACTCTATTAGTAACTACTATGGACCATTACTCTTTTTCTTAATCTATTGCACAAATGATATATGAATTTGACTTTCCCAGAGCATAAAGTATTAAAATCAACCATTTATGTAGAAAGATTGATTAGATTCTTGAAACTTTTATGGAGAAGAAAAGCGTTCTTTATTTGAACTATAAAGTTAAAGAACTTCTTATGTCTTAACATAAAGAAAAGTGTAACATAACCATCCTCCCATAAAAATAGGATGTCATTTTAGTTATATTTTTTCAAAAAGCTATGTAATTAGTAATATAAGGAAATAGCATATCAATCATCTATTGTAACCTATATTTTTAATCTTTGCTCTTGCATGTAACTGACCACCTGAGTATTTCACAATCACAATTAACATTTCATATATTTGATATTGTTCAATTTGCACATTCTCAATAGGTGCAGCATCCAACCACTCTATTTTCATAAACCTACACAATACACTAACCCTAAACCAAACCTAATTCCTAAAAACCATAAAAAAAATTGCATATTTTCCCCCTATAAACGAAAATTAAAAAAAAAAAAAAAGACACTTCAACATCTAAACCATCCATATCTCATCATGGACCATCCAAGCTTCTCAATTCTGTAATTAATAAAACGAAAAAATTACTAAGTTCAAACAGAGATCATAAGTGGGTTAAAAAAAAGAACATGTATCTGACTTTGGTGCTTTTGGTTAAAATAATTTATAGTATTGCAAATAAAAGAAAATAAATCATCATTGTAAGACGAAAATTGAAAGAACACCAATTGCATTGCATCCGTATGAATAGACTAAAATACAAAGCAAATTAAGAGTAACATTTTCCCCTTAGAACAATAAAATTAACTTAAATTGATTAAATTATTTCAAGAACACTATCAATTTGGTTATAAGGCCTTGCTTCCCAATTCGGATATGCCTTCTTTGCTACAGACTTGCTATATGGACCACTTACTTCCTATAACCAATTAAATAATTATTTTCATCATCCTAAACATAATAACATTAATAATGATGATGATGATGATAATTAAAACATGTAGATATAATAATAAATACAAACTTGGTAAGTAACAGGAAGGCGAGATCCATCTGATATCTCGCCGGAGCATTGCATAAGCTTTCAGATTACAAAGATATAATAATAACAATTTGTAAATTGAATCAGAGTAAAGTTAATTTCAATAATAAAAGATTTTAACCTTTGGAGGTTCGGTGGTGTTCGGGAGCAATGTTACACTTATTTTAGTCAGTAAGGATCCATCTGTTATCATGTCCGAACATTGCAATGATGATAAAAAGCTCTGAAAATACAAAGATATAATAATAAAAAAAATTGTAAAGTTAATTTCAATAATCAAAGATCTAAAGCAATGAAAAATTTTCGGAGAGCTCTTTGTTTAAGAGTTTGAAAACAATGATGTTCCTTCTCCATTTGCAGGTGCTGCTAGGAATTCCAAAGGAGATACCGCTGAACTATTGAATTTTCTGTCAACTGTAATATGGAGCAGAGTAAGAGAGAGAGATCAATCATTGGTAGAGATTGCGGCGGGGGAGAGGGAAATGGAAGGATGAGGGAAAATGAGTAAATCAAATTCGAGATTTCTTGACATTTGCTGAGAGAGAGAGAGAGAGATTCCTTTGATGTGTAATGAATAGTAACAGCAATATAGCTTAAACATGAACATCAGCAATATGAAGAAAATGAGGAAACTGTCTAGGAATTGGACGATCTAAGGATCCGTCTCAGTTGCCACATCCAAGAATACATGGTTCCAACTGCACAATATACAGATATTATCATAAGGGGCAAAAAGGGAAACCGGTTTCCTAAAATGTAAGGATGCAGAAATTGGCCCCATAATTCCACTAACACAAGACCAAGTAAGTAAGCCTTTGTAATCCAATTGGTAAGAAACCCTCGTCTCTTGAAGGCACCAGAAACTTTCTCTAGTTTGGATCCTTCATCCCCATTACCATTATAAAGCGAGGAGAAACCAAGCCACATCAACATAGAGTGCAACAGAAGCAGCAACACCTTCACTGGATACTCTCGGGTTTCGTATAGGAGTGGAAACAATGAGTAGCACGACACTGCATGAAAGAAAATGGGGAATGAGGCTCGTACCAGTTACAGCCAAGGAATGCACAAAATACCTGCACACCCTTGGCAGCTACAAAATGCGCCATGCATTTAAAGTTTGATACACAGTGAGAAAAACATCTTGTGTCTACATTACAATTTCAGTAAATGGCACTATTCCCAATGAAAAAAAAATGGATTCCAGGCACGTACAGAATTATCACAATATTGGTGTAGTTCCTCATTGTTTCTCCGGTTCCCTTTATTTGATAGCAAAGGTAATAAAATCAGAGACAGAAATAAAACTCTCGTACTTAGGACTGTCCTCAGAGGACTTTTGGTTGCAAAAAAGGTTCCTCATAAATGTTAATCACCTGCAACTTCATTCTTCCCTGAGATTAAAGTTCTAAATCCGCATCCATCTAATTATCTTGACAAAGATTGCGAAAACCTTTGCATTATTTCAAACAATGATCCATCACATACAAAAGATATCAAGCTTTAACTGGATGTGACACGGGAACAAATGGCAAAAGCCCCCATAAAATTCAAGAAAAGACACAGAGGATAGATTAGCCAAGCAGCTCCTAGCGCAAAGCACAAGCCGATCCATTGTGTGAGTGCCCTCTATCAGTAGATTTCTTGAACAAGCTGCAAGGACCCATTTATTAATGGTAATCAAAATGGATTTGGAAATGTCACAGATTTTCAATATATATATGGTAAATTAGTAATTGCATGAATTGTCAAGAAATGTGTATAGGCCAATATCATTACAAAACAAAAGATTCTTACACCTCAAAATATAAAGAAGGAATTGCAAGTGAGAAAAGGAAGGAAATAGAATTCTTCTAGCAAGGGCTTGGGGCTGCCTGTGGCCATTTGCTAACATAAGGATCATTCCTCTCTCCATATATAGTAAATGGAGGCTGAGAAAGCTAATCTCAGAAGCTTTGATCCAATCTTGAACCAGATATTGCATTTAACCATTTCGTGAAATTCACCAAGCAACCACGCCATGCATTCATCCTCGTATTGACAAAGCTTTAGAAGCATTATACCATGGATAAGACTCCTGAAATGGAATCGTTATCACTCAAATTGTTTGTCACATGTGTAAGAATGCAGACTAAACCCATGACTGCTTGTTATTTTGGCTGCTGCTTCACTAGGGAAACTATAAATCAGACTTGGTCAAAGCCTACTATGGATCACATAACTCCATGTTTTGTGAAACTTTTTGACAGCCCATTCCCATGCTTGCAAGCTAGATGGATCAACACCCTTACTGCCACTATTTACTAATTGTGGAGAGAAAGGAATGGGAGGACTCGAAAACAAGAACAAAGTGTGGTACGGCTCCTCAGAGGGTTTTTACCTTCCATTTTATTTCTGTAATTCCTTGGCCTTGTGCCTTGTTTTGTAATTCTTTGGTCCAGCGCCTGCCTTATGTTCTTTAGGAGCACATGCCTATACACTACTTTTCGTTTTTGTGTATTAGATTTAAAAATTTTCTCCACCACCTGTAAGAGGTAGGATCATTTGTAAAGGCGGTGAATCTATTGGGGAAGTGACACTAATAGTATCTTTGGCATCCTCATTCTGCCTTTCATCCTGGCAATATTATTCATTTGGAGATGGTAGGGATGTCTGACAGCATGGATGAGATGTCATGAAGTCAGTGCATCTAAAATACCAATTTATTATACCAGGGGCAATATGGGGTACTACAGGAAAGTTCTGTGGCACCTAATCTATGAAGGCTGGATATTGGACATTCAAATCAATGTGGGCAAAGAAATGGATTGTTGGAACTACTGAGGATTCTTTATCAGTAATTTATATGTAGTATTTCTTAAAGGCATGCAAAGACATGTATCTATTAAAATTCTCCCCAAGAAATTGAGTCATATGATCCCAGGTGGTCCCCACCAGTTCAGCATCACACAATGGCAGGTACAGATTATTTCGTCAATGGTATAATAAGCATTATGATCAGCTAATTGGTAATTTATATGCTGGAGCCTCAGTCAGTAGTCTATTGACAAGGTTTCCCCAATCCATTGGAAGGTGTGCCAATCTTCCACAAGATAATCCCTTCTCCCTTACAACCAAAAAACCCCTATCCACTGTTTAGTGTTATTGAATCAAGCAAATACCTTAATTTTCTAATTTATTTTTAAAACTTGTATTGTTATACTTAAAGCCTACCCACCCACTTTTTGTCCCATTAAAATTCAAACTTCTCACTTTAAGTATTTACAATTTAACACCACTACAAGACTATCAAGCCTAAGTAGCTTCACTGTAATAATCCCACCTTACATATTAACTGGTAATGATAACTTAAGGCCTATAGTTACCATCATATAGTCTATATACACAAAACACTATCTGTTAAACATATCCATGCATACAAAGTTAGTGAAAAGTACAATGCTTTAGTAGGTAATTATATTTCTTTTCAAAGAAAAGATGCTTTATTACATTATAGAGATGTTATAAATAATTAGAATCAAGTGCTTGTACTAAGGCCTAAGAATGATGAATTATAGAGCAAAGATAATGTTGCTACAGGTTTATCCTCACTTAGCTCCCTTTTATCCCACGCATCAGTAGACTTCTAGGTATTTTAGTTCCAATCCCTTGGAAACCTATGAAATTTCTATCCGTATTTGCTCAAATTCTACGATTCCCATTTGTAGGTATTGCAGCAACCTCTTTGTAGTTCTTATGACTTAATGCATTTATAACTACTTTGACTTTACTCCGATGGTAATTGATGGTCAGATGATGATTTTTCATCAACTCCAATCTTCTTTGCCTTAAGTGAGTTCTTTCTGAATAAATATGTATTTTTGACTCTTATGGCCTGTGTAAATATCATAGCATTGCCTATACAAGTAATGTTTCTAAATTTTCATAGCAAATACCACAATCCAATTCCTCATCGTGAGCAAGATAATTTTGTTCGTATGACTTCAATTGCTTGGATGCATAGACAACAATCCTTCTATCTTGCATTAAAATACATCCTAAGCCATCACATGAAGTAACACTCTACATTTTGAGCGGCTTGCTAGGATCTAATATAACTAATATAGGAGCAATTGTAAACCTCTTTTTGAGTTCTCCTAAGCTATTTTCACATTCCTCATCTCATACAAGTTTGACTCCCTCTTAGGTCAATCATGCAAAAGGTTTGGTTATTCTCAATAGATCTTTGAGAAATCATCAATAGTAGCCTGCTAATAAAAAAATTTTAATTTCAATAACCATTTCACGCCTTTTCCATTCAAGTATGGTCTTAACTTTCTTTGAGTCCACAAATTCCTTCACAAAGGTTATATGACCTAGGAACATAATTTATCTAGCTAAAACCCACATCCAAACAGTTTCCCATATAACTTATTTTCCCATAGCTTCTACAAGACCAACCTTAAATGTTCAGCATGTATTTCCTTGTCTTACAAATACACCAACTACAAATTTATCCACATAAAGTTGGTACACTCTATTCATTAAATCCATAAATATTACAAGTATACTTGTTAATCCATATGGTATCACAAGAAACTCATAATATTCACATCTTACTCTAAATGCCATATTAGGTACGTCCTTGGGTTTGATTCGCCATTAACGATACCCAAATCTTAAGTGGATCCTTGAAAACACCATAACATTACACGCTATAGATAGTCAAATAAATCATCAATTCTTAATAATGGATACTTATTATTTATTGTAAGTTCTCAATAATTAATGCGTAATCTAAGTGTTCCATCCTTCATCTTCACAAACAACACAAAGACATCCCATAGAGAAACCTGTAATCTAATAAATCCTTTATTTAGTAATTCTTGCAGCTGGGTTTCAACTCTTTCAACTTAGCTAGTACCATAACACATGAAGGCTTAGAGATGGCTTCAATATTGGGTATTAGGTCTATGAAGAAATCCAACTCCCAATGCAGTGCTAAACCTAGAAGATCATTGGGAAATACATAGAGAAACTCACATGCTGCTTGTATTTCTTTAATTCTTAGTTTCACATCTTCATGCTCACCAAACACTTGCATTAAGTAAGGAATAAATAGTTACCTTATTCTAACCTAACCAAACTAAATAATAGAAGAGGAAGTTATAGTATAGACTAAAAGCTAATTATGTGGATTAACCCAAAATGAGATTTGGATGGACAAATGATCCATCACATAAACTAGGGTTTAGTGAGGGTATGCTATTGTTGATTAAAAAGAAACTCCTTAAAACCCATATTAGAGTGAGATTATCTTCTCTAATTTCATAACAAACCAAACAACGTCATATGGCATTTGCTTAGTGCATTATAATTTATTAAACCTTGTGGCATCAAAAAAAGAGTTTCTCTGTTTATCTTCTGTAAGATGAAACTGTCGGTATCTTCACCCTAGTCTTCGTTGCATTAACTCAGTCAACTAAATAAGGTGCCTCTTAACATCAACAACAGCATGCAACAAATTTTGAAAATGCTCTAGGATCATTGTCTTTATTTGCTCTAGGTTATCAATGATAGAACCATCACACTATGACAATCTTGAGATAAGAGTTACGAGATGCTCAAAGCTCAACAGAGGCGAGGAAGAAAGAGGTATTTCTATCCCCCAAAGTTTAGCCACTTTACATTAGCTCTTTGCTTTAGGAAACTTTCCTCCTTATCACTCCACAGAAAGAAATCTCATAACTATCCTTCTCCCTATGACTATCCACTTCATCAACCACCCCAGCATTTCCGTTTTGTTGCTGAATGTTACCTAATGCAGCACGCACAACAAAAACTTAATTCTGAATATTTCAACGATCATCTTTGTTAAAAAATTTCAATTCTGCCTTAACCAATTTCAACCTAGCACCAACCACTCAGCCATACTTTCTCCAAAAGTAGCCTAATTATTTTATGTATCCTTCTGTTTAATCTACAGAAAAGTCTCACTTCTTTTATCCTTCCTTCCTTTCATTTTTTCCTCCATGTATCCTTCCCTCCCTTCTCCTCCCTCTCTCTCTCCCCCTCTCTCCCTCTGTACTTCCTGGTTCTATACCAATAACACACAGACCTTAAACTGATTTTCCATGAATTGACCTTGTATTCCCCACATACAGAAGCCTAAGACACCAGACAAATGTAATAAAAGACAACATGGCTCACACAAACTGGAATCTTGACAAAGAAATAGCTTGGTTGGAAAACAGATCATTGATGCATAACATATAATACAGATTGAAACCATGCACTGTGTATACTAGGATTGAAAAACAATACACCAACCAAACTTTTGGAGGGAGACATTGGAGGTGTTTTTTTTTGAGTTTCATTTTTTCATGAACTATTCAAACTTCAATAGTATTAATTGTTCTATCCTAATTCCTAAAACATTTGGGTTGGTTTAAAACAAAATAAATGATATCTGGTTTTACTGTCAAAACCACTGCAACGTGTGTTTATGCAAGATAAATGCTTTTTAACATGTAGGTCTCCTCACTCTCCACCCTAAGGGTGACCAAACTTTCTTTCAATAAGAGCTGGTTGGACGAAACTAGCTAAGAGTTTCCAACTTAAACAGGGTATTGCATAGAGTGGACTTTCCAAATTTCCACATGTAATGCATGCAATTTTTTTGATCCATGATTCCTTGATAGCGTTTGGCAATGTAAATGATGGGTCACAAATCAATAATATCCATAGCAATCAATCTCTTGCACTAAAGAAAGAACAAGACATAATGAATTTGTACTTCAGTAGCCGAAGCTTTACCTATAGAGAGCAAGAAGTAATGTTTTGCATCTTCCAAACTCTGCACTGCAGTAAGGGCAAGGGGGATGACAAAATGAAGCGAGGCCTTCTCGTGAACATGCCACCCAAAGAGAAATCCACACGTGTAAGCATACGACACCCACCTCACAATAGCTGATGGCCGAGGTTTCTGCCAGGCCTTAACAAGGCAAGGGGATATGGCTAGCAGGACGATCAAAAAGGTCATCAAGGGGATGACCTGCCATTTCAGATATCAGTACATAAAAAGATAACTTCACAACTTATTCAGTTTGCAGTGCAGTGGAGTAGCAGCAAAAATACAACCACTCCCAGAGCTTAGTCATTACTCCTGATACCACACTTCCAGATCATCAGCAAAATAGTTGCAGGGAAATGACAGAAAAAAGGATGTCACATGCAAGTTCTAAGCACTACAGTAAACGATATAGTGATGACACAGATGCATAAGGTTTGGCTATGTGCTGAACAATCAGGTAGGCAATCCAATTAACTTAAGGGTCTAAATTCCAAAATATACCAAGAATAAGAAATCTGAAATGCTTCAACACGAAATTTTAGAGAGACTGAGTAGGATCTAAAAGCCTATGTCATTCAGAAAAGATTACCCGTGGTAGCACAAGGAAAGGCGAAGTGTCTCCCACCAGCCCACCGGTAAATGAAGCAGCTGCTGCCTCTATACTGAATGCAAGATTTCGGAGCACAAATGCAAGGACCTTGTCTAGAATAATATAGAAAACCCAAAAATTTGGTGCCCAGTATGCATGGCAGAGGCCCCTGCCAAATGGAAACATGCGATGGAACACTTGTGACATCTGCAAATTAAGAGAATAATCAAACACTATAAATGCACGAAGTTAAACATAACAGATTCATATGACAAATTTAGGGGGGAAATGCATTAAAAAGGTTATGTGCTTATTTGTTCTCAATACCACAATTTATAACATATGATTTTACAGCAGCTAGCCAGTACATGCTAACTGCATTTATCTCTCGTTAACATATATTAATAGACCTTATAGCTGCTTAAATAGACAATTTATCTGATTAGATTCCCATATTAGCAAGTAGCTCTCAGCTTAAATAGACAATTTATACACTATGTTCATTCTGATTAGATTCCCATAAGAAGGAAATGTGCATTTGACCTCTAAAAACAAACACTAGACATCTGTGACCTACTATATAAACTAGTATCCGAGAACTTGGAGTTCTAAGTCATTACATACATGTGGATGTACACAATGTAACTATTAGAGAGAGCCTGAAATAAATAATCATGTAAACCATGTGAATACTGTTTTATTTCAACTGTGACCCTTAAAATAACGATTTTTGTCTCTTAAGAATCCTAGATATGATTATTTATTTAAGTTCATGGAACTTCCATAGTGGGTCAATCGGTTATTCAACCTTAAAGACCGAGAACACTCAAATTGATTACTACATCTACCATTGTGAATATTCCATTGACAAGAAACACAAGTCCCATCCACGATAACATCCATGTTGAATTCTTATTTTTCCATGGACTATCCATCTCCATCTAAACTCAACCCATCATATTGCTTGAAGCCCTCTTTTCAAGTGATGGGTAGTCACATAATAGCAGTTACATTTTCTTCCTAAAATGCCCAATGCTAATAGCCCTCCAAGATCACAACTTTCATAGTTACCACGGTGTGTTTGGGTTTAAGGGTGGGTGTGCCTGGCGGAAAACATTTTCTTCATTGTTTCCACCATTTTCTTGTGATAAAAACCTCTTAGTTGTCAATTAAAAATCTCAAAAGTTGGTAATTATAAGTGTCTTTTCAGCAATAAATGTTGGTGGAAGACTACGAAAGAAGTTGGCTACTAGTCTTGGTGGTTAACACTTGCAAAAAATGCTAGTAGAAAATGATTTTCTCTTTTTAAAAATGGAAATCATTCTTCCCATTTTATATTTGATATTTTCCTCAATGGTTAAACACAACCACGCCATTACTTACTCGCCAAACATAAAACTTCATTGGATTTCCAGTTTTTCATTCCAACCCCTGGAAAAGCCATGATTTAAACACGGCGGTCAGGAAGAATGGAGGCTGCTAAATCGTCTTTTTCAAGATACTTCTTGCCATTTTGTACACCACTATAAAACTTTCAAATACGATGTAAATTCGGACAACCTTATTACGGAGTAAGCTACAAATTAATCAAAGGTCTAACTTATTACCACTTCTCCGTTGAAAATATGCAAGGCAGAAGAGAAAAAACTGCGAAATCCGACAAGAATGTGAATTTACCTGGCCATGATAGACAAACGGCCCATAGGCGACGGCGAAAACCGCAATGACCACAGACCCCATAGTAAAAAGCCTCATAAACCCCCTCAAAGCTCCACCTCTACAATAATGCCTCAACAAGTAGACAAAATAAACTGGCGCAGCGACAGCAAACAAATGCTTAAAGCACAACAAAACCGCAAAGAGGAACCCACCCATCAAATCCCTCCCTTCAATTAAAAAGGAAAGAGACAACAACAGCCACCCCAACAAAAACCCATTATACTGAAAATGCACATGGTCAACGATCACAAGCATTGGAGACCAAACAACCAAAGCCCACATCAAATTCCGCTTCTTTTCTTCCAAATTACTACCCAACCTATGTATCGCGTAAAACAGAAAAATATCAGAGGCTATGACAGTGAGCCTCTGGAAATAAACCACAGTGGGGGAGTTGTATTCCAAGCCTTGTTTGATGTGTACGATCGTGGGATCCACAATGTTGGCGAAGATGGAGAGGAAGCGTTCGAAGAAAGCGAAGAAAGGTGGGTAATCGAGAGTCCATTGGCTAGTTCCGTCAGAGTACCATTCGGAGAGAGGAAGAGAGTGGGTCAAGGCTAACCAGTGCCGATGTACTTCGAAGTCTGTACTGTGGTACGATGGTATTAGGAGGAGTTTTATGCATGTTGCTACTCCGATGTACCATAGAAACTCCGACATCGCGGATGCTTCTCTGGGATTCAATCTGTAAGTTGTTTGAGTCGAGGGAACGGGCAGAAAAACGGGTAAGAAGCTCGGACGCTTATCACGGGGAGATTCAGTGGTGGATGTACATCATGTACAACTTCCTTAGTTTAAAAATATAGTAGGCATTTTTTTTTGTTTTAAATTACCTTTTATTCTGCCATATATTCAAATATTATTTAATAATTATCCGTCATATATATATATATAAAAGCAAATAACGAACCATTAGTGCAGATGTAAAATAATTATAATATTTTAATTTAAAATTACAATAAAGAGAAATTACAAATATTTCTCCATTCGTATTATAGAATTAAAACAATTTAATGTTATGATAAAATAAAATATATTTATAACATTATTAAATTAATTATTATAAATCATCAGCTGATAAATATTAAGAGTTACTAAAAAAATAATAAAGTTAATAAAAGTCATAATTTTTTTTTTATAAATGTTATAACATGTTAAGAATAAAAGGTTAATTTTTCAATAAGACATTAATACCCTTACGTAACCTCATTATAAATTCAAATAAAACCAACCAATTGACGGGAGCGAAAAAGTTCTAACTTGTGGGAAGATGTATGAGTACAGGAAAAAGATAGAAAGGTAGTAAGAAGTAAATAATGAGATTAGTAGGTACATTTACAGAAAAAAAAAAAGAAGTAAAGTAGTAGAAAGTAAATGGAAAGAGAAAATTTTGATATTTTTGAAAGAGAAAAATTTAGTCAATTGTCAAATTTATCCATCGTTCATAATTTTATAAAAATAACTTTAATATTAATTTTTTAGTTATATAATATTATATTTAAGGCTTAATAAATTATTAAAGGGCGATTACTTAAATCCCAATCTACTTTAATAATATAGATATAGAGACATAGTAAATAACACCTATTAAATCATTTTCATTTAACACTCACTCAATACTAAATTTTATTGTTGACTCTTGATTTGGATCAAGTTGAGATGACAGACAAGTTAGTTTAGCACTAGGCTTACTTAGCATCTGAACATCTTAAATCAAAGATGGATCATTGAACTCTCTTAAGACTGTTGTCCTATTCTAAAACAGATTGATAGTTGTCTTGGCTATGACTAATGTCTAGTATTTAAGTCAAGCGTAATTAAGTATGTAAAACCTTATAAATTTAGGAGCTAGATTAAAAGAGTATGTTATATTAAGATCTTATTTAATAAGTTTAATACTAAGATTTTTCCTTAGAATAGCTAGATAGACAATTTAAAATAGATAGTTTGGAAAACCATAAGTTATCCAATAGAAGAATTATTTATAGAATTAGAAGTATAGTATGTATTACTAATTAAATTCACTTCTTATATATGGTAGAAATTTTCTAAAAATATTGATTGAATACCTTATAAATTGCTAAAGGAATTTAACAACCATAATTGTACATATATTTAATACGCATGAATTAAAGAAGACTAGATAAAGTAATAAAATAAAAAGTAGTTACTCGTCTCATTAACCATGACGTAACATTGTAAGAAGGGTAGGGGATTAAAGTTCTTTAGTCACATGTTTATTTAGTCCAAATGGAATAAAACAAAGAATAGGAGAAATGAAACTAAGTAGGGGTCATCTTTTCCCCCTCCTCGCATGAGTACTGTCACGTTCCAAAGTAGTAGAATCGTAATAATTATGTTATATAAATCATTATAGGATAGAAACTAATATTTCAGTTGCTATCCTAAACTTGATTTATATACAGCATCAACGATTAACCCGTTTTAAAGTAAATAGTTTATAAATTAAACATATTATTTATCTATAAAAATATGAAAGAAATATATACTAGAATCTAATTATCTTAAGTAATGCTTATAAGATTCAGTATCATAATTTTACTTCACTTAAATAATATGTATATTGATATTAAGAGATTCAAAGATAAGATCCAAACTTTGAGAGTAAGATTGATCTTTTAGTTTTATATCCCCACTTACTATGATCTAATAGTTGCTAACTTCAAGATAATGAATAAGTCGCTTCCTAACTAGTACTTACAATTACATCTATATGAATGTAAGCAACCAACCACTTAGTAAATTGAAATGGAGACTTAAAACTATACATCAAGCATAAATAAAGTTATCAACTAAATTAGTTAAATGTTATGCATGAACAAACAAATACCATAACAAATACCATTGCACGACGTTATCCAGTCCATCGCGAAATTAGAAAAACTACACTTACTTTAATCAGGGTTGAAGAGTTTAGCGCACATTTCAAGAGTTTACAACCAAACCCAAGCTTGTGCAATGGTTTTATCGAGTTTAATTTTTTTCCAGTTTTAAAACATTTTCCCTAACTCAATTAGTACTAAATCTTAACCTATTTAATACTAATTATTGACTAAAAGTTAAGAAAAACTTAGTTTTTATTTTAAAAACTATTTTGAAGTCGCTATCTAATCAAAGTCGGGAAAAAAGAGAATTATGTTAAATTAATTGGATGGACCAATTTAACCTAACCACTGAAAAATCAAAATTTTTTTAAAAAAAAAAAGGTTTTAAAAACCAAAGATTGAGTCCAAAAGCTAATTTTTTTAAACTCTTGCAAATATCACTACTAACTTTCTGAAATTAAATTTAATTTTCAAAATCACCCTTTTAGAAACAAATTTTAATCACTGGTAAATGAATTGAATTGAATTTATTTTACAAAAATAGATAAGCTATAGTTTACAAAAATAAATAGAAAACTAAAGTTTTTACAAATTTTACGTCGCCTTAGAGGTATCTATGTACTTATTAGTCAAGATCAGATATCCATAATTTATTTTCAAAAATATTAATAGGTTGGTTGATTTTAATTTTGGAAACAGTCAGCTATAAATTCTTTAGCCATTTTAATCTTATTTAAAGAAAATTTCTAAAGGGGTCTTAAGTTGAAGTTTTTTTATTTTTGGAAAGTTCTAAAGATATCTTAATTTTGAAAATGGTTGATTTTTTTTTTATTTATTTGGAAAATTGATTTTTCTAAGTGATAAAACGCTTTTTTTTTATCCCAAAAAAATAAAAACTAAACTTCCTCATTGTTTCTTTTTCTTTTTTGGATTTTTTTTCTTAATTACAATTACAACACACTCGCAAAGAAAAGTAAATTAAAATAATAATACAAAATACAAAATCGAAACAAAGTATAAGAGAGGGCTAGACCAAAGTCAAGACAAAGGGTGTAGATCAGTCGGGTCCTCGAGTTTAGGTTGGGTTGTACTGACCCAACTCATGTATAATGCACATGTTCTAACGAGAAGAAGCAACTGCAATTGAAGATGATGTAGCTAAAGTGATTTCCGACAACTTCTGAAGTAAGTAAACCCATTTTCATGTAGATCCTATTAATGATAAGGGTGTTAATGAAGGTGCCATGGTGTTTCGCGGTGGCTTAAGGTGGTTAGGCATAAAGAGGCCAACGATGGTGGTTAAGTGGTCGCGACTTAATTAGCTAGGGAAAAACTTATGCTTAGGCTGGTGAGTTTTGGGTGTAACAAGAATAGTGGTTTGGTTGCTTAAGGTTAGAACCATTATAAAATGGTGGTTCTTGTGGAGGTCGATAGTGGTGAAACACTAAGTAGATGGTTATTGCGATTAGAGACACGACTGAGGGTGAGGTAAGCAGCATTTGCAAGCTTAGGTCTTAGGGTGTTAGCCATAAAGTCAATTGCACAAGAAAAACATTGAGTTGAAGCCTATCTTAGAGAGAGAGAAAGAGAGCACTCAACACTTAGAGAGAGAAAGAGATGACAGGTGTTTGAATGAGTGATTTCGATTGGTTGAAGAGATTGCCAATACTTGGAATTGGAATGGGGGTAGTTATTTATACTAGTGGGAGCTTGAATATGTATGGAAAGTCCAGAATCACATTGAATTTGAGAATCATAGAAATTGGGTTTTGATTTCGAATTCAATGTGATTTGAGAGAAGTTGATGGTCAAAATGTGTCTTTAAAGCTTTTCTCTTTATTAATACAACAATTGGAAGATTTGAATGTTAAAGACATGGCCAAAATCAGGCAAACCAAACTAAAAAAAAAAAATTGTACTTTCAAACTTTTCTTGATCTTCAACCCACATTTTAACTCCTTAAATGAGTGTATTTGGACGATTTCTTAGTATCATTACAAAGCATTTTAAGTCTACTTTGTGATTTTACCATTAATTTGGTGAAATTGTAAAGAAAAATGGCTTAAAAATGCTCTTGAAGTGAGCTGTTTAGGTTAAGATTCTCTCGAGAAAGGATGGGAAAAAAGGAGAAAGGGAAAGAGAGGGAAATAAAGGAGGATAAAGAGCCGGTGACGTAGCGCCAAGTGGGCACCATGTCAACCATGTGGTCGAATGGGCACGCACCATGTGTTAGTTTTCAATACGTAGCCTAATAACCCTTTGCCACGTCTACTTTGCTGAAAGAAATAAAATAAAAGAAAAAAGAGTAAAAGGCACGTAATGCTTATTAAGAGATTCAAACTTGAGACCTCTAACCCATATGCCATGCTTAGTCCAAGTGTAGTATCATTAAGCTATTGACTTGCAATCAAATTGCATATATGGATTAAAATAACTTAGGCTAAATATAAATTTAAGCCCATGTCCAAAATCCCCTTTGATATTTTTATTATTTTATGCCTAAAAAAGTAATAAAGTTATTAAAATTTCCTATTCTTATTTTAAACTATCTATTTCCTTTTTTCTTTCTTTATTTTTTCTAAATTTTATATATTTTTCTAAATTTTGTATTTTTTTTGTACTTTTTCTAAATTAAGACCATTTTCCCTATTCTAAAAGTAAAGCTATAAAATTACAAAGAGCAAAAATGGGATATCTATACCTTCGAACCATTGACTTCACCTTTATCACGACATTCTCTCCTGTTACTTAGTTCAATTAAAGATGAAAAAGGAACCAATTATGCTATATAACCATATTCCTTTCAAAGAGATCGGTATTTGGCTAAAGAACCCTAAACATTTCCTCTAATGGGTTGCTATGTATGTCTGTTTTAGACTTACAAGTCATATATCTAGTTAGATCTAATTTAAGGTGTTTAATCATTTTACATAAATTTCAATATAGAATATCAAACCAAATTCATACCATTAAACCCAGAAACATGCACATAAAAGTATCTGCATAGTCAACTATATAACAAACACAACCAAATATAATCTCAAGCTTCCGAGTATTATAAAACAATACTCCAAAATATAGTAATATAATGATTCCCATTTAATTAGACTTCCCGATTGCTCACTCAAGGTAAGACTCATATAGGCCATCATTAATAGTCCTTATAATATAAATGCTGTTTTAGTTTCCACCTAACTACCATAGATAGATTTTATTTTGTAATTTAAATTATTGTCTTTAATTTAGGGTCTTCTTATATTTAGTGATTTAGATCTAAGTTTCTTCGAATTAGTTCTCTTTTTCAACTAGGTTTTAAATTTGCTTTTTATTCCAATTCCGATTACAACTTCTGAATTAGGTTTTAGTTTACCTTTTTATTTTTATTACCCTTTTTTCGTTAGTATTTGAAATGCCTTTTAACCTTTTTTTTCTACGGTTTATTTAGTGAGTATAATTTTTGGTTTAGGTTTTTGACTTATTATCTAACATACTTATATTAACCACAATTCTGATTTTGCATCTACATCAGATTCTAGTCCAAGAATGATCTATATTTTAACGTAACCACTTATACATATGTCTATATATACATATAAGTTTTAAATCATTAGTTTTTAGTCTAAAATTATAATTTTACTCAATTATTCAAATTTTATATCTCTCATAACTGAGCTAGTCCTAAATTTATTTCTGATTCAATTTCTGAATCAGTTTCCAAATCAAGTTTTGTTTTAACTTTTGACTACTGTTTTTATTTGTAAACCTTAGGAATTCCTCCCAAACTAATATATAAAATTCATCAAACTATGCTCAGGTATCATAAATCTTTATTTTAGTTCCATACCAGTATTTTAATCTATATGGTACATTATATTTCTAATTTAATTACCGAATTAGCTCTCAATACGAGAAAAATTTAGATTTTTCATATAATTACCTAAACTTCTATTTCATATTAGATTTATTGAATATTGTTATTATTATCATATTATCAAGTCAAACCTAATATTTTTCAACTCATTAATTTCCTATATTTACATGTTACCTATTATTGCCTAATATCTATATAATATACACGTTTAACAATCCTAACACTTTAAATATTATCTCTCATCACTAATTAACATATCAAAATGTCTAAATTCATCTTAAATTAGAATTTATACCTAATTAACACTAAATCACAAAATTGATTTAAATATTCTCTTTTACTTACATATTTACTACATGGAATGCATATTATATACAACTAATACCTCAAACTATACAAGTACTATCCTACATCTACAACCAACATCTAAGGATACCTAATTACATAATAAATCATAATTTCTACCAAATTAACATTAAACTACAAAATTGAGCCCAAATATTGTCTTTTATGTATGATTTTAAGGCCTAAAGATGAAGTAAAATTTTAGAAAATTAATTTTTAGAAAAACTCATCACCGCATTGTCATGAATACCCTAAATAGTCTGTACAAAAATTTTGAAGTCAAAACTATACTATTAAAATCATTTAAATTAGTATTGAAAACCGGTTTAAGTTTAGGGATTTCTTAAGCACTATATATCCGGGGATCTAATTTTATCAATCTAACATTTTTCTCTAAATCTACATACATAAAAACCTCATAATACAAAATTTCATAATTTTTCATAATTATTTGATATCTTTAATAAATTAAACAAAATCAGAGTAAGATTTGGAACTCATTAGCATTGATGTCTCCAGCTACGGCCGACTACCATGGTCTTGTCGACCGGCTTGGGTACTACATTCACCATCCAATAGTGGTAGTCATCTACTCATAAGTGGTTGTTGGACATGTGTTACCTCCTAATGCCCTAATTGTACACTATTTTTACTAATTTTTGTAAAATTTTTTTTTCTTTTTTTTTTTTATCTCTCTCTAATTTTCTTAAACTCCCAACGTGTCAAAATGAATTCTAGATGAGGCTTGTTGAATTTATAGGGTTGTTTTGATATTTTCTTTAATTTCTCAAGTGACAAATGTTCCTTATCTCTTCTCTTTTTACCTTTTAGTTGGTTAATTCTAATTAGTTAATTCCCATTATCCATTTCCAGTTTACCATGCCCCATTTCCAGACCATTCTATATTTTTTCATCATTTTTCTTGCTTTTTATATTTTTTTTATGATTTTTAAAAATTATTTAGTGTTATTTTCACTTAGTTTAGGTATTTTAAGTAATTTCGCATATTTTTACCTATACGTAAATACGTATATAGTACAAATAAATACTCCTAAATATTATTTAAGTTATTTTATAATTTTTAGTATGTATATAATTTATCTTTATCAATTCATTAATTATCATAATTTACTTTACGCATTTCTAATAAATAACGGATAATATACACATAACCCAATATTATAAATTTTTATTATTTATTTACCTAAATCTAAACTCACATAAGCACTTTTACTAATATTTCCAACTTCATCATAAAATTTAGACTTAATCGGATAACTTATTCAATCACTTTAGATTTTACTTAACAAATCCCAAACACCTAATTATAGGGCTTATAAGCACATAGGAAAATTAGGAGATAAGAAAGTCAACAACACTATTCCAACCTTGTTAAAGAAGAATGGTGAAATATCAAGACCCTTCAACTTCTTTTCCAAGTAAAGATTTGACTTTTAAGAAAAGCCTTGACTACTTGAGACCTTTATGGATAAATAGGTGTAAGTCTCAAAGTTAAGTCAATTGACCATAAGATTGAACTTAGAACATAAGGTTTTGGACGATCGGTTAAGAAATCTGATCAAACCCCAAATTATAAACTATTGAGAGAAATATTAGTAAAAATGACCCCGTAAACTTGAATTTAAGAAAATAAGTAACAAAATAAGAGATTATAAAATTTTTAAATTTTAAGCATAATAATTGTTATTTACTGAAAAGGCAAAAAGTGTAATTTAATAACTGATAAATTAATAGAGATAGACTATATGTATACTAAAAATAATAGAATGACCTAAATAATATTTAAGAATATTTATTTGTACTATATATGAATTTACATATAAGTATAAATACGCGTAATTACTTAAAATACGCGAAATGTGCTAAAATAATACTAAATGCTTAAATAAAATTCATAATTAATTAAGGAAAAATCAAGAAAAATTAGGAAAAATCATGAATCATCCAGAATTGGGTCGTGGCAGCTGGGAAAAATAAGAAAAAATTCGGCCAATTAAATTAAGACAACACAAAAACCAAAAATTAAGGGATAAAGCAATTGTCTTGTCCCATTTAATGCACAATAAATCCCATAAAGCCCTATAAATAGCAGGAAAAATCACAGAGCTCATTTGGGTAGTTTGGAATGTGAGAAAAATAGAGAGAGACGAAAATTGAGAGAAAAATTCGGTTTAGAAAAAACTATGCAATTAGGGCTTTCAAAGGGAACCCCCACCAGACGAGCAGCTGGAAGTGGACGGCCACCACCACCACCACACGGTGGTGGCAGTGCCCAAGTCTGCCGACAAAGCCACGGCGGCCGGCGGTGGCCGGAGCCACCCAAATCGGTGAGTCCGATTTCCAGCCCGATTCTTGTGTAATTTTGTAAAAATAGTAAATAGTTTTAGAAAATTATGAAACTTATTATTCTGAAGTTTTATTGTATGTAGATTTAGGGAAAAATAGTGATTTAGTTTAATCACATCTGAAAATATAGGGTCCTTAAGAAATTGTACAAAACCGAGTATGATTAGAATGGAAAATAAATAGGCTTAGGAGTGTAATTTGGAGCTCAAATTTTTTTTGTAGAATGCTCATGTGATATAGAATAGGGCTATGAAGCCATTTTTTTAATTTTTCGAAATTTTTAAATTAATTTTTAGCCCTAAAATGATGGAAAAATTGGGTAATTTAGAGTTAATTAAGTGATTAGGATATTAATTACTGATTTAGATAGTAATTAGATGTTTAGGGATGTTAATCTCTGATGTGGAACCTTAATCCTAACCTTTGGAGTATTAAGTATGGTTAATTTAGGAAATTAGGTAATTAATATAAGAAATTAGTAATATGTGAAATTGTAAATTAATAAATTTTAAAAAAAATAGGGTTACTTAGATAATATTAGAGTAAAAATCAGAATAATATTAAATATGAATTAAGATTAAATTTTAGGTAATTATATAAAAAAGTAAGATTTTCTCACAATGGGGATAAATCCGATACCCTAATTAGGACTAGCATGTACCGAATAGCTTAGAATACTAAATTAAGACCCAATAGGATATTTGAATACTCGAGCTTAATATGATTAATTTCACATTAAGATTCGAGCATGTTTAGGACTTAGGAATCGAACTAAAACCTAATTTAGAAATCGATGTGGAAATTGAACTCGAACCTAACCCCAAACCTAGAATAATTATAAAAGACTTAAGACCTAGATAATTAAGCATATTAAACCTTAAAAAAAACCTAACAATAAGCGTTATAGGATAAAATGAACCTATCATAGTTATACGAAAAGCTGAAACCACGTTTGTGTTATAGGGATGATCAGCGATGGCCTGAGCAAATCGAACCTCAAGTGAGTGAGCGAGGAGTCGAGGTAAGTTGGGAATTAATACACTGTTGTATTTTGGAGGCTTGAGATTATGCTTGGTTGTGCTTGTTAGATAGTTGGCTGTGTGCATGTGCTTGATTATGGGTGATACTATGATTCTGTTTGTTGCTCTGTCATGTATTGTATGATTTGTATGAAATGATTGATCACCCTAAACTGGACTTAATCAAATATCCGACCAGTAATCATAATCGGACATGCATGGCAACCCGTTAGGGGAACTTAAGACTCTTCGGCCAAATACCAACCCCTTCGGAAGGGATAGCGCAGGATTGCAAAATGGTCCCTTCTTCATCCCCAGTTGAACTAAGTGACAGGAGAGGAGGTCGCGGCGAGGGTGAAGACAGTGGTTCGAAGGTAGTCACGGGAGGAGCAAGGTCTCCATTACACAAGCCTGGGTTTGGTCGTGAGCTGTTGCATTAACAGCAACTCCTCAACCCGGATTAGAGCGGGCGCAATTTCTCTAATCTCACGATGGGCTGGACAACGTCGTGCGATGGCATTTGCTTGCACATGCATTGCACCTAATAAGTTACTGAAAACCTTGTTGTGTATATGGTATAGTTTTAAGTACTCCGTCCTAATTTACTGAGCTGCGGTTGCTCACATCCCTATAGACGTCGTACAGGTGCTAGCTAAAAAGCGGCAAACAACTACTCTGAAGCTAGCAACTGCTAGATCCTGAGGAGTGAGGAAAAACATTGGAGAATAAACACATATTTTTAAGGTCTAAGTTTTTATTTTAGAATTATTTTTCATTTTCGAATGATATAATAACTAAGAAATATACTATAGAGAAATATTGTAAACTTTAACTGCAATAACTGAATTATAACATATATATATAATTCCTCACTTTTACAGGTAAATGATTTATTTAAATTACAAACCGTTTACTTCAAAGCGGGTTAGTCGTGGACGCCTTATGTAGATCAGGTCTAAGATAGCGGTTGTAAGGCCAACTTCTATCTTAGGATAGTTTACACGACGGGACTGTTGCGACTCTGCCGCTTCGAGGAGTAACAATAGGCTACTCCCAACTACCATTCAATTTTTTGGTTACAATGAATTATCATTTTCACTAAGGTCCCTTACTTCCCTTTCTGCTTGCCATCATGTTCCCCCTCATTCCCTATTTCAAGTTTTCCATTTTTGTCTTCAAAAGCACCAATAAGACAACCCTCATTTAGTGAAATTTGACACTTTCTAAAGGGTATAGCACGTGGGGTGCATCATTGGAAGGAAAATCTAGAGGTAACAACAAGTTGTCATAGGAAAACTTTACCACTTATAGTTTTATGTGCACTTAAATATAATACTCCTTTAGCATATGATGTTAATCTTTGAATATTATAATCAAAGGTAAGGAGATATCTTGTTTGATTTGGATTTTCACAAGATAAGCACTCCTAGTCCTTAGTTTAAGTTAGGTTAGCACAATATTAGGCTATTCATAGTCTTAGATAATTACATACATCAATGATAAAAATTCAAATTATTATAATATGTACATGTAATAGTTAGTAGAATACTTACCTAAAATATGACAATAAGAATGAAGAAGATAATGTTTTGGTGCTCTAAGGTTTCAACTACGATAGGAAGGAAAGTGACCATTAATTTTAACATATGATTAGTAGTTGATCTTAGTTCTTATTAAGGGTTAGAAAGTTATTATAAACTATATGGAGGATTAAGTGAATATATGAACAAGTTATTAAGAATATGATTAAGGAGCTAATTACAATTTAAGTTCACATAAGTAATATAATAAAGAGTAAATGATAAATAGGCTTAGTAAATTGCAAAACTTACTAAATATAATGAGAGAAAGAATTATAAGATGATAAGTGTTGATCGTGTAGAAGACCAATCAAGGAGTAAGGTCGGGTTGCGTTAGGCTTCACCTCCTCTCTTTGATACCTACAAAAAGCCCCTTATGGGCGAGGCTATGGGAGCCCTCTGACACTTAAGTTAGCAAGGAGGACCAAAAGAGGGGAAGGTGAGCATTAGAGACCAAGTGGACCATACTCGCTCGATGAATGAGTGTTGCTTCTGTTGTGTAGTGAAAAAGGGAGAAGAGGTCCAAGAGTAATAGATAAAGAAAAGGACCTGAAGGAGCTAGATATCATTTGCCCTCTTACTTGTTGGCACCTAGCGCCTTTTATGCGAGTTACTTGGACATGTGGTAATTGAAGATTAGTTCGTATTGGTTGCTAATAGACAACACACTTTGCGATGGGTGATAGAGCTTTACTATAAGCGGCACGCCATGGCCGATCGAATTACCAAATATGTAATTAAGTGATCTAGCAGGGATAGAAGTATCCGGTGCACCAACTTTACTACAACTCTCAGACGCTTATTAATGAGTTGCAATGGGTTATAGCTGTTAAGACAAGTGCTCATCAAGGGCTAACTGATGCTTAATGAAAGGAGTTGAGCTTCAGGCCTACCCTAGATGGTTTATGGGCATTTGCTCATTGGTTGAGGATTAATCTACATGATCATTTACTTTGTAGCTCACTGAGAACATTGCGACGCAAGGGAATTGGCTCACCCTAGCTTGGCATTCTTCATTAGTGTAGGCCCACAAACTAGAAGGGGAGTCGTGGTGCAACGCATGGAACTATTGCTTACTTAAGTGCTCACTAGTATATACCTTATGATGGGCTTTAGTCGTTGGGCCTTGGGTTGAGCAAGAATCAAGTATCAATAGTAAATATGAAATTGAAGAATAGATACATATATACACACACAAATACCATGCGCCACCTTAATTATAGAGGAGTAATACATATATGATTATAAAAGACTATTACACATATCATATAATCTACTTCTATAATATTATAAATAGAAATATAAGTATGATTATAAATATAATAAGAAGAAACTCCGTATAGTGATTAAGTGCACCATGTCTAAGAAGGTGAAATAATAAAATTTGTTATCATTCTCTAAGAATCTAAGGAATAGAGCAAGTAATACACTTATTTCACTATTGGTCAATGTCGTCTTACGTAGTGAGGACAAATCTTTGGAATATTCCAAAGATTACTTTAACTAGTGTTGATGGACAAGTAAGTACCATCAATGATTATTGCTCTATTTGTGCGTGTACAGTAGTTGTACTTGCATAATAATTGAATCTATGTGGGGACATAGGAATATGTATGTGATTGATGTGTTTGCTATGATTGTGTTAAAACATGCAACTGACGGTGAAAAGTAAATTTGTTGGTTACTATGTATACTATAGTTATTGGATTGTTTACTAACTTTGTTGATCACTTAAAAGAAATGAAAATAAGCATATCAAAATGTAAATTAAATGAAGTATGCATGGCATCCTGCATTACTAATGAGCTGCCACCAATATTTACACACATAATGAAAGAATGTCTTGAGTTAAGGTTCTCTCATTTAATTGCAAATTAATTGGCTAAATGATGGTTGTGTAATTAAATGATCCATGTTCATTATGTTGTTGCTATTAGTGATGTGCCTTAAGCTTTATAAATTCTATGTCATGATATGGGTCATTTTATTTATCAAGTTATCTCGGCCTTTTAACATGATAAAAGGATTCGTTGAATATTTGTTCTACCTTATGTCACTAAAGTAAGTAACTGTAATAGTAAAACCATAAGGTAATGAGAATATTATTCTAAATTATCCCTAATCACTTGTTATATGGAATAATAATGAATTAAGAATAATATGTTGGCTGAATGATAATTATGTTTTACTAATTATAGATACGAGATATCAATTCAACACATAGATACCTGTAGAAGTACATTGTATTGGATCGAACCACTATGAGAGTATTGCATGGATCAATTTGATAAGTATTCTTCGCTACAGTGTTAATTTAGTCCTTTAACTTAATGATAATATGAATTCTTACATGGTAACTTCCATGTTTTGATTCAATTCTTTATCACTTTTTAACCAGATGATTATAAGACTGTGATTGGATATAAAGTAAACTATGTAGAGAAATATGATTGTTCATGAAGAAATTTGTTCATCTCCTTAATTTGAGAGAAATATCTTTTGGGTCCCTTGAAGAGTAAGACCGAGAAAATACATGGTCGTGCTCAAACGAATTAATAATGAGTTATTAATGTCATTTGTTTTAAGTCAGTTGAACTTCAAATTCAAGAAATAGTGATTGAACAATATAAAAGTATCTTGATCCACGCCTTATGTTTAATCGTTAGATGTTGTGTAACAAAGGGACTTAATAACTGACTATTTAATAGGTAAAGTTGGATTACCAACCTTCATTTAATTTAGGTAAGCATAATGTTTTACTAGAGGTTACTTATGTTTTGTATGTCTAAAAGGAGTTTTAAGCCTACAGGCAACATTAAGTGGACCTATAGGGTCATATACAAAGAATGAACTAAATGAGCTACGGGAATTATTGAAATATTTATCATTCTTAAATAGTTTAAGAATGATAAATAATGACATTTATTATTTTTCTCCAAAAATAATAAATGTCATTATTTATCAATAGATATTATCTTTAATATATTAGATATTATCTCTTAATATCTTTAAGAAGATATTATCGCTCCTTTATATATAGATAGACGCGACTCTCTATTAGGGTTAAGCCGACGCTTGTCATTGATATTAGAAGGTGTTTGCATCTAGCAACACTTGTAGATCCGCAAATTTGTGAAATTCAAAAGGACTAAGACAAGGTAAATTCGCAATCCCTTCTTGATTTGATTGATACGCATGGATCTTAAGGCGTTTAAGGTTAATAAGATCTTAAAAAAAACCGCTACGCAAATCTAAGCTTCGTAATCCTAAAACACAACAATTGTAGGTTGTGCATGTATCTAGAAGTCTGTGTGGCCAGGAAATTTATTCTTAGGGTGTTTATTAAACAAATGAATATAAGTAACCAAGAATACATGCTAAGATATGAAATGTGTTTATATGGATTACCTAAACACTTGGTGGAACTATTAATCCTAAACCCTATGTCTAAAAGAGGCATAAACATTTGTTTTCATGTAATTTCCGGTTTACTACATGTGATGTTGCTTTCATATGCATGTACATGCATTCATATGATTGATAACTTGTCTGCTTTTGCTTATGAGTAACATGAGATGGTCTCACTAAGATGGATTTAACTAATGCCCTTACAATCTTTTGCAGGGGCCTTACTAGTTGTCACTAGGCCTATCTATGCCTTAGGTATAGCGATAGTTAGTAGCTGTTGGGATGGGTATAAGCTTAGCAAGCAAACCAAAGATAGAAATCTAAAGATTTTAATATTCTAGACTGATGTTGTTTTATAATATACTTAACTAGACCATTATGTTTAGTTACTTCTTAGTTAGTGCCATATGCCTCTTTGAGATAGTTATACTTTTGAAAGTCAATTTTATAGTAATTTTATATACACGGAGGATTGAGTCCTCTTTAGCAACTAATGGGGTAGCCAGCATTTTGATAGAAGACGATGTAGAGGCCTTTTAGAAATACTTTGCACTATTTGTGGACGATTGTATCATTTAGCAACCAACCAAAGACAAGAGGGTTGCCTTCATGTAAGGATTCACGTGTGAGTTTCATTGTCTTAGTTTGTGAAGAACATCCTCAATTATCACCTGATCAACCTGAGCCAGCTAATGCCAAGCATAATCTAGTTAATTGCGGTATTATTAATACACATATGATAAGAGCCACCTCTTTTTTATACTAATAGAGCTAATATTAAGCAAGGATGCAAAATCTCCTACGTATATCCTCTAATAATTAGCTCACTAACTTATTTAGCTTCTTGTAGATTTACGTGGTAGGCGGATCTTTTCAGTAGAATTGCTCCTCGTAAGAGTTTTATGTTGTGCTCAATGCACCTCACAAGAGGTAACTCCTTTGGTAATTCCTCTTAAAATACATCTTTAAACTCTTTCAATAGCCTTTAAATTGCTAAAGGAACTAACACATTAGAATCAAATACCTAATGTCTGTGTATATGTTGTTGCAATGTTAGTTTACCACTATTAATAGCATTCTTACTTGATATGATAGAACAAATTATAATCAAACTGGGTTTTGATGTAGCTAATTAATATAATAACACAATTGGTTAGTTTAAAGGAATTGAAATTTATAATCAATACGGTAGAATGATTGTAGAATTCCATTAGGGGTTTGTCACTACGATTATAAAGAATCGATAAGACTAGGGTTCTATAGAGGACTTTCAACATTTTTTTTTTATACTTTAATTTCAGTTTGAATTTTCATTGATTGTTAAGAAAGTGCTATAGCACCATTTATATTGAAATAACAGCCTTAGGTGTTATAGGTAATGATCAACAATAACAGTAATAGTAATTCTTAAATAACAATTAAATAATTTAAATAATTCAAATCTCACAATAACAAAATAAACTCGAATTGATGCCTCATAAAAACAATATAGAACAAGGACATAATTATCCGACGTTGCCATGCCACATTGTAAGGTAGTGCCATTCCATAATCTTCTTGTGTAAAAATTAGTCTCAACATAGTTGAAAAAATAATAAACTCTATATGGAAAGGTACTATAATAACTCTTATTCCTATGTAAAGGTGATAGGAGTTCATGTAAGCTCACCATAGAAATGCTATAAGTTTTCATGCGATAATAATGAAAAATATGATCACCATCAATAATTCCTTTTTTCTGAGCCAATGCAATTTACAAGGATTAAGATGAGCAATAGTAGATATTTTCACCTACTCTAACATAAATGTAGCAACTACTTTAGTATAGCTATCACCAGCAACTGCAATAGCATACGTCCGGTGCCTGCCCTTAACTTAGCACTCGGTATGGAATAGATTCTCACAGTACTCCTTCTTTGCAATTAATTTAGCATTCAATGTTCATCCGATTACTAAAGTCATAACTAGACCATCTAAGCCACTTATACCATCCTCATCATGGTCATACTGATTAAGAGCTCTATTTCATTTTCCGGTACCTCTTCGCCCTCTTCAACCTCCCCTTAATCTTATCTGCCCTCTTTACAATGACTATAGGATTAGGACATTATGTAGCTATATGCCTATAACTTGTTTAAAGCATTTAATTTGATTGCTTCTCCTCTTACTGAGTTACTGATGAGCTCTCCCTGACATCATAATTAGTAGAAGCCTTCCCTTGAGATTCATTGTGCCTCTCTTTATAGGAATCTACACCCTAAGCCTTTAACCAAAAGTTGAGTTAGAGGACTACAGGGCCTAACTTGATGTATCCTAGCTTGGGAACCACTTAGGGATGAAGATTCTCTCCATGACCAAGGTCTACTATGTCATGTCTCGATTATGGTATTAAGCGCAATAGAACATCGTACATTAGTTAGAAGCTAATGATCAACATCTTTGTTGTCTCGATAGCTTCACCATAATGCATAAGGCTTTCTAAACAAACTACTATAAAGGGATACATGCAGTATCCCATGGCTCATGCGAGTGTAAACTAAAGTAATGTACTTAATTCGATTGTAATTCCATTTATTTCCAAAGTTAAGTTATATATATTTGTAAGTACATGAATGTTCAAAAGAGTCACATAAACTTTACTCTCCCTATCATCTACGCTCTACCGTCATCCTACATTTGGCCATGCTTCCAATACCTTATATGTCATGATTGGGGCTTGTCAGTGTGCTAATAAACATACTCAAGACTCTATGAATTCTTAACAAGCTACTTACTAATACTAAAGTATTGATGGAAATGAATATTGAGTTTGTTAAAGGAAGTAATAGAATCGGCTGTAGACACTTCATGTTTACCCTTTTTAATTTTAAAAAATTTAAAAATAGGAAAAAAGGTCCAAAAATAGAAAATTTTTAAAAAGTATAAAAATTAGGAAATATTGTAGATAATTTAAAATAAGATAGCTTTCTTTTTTTTTTCTTTTAAAAAATACCCTTTAGGGTTGGGTTTAGGTTTGGCATAGTTTTAATTTTCCTTTTTATAATTATTATTTTATTATCATTATTTGATTTTGTAAAAAAAAAAGAAACCTAGTTCTCAGCTTGGGACTAAGCATAAGCTTAGTCCATAAAGGGCTTAAAACCCTATTTTGATGTGGGCTAAATAAAGCCCAAAGCACACCTAAGGATTAGGCACCTACGATGCTTGTTTCAAATTTTTTTCATGCATGCACTTCTACTACATGCTTTGTACGTAACTAGGCAGTTTTCTTGCAGTTTCCTGCACTTTTTATTGATTTCCCCAAATTTTCTCTCGCTCGTTCCAGCTCACTAGCCTATGTTTGCACCCCATTTTCGTATGTCTTTCATAGGATTCCATACAAATTCTTAACAGAATCATATAATAAGCATGGCCTAGTTTCAATTTGGTCAATAATGCATCTAGATTTAACCAATTATGTAGCCAAAATCAGATAAAAAAATCAATGAAAAGCAGATATTCGAATTTTCCATTTAATGCCAATATTACAAATCTAAGCTTTTTGAGAAGTTTTCGAAGCTTTCATTACTTTTTTTTCAAGCAAGATATTAACAAATCAAGTTTTTTTTTTCCAAGAATTCGAAGATTGTACAAATTAGATGATCTTTATCTAAAGAAAAGACCGAGTGGGTAGCCAATATTATGCTGGTAATGAAGAAGAATGGGAAAGCTAGAGTGTAAGTGGATTTTCGAGACCTCAATTAAGCGACGCCAAAAGATAACTTTCCTTTGCCCCATATCGACGTCTTGGTAGATAATACAGTTGGAAATTATCTCTTTTCATTTATGGGTGGATTCTCTGGATACAATCAAATTAGAATGTTTGAAGAAGATAAAATCAAGACAACCTTTATTACCACTTGGGGTACGTTCTACTGCATGGTGATGCCCTTTGGACTAAAAAACGTCGGGGCAACTTACTAAAGGGCAATGGTCGCAATCTTTCACGACATGATGTACAAAAAAGTGGAAGTATATGACGATGATATGATTGTGAAATCTAAAAAAAGGGAGAATCATGCAGACAATTTAAAGAGGCTATTTGATAGATTGAGGAAATACCAGTTGGAGTCGAATCAGGAGAAGTGTACTTTTGGTGTAACATCAAGAAAATTGTTGGGTTTTATAATCATCCAAAGGGGTATCGAACTAGATCCTAATAAATTCAAAGCAATACTCGACATGCCTTCTCCATAAACACTTAAAGAGGTTAGGGGTTTATAAGGTAGGTTGAATTGCATTGCTCGGTTCATATCTCAGCTTACGAATGAATGCCATCCCTTGTTTAAATTGTCGATAAAGAATGCCAAGATAAACTGGGATGAAGAATGTAGAGAAGCTTTTATGACAATAAAAGAATACCTCATGAACCTTCCAATTCTGGTAGCTCTTAAACTTGAGAAGCTGTTATTTTTGTACCTCACCATATTACTAAAGTCTATGGGATGTATGCTTGGTTAGAAGGATGAGAAAAGAATCGAGCAGGTCGTATACTACTTGAGTAAGATGTTTACAAAAGGGGAACAAAAATATTGTAAAATTAAAAGAACGTGTTGTGCCTTAGTTTAGGTCATGCATTGGTTGAGACAATACACACTTTACTACCAGATTGAATCGCTGACTCAACATTATCCCCTAAAGTAACAATGGGAATTAGGCTACTGGGCCTTTAACATGCAGTTGAGCTCGAGAACTAAAGGGACTGGCAAGACGAATCCTCCTGTTTTAGCCAAATCATGCGAAGGCCGAGTATATCCTTGTCAACCTATTCTACCTGCCGAGCCGAGTGATTACCTATTTCTCACGTGTTGAGTACCAAGAAACTGAAGGCCAAGATAACAGCTCATTTTCATTGTCACACATGCTTGGCCAATTACTTATTCAGCCTTACCCCTGCCAAGATGCTGAGCAATTGAGTCCGAACTGACTAAGCCACCCCTGCTCAAATAAGCAAGCTATCCATACTTTTTGTCTACATATGTACAGTATCATGTATAGAATCCTTTACACCGATGATTGCTTTTCTTGTGTGTTCGTTTTTACCCTTTTATATCTTGTACATCACTACCTTAGGAAGTGCCCTTTTTGTCTTTTCCTTTTTGGGCAAGTTACCCTAACTTATGAGTATAAATACCCCTGTAATTGTAACTACAAGGAGATCTATAGGGATTACCATTAACGCACTGGATGTTTTTCCTTCTTTACATAAACACTCTATTTACCTTTGGCATCACTCTTATCCTAACTTTTAAGCAAGGCTAGGTGGAGAATAACTTCACCAAACTGATTTATGCATCATACCAAATTATGTCATGAGTCCTCGGAAGTTTCATTTGTGCATCTATCCTCTAAAGCTGTTCGTAGGTTTTGCTTACTTTTCATTCGTCGTTCATTCTTTTTGCACTTCCCCCCATTAACTCTTTCAAGCTTTCTACAAGCTCAAACTCATTCAGTAACTGGCCTTATCTGTTCTTAGTTACGATTTGCACCACCTTAAAGTGTTTAGCAGAAAAACCAACCTTGATTGGCAGAGTCTCAAAGTGGTAAATATTACTGTCAGAATTTGACATCACATATCTGAGCCAAAATTCAGTCAAGAGGTAAGCCTTAACAAACTAATTAGCAAAGAATCCCCCTGAAGATACTCTCCAAGAAGTGCAAATCAAATTTCCCGATGAGGATATCTTAATAGTTGAAGGTGATTCTAGTGAAGATAAAGACAAAAAGCTCTTGAAATGGAAAATGTTCTTTAATGGGGCTGCTAATGTGTCCAGGTGTAAAATTAGGGCAATACCAATATCCCTTAAAGGTACGCAGTTCCTAGTAACTATAAGGCTTGTTTTTCTGTATACCAACAATATTGCCGAATATAAAGCATGCATTATGGAACTTAAAATGGCCTTAGATAAGGAGATTCGAGAATTAGAAGTATATGGGGATTCTTCACTCATTATTGGCCAGGTTCGAAGAGAATGTAAAATGAAGGATCCTAAACTGGTACCTTACCACCAACATTTGACTGAAGTTGAGAGATTTGAAGAAGTTACGTTCACATACGTTCTAAGGACTTAGAACCAATTTGCTGACACATTAGCCACCTTAGCATCCATGATCCAAATATTTGGCAGGGTCGAAATTCAGCTACTTAAAATTGAAGTTGAAGAGAAGCTTGCTTTTTGTCTAGAAATAGAAGGCGTACATGATGAAAAGCCCTAGTACCATAACATCAAAGTGTTCCAATGAAAAGGCACATATCCTGATAATGTTGAGAAAAAGGATAGAAAGACAATTAAGAGGCTGGCCCCCTAGTTCTTAATAAGTGAGTTTGCCTGATATTGATGATTGTTTGATAGTACGCTCCTAAGGTATGTGGATGATAGAGAAGCAAAAGTTTTGATGAAAGAAGTACATGAGTGAATGTGTGGCCCTTACATGAATGACTACATGCTCGTCAAGAAGATTATGAGACTACAATACTATTGGTCAATTATGGAAAGCAATTACATAAAGCATGTCAGGTAGTGTCACTTGTGCCAAGTTTATGTGAACAAGATAAATGCTTCGGCTTAAGAATTATACACACTGTTTGTACCATGGTCGTTTTCAATGTGGGATATAGACATTATCTCCAAAGGCATCTAATGATCATTGTTTCATATTAGTTACCATTAATTACTTCAGTAAGTAGGTTGAAACCTCATCTTATTCAAGTGTTATTAAAGGGGTAATGGTCAAGTTTATCGAGAAAGATATATTGGTTTGATACGGGACTCCAAAAACAATCATTATTGATAATGACACAAATCTCAACAACAAACTCATAACAGAGTTGTGTTAATAGTTTAAAATTATCCACTAGAATTGCAACCCCTATTGACCTCAAATGAATGGAGCTATTGACGCAGCTAACAAAATCTAAAGAGAATTATTAAAAAGATGGCTGTTACATATAAAGATTGGTATGAGATGTTACCATTTATACTCGTAGCCGATTGAACTTCTATCAGGAAATCGATAAGGGCAACACCGTACTCGTTAGTATATGGCACCGAAGCAATATTATCGGTGGAGGTTGAAACCCCATCTCTCAGAGTGCTATTGGAAACTCAGTTGGACGAAACTGATTGGGTAAAGAAGTGCGTCAAGTAGTTGAACTTAATTGATGAAAAGAGTTTGACAACCTTGTGTCACAATTAATTTTGTCAACAAAGGATGGCCTAAGCATTTAACAAGAAGGTACGGCCTCGAAATTTCAAATAAGGTGATGTGGTTTAAGAAAAACTCTTCCTAATGTATAAGACCTTAGAGAGAAATTTGCTCCGAATTACAGAGGTTCTTATATTGTGAATAAAGTGCTGTAAGGAGGGGCTTTAATTTTATTACAAATGGATGGTTCAAGTTCGAAGGTCCCTATAAATGTTGATGCAGTAAAATTGTACTACCCTTGAAAATCAATGGAATTTTCACTTGGGACACAAAATGCTAGCAATCTTAATATTACTGTGGTCTAATTTTCATTTCTCTACAAGCAAAGCTAATATCCCTAGTGGTCATCAATATTGGATTATTCCCAACACTTTAAAGGGTCCTTTTCTCTTACTCCACAAAAAAAAAAAAAAAATCCTATACACTGCAAATGTGAGAGAAAATGAATACGAGCTTTGGAACAATGATAATTATAGAAACTTAATTTTTGCCCATTTTTACTTTATTTTTCAATAAAGTAAAGAGTCATAAATTAGGAAAAATGCAAAAAAATAAAAAAAAACCCAAAAAATAAGAAATTTAGAAAAATACCAAAAAAGTAGAAAATTTAAGAAAACAAAAAAAAATCTAGAAAATTAAAGAAAGCCAAAAAATAAGAAATTTAGAAAAATACAAAAAAAATAGAAGATTTAAGAAAAACTAAAAAAAAATTAGAAATATAAAATTCAGAAAAATATAAAAAAAATAGAAGATTTAGAAAATAATAAATCTTTTATATAGTTTAGTATAATATAATTTTTTAAAATAAAGAAAGGTCATTGAGCCTAAGCTTAGATTTGAATTTGACCTAAGTTGACTTAATCCATATGTACAATTGAATAAAGAAAAACCAACAGTCCAACTAAATAAGTACTTGGACTTAATATTGCATGTGACTTAGAGATCCTAAGTTCAATTCATAGAAAGTGCAAAACGCATCTTTTATTTTCTTTTCTCACTTTATCGTTATGTCATCGCCACATCATGAGCCATATTATGACCACATTATTTACCAACTCACTTCTAAGTATGGTAAGCACACTCCTATATGCGGTGGATATACTCTAATACACACAGCTTTATATTTGGCATCACATATTATCCAGGTTTGCCTAACCCAAACATGAAAGAAAATCATATTGCATTTATTATTTTCCATCCTTAACTTCCATAATACCTATAAATAGGAGTTGCTCTTCATTTTCAACAAACAACAAAGCCTTGAAACACTTTAGAAAAACAAAAATCAAAGCTTCCTCTCTCTAGTACAATTCCTATCTCTCTTTAGGATAGCATCCCTTATGGTGTTTTTTGACATAAATTACCATCATCATTGAATTCCCCACACCCAAGAACCTCAAATTTGACACTCCAAATCTAATTTTCCAAGTTAATCCAAGTCGACCAGAGTTGATTAGAGTCGACCTAAACCAACCGAGTTGAATTAAGCCGACCTAGTCAATCTCGAGCCACCCTGAGTCGATCGACTCAAGCTAACTCGGTTTGCTACCTCTTTTTTTTAAATTAAATTTTATTTATTTGTAAATGTGATAATAAATGAGAAAAAAAGAAAAAAGCGAGAAAAGAAAAAAAAGAAATGAAGAAATAAAAAAAGAGAAGAAAAAAGGAAAATCCATTTTTGTTTAGAAAAAAAAAATCAGTAAGTAATAGATGAATAAATAAATCACTTAGAAAAAAAATTAGTTTTTTTAATAAATAAAATAAATGAACCATTTTCAAAATTAGTATTTTGTTGAGAATTTCCAAAAATAAACATCAATTAGGGCCTTTTAGAATAATTTCCTTAAATAAATTGAATCGGGCAAAAACATAAACTCGACCTTTTTTTCAAAAGTTAAAATAAATTAACCTGCTAATATTTTTTAAATAAACTTCGAAAGTCTGATCCCGAATAGCAAATACGTACGTACTCGTATACACGAGACGACTTAAAATATGGAAAAAAAAATTTTTTCCATCTTTTGTAAACAATTGATTACTTTCTTTCTTTTAAAAAATAAAATAAAATGTAGATAGATTTTATTATAAGGGTATATTGAAAGGTAAATTTAAATTCAAAAATATTAAAAGCAATACCTATTTAGAGTTTAAAAAATTAGCCATCAGATTCAGATATTTGGTTTTCAAAAATTGTTTTAACAAAATCAATTTTATCGAAAGATCAGTAACTAAGTTATAATAAATCCACCAATTTTTCCCAATTATGGTCGAGTGGTGACTCTAAAGGATTTTCAAAATATAAAAAAAAAGTAGCCGATTTTTTTTAACCCTAGTCAAGGGTTAGTATTAAACGGATAGGGTTTAATATTAATCGGTTTAAAGAAGACTAATTTATAAAAATTAGGAGAAAAAAACCAGGCTAAACAATAATTAATGAAAAAATCTTAAAATTCTTTATTATGAACTCACCTTTCTCGATGGGAAATTTGGTTTTCTATTTTTCAAGGCAAAGCCAAATTCATGATAGATATTCTTCACCTGATTAAAAGCAAGGGTCTGACTAAGGAAAGCTAAGAAACAATTTAGTTGACAAATTGAAGATTTATCCAAAGAAGAAGTATATTGTACGTTGGGTTGTTCTCCTTAAAGGCAATGGCAAGTAAAGCTTTGTTTACCCCATTTCAAGATCAGAATGATTTTTTAAAGGCTAAGTCTTTGATTTTGATAGGATTGTTTGAGAAAAGGTTTGACTATTTAGGCGCTATTAACAAAGCTAGGTAAATAGTTTCATATATTTTAGCATAAAGTTAATTTGGTCTTTAAAACATTCCATTTGCATTAGATCTCATTTTCTTTAGGGTTCTAGCTAGCTTATAAAGCGCTATCCCAATCTATATTTTCTTTTAGGTTCTAGCCAACTTATAGGGTACTAACTTAACTCAATTCTCATTTAGGGCTTTAGCTAACTCAAGGAGTATTTTACCCGATTCGCTTAGGTTAGTCAGCTCAAAGGAGCACAACTAGGTTCTTTTTTAGGGTCTTAGCTAGCTCAATGAGCCTTTTTCCCATCCAGTTAGGTTAATCAGCTCAGAAGAGCATGACTTGGTTCTTATTTAAGGTCTTAGCTAGCTTGAGGAGTGCTTCGCCAATTCACTTGGGTTAGTTAGCTTAGAGAAGCATGACCTGGTTCTTTTTTTAGGTCTTAGCTAGCTTAAGGAGCCTTTGCCCATTCACCTAAGTTAGTCATCTCAGAGGAGCACGACTTGGTTCTTCTTTAAGGTCTTAGCTAGCTTAAGGAGCACTTTGCTTATTCGCCTAGGTTAGTCAATTCAGAGAAGCATGAACTGGTTCTTCTTTAAGGTTTTAGCTAACTCGATGAGCGTTTTGCCCATTCGCTTAGGTTAGTCAGCTCAAAGGAGTATGACTTGGTTCTTCTTTAGGGTCTTAGCCAACTCAATTAGTACTTTATTCGTTCGCTTAGGTTAGTTAGCTTATAAAAGGCACGACTAAGCTTTTAAATTCTTTTAGGGTTCTTGTCAACTAACAAGGACACTACCCTCTTTTAGTTTCTTCCTTTATCTTGGCCAGCTCTTAGAGTACTTCGTCTCTCTTTCACCATTCACCAAATCCTTGATGGACCAAGCTTAAGATAGCTAACTAGTTATAGTGCTTCTTAGGACAAATTTACTCTCAAGGCGAAAACAATATCTTTTTTGTTTTTGTGGCAAAATTTTATTTCAACTTCACCATAAAGAGGAACAACTATAGATACCCCATTTTTGCCCCATTTAATTTTAGAAATTTTTAAAATAGGAAAAAAGGTCTAAAAATAGAAATTTTTAAAAAAATACAAAAATTAGGAAACACTGTAGATAATTTAAAATAAGATAGCTTTTTTTTTTTTTTCCTTTTAAAAAATACTTTTTGGGGTTAAGTTTAGGTTTGGTATAGTTTTTATTTTCCTTATTATTATATTATCATTATTTGATTTTGTTAAAAAAAATAAACAGAGAAAGAGAACTAGGTCTCAATTGGGACTAAGCGTAAAGCTTAGTGCATGAAGGGCTTAAAACCCTCGTTTGAAGTAGGCTAAATAAAACCTAGAACATGCTTAAGGATTAGGCGCTTATTTCAAATTTTTTTCATGCATGCGCATGTAATGCACATGCGCACTAAGGCACATCCATCATGTGCTTCGTACATGACTGTGCAATTTTCTTGTAGTTTCTTGCGCTTTTTATCGATTTCCCCAAATTTTCTCTCTCTCGTTCAAGCTTACTAGCTCATATTTGAGCCCCATTTTCATGTGTCTTTCATAGGATTCCACATGAATTCTTAACAAAATCATATACTAGGCATAGCTTAGTTTCAATTTTGACTAATAATGCATCTAAATTCAATCAATTATGTGGCCAAAATTAGATCAAAAAATCAATGAAAAGCAGATATCTGAATTTTCTATTCAATGCCAATATTATGAATCCAAGCTTTTTGAGAAGTTTTTAAAGCTTCCATTACTTTTTTTCAAGTAAGATATCAACTAATAACTTAAATCCTAGCTTGAATCAAGTCTTATTCCAAGAATTTGAAGATTGTCCAAATCGGATGATCTTGATCCAATTTCATCTTTGAAGACTTTCTAAGCTTAGGAGAGTTTGCTTTCCTATGAATTCAACCTCCCAAGACATTAGAAGGTATCAACTCCCTTAAAATTGATCATTTTCCCCACTTCCTAATACTCTCTCTCTCTCTTCGAATCACCATCATCCGGTGGTTGTTTTGCAAAACCACCGCCTTTATAAGCTATAGGAGCCTCGAAAAACCAACCTATGACTAGCTACTCACTCTCGACCACCACCACCGACCGTAACCCAACACCACCACCGCCGCATCTACTTTAACCATTGTAAACGATCACCATTTCACCAAGGCACTTGTTCTATCCCTCATATTTCCAATCTAAAATATACAAATCTTAGTTCCCTCACTCGTTTCGTCGCTTAGATCATCCCAAAGTAACCCCCATTGGTCGCTGCTTCATCCCCCTTTGTTTGACCTAAATCTGACTCACTTTAGAGGACAAGTTCAACTTGAAGATCCAGGTGACCCAATTCAATAAAAAAAAAAAATAGAGTAGCTTAGTTTATTTTTGTTTCATTTTCCTAGTTAAAACCTAAACAAGAAAAGAAATAATAATGACAAAAGAATAAAATAAAACACGTGTTTTATCACCTAGAATTTTTTTAAAAAAATAATAAAATAAAATCAACTTTTGAAAATGAGGACCTTTTTTTAGGATTTTTTTTTAAATAACAACAAAAATTTATGACCCTCTTTAGGACCTTTTCTAAAATGAAAATAAATTGGCCAAATAACTTTAACATAAGTGTTCCTTTTTAGAATTAAAAGAAACCAACGCACCTAAAGTTTTTATAAAATGAACTACGGAAGTCTAATCTCAATTAGCTGGTACATAGGCACTCTTAGGGCAACTTGAAAAACGAAAATATTTTATTTTTTCCTTTATTGTAAAATTATCTTAGTTTCTTATTTTTCTAGTACAAAAAATGTAATTTTTCATTTCCTAAAAAGGATATTTTGAAAAAAAAAAATTTAAGATCAGAATAATTTAGGTGGAACCTAATTAAGATTTAAATAAGATAGCCCCGATACTCGGTGATCTAGTTTACTTGAAGCTTTTTAGAAAAATTTTTAAAATCGTAGGTTAGTGACCAAATTAAAATGAATCCACTTAATTGATTCGAATTTGATCATTTTATCCCGATTCTAACGGGTGGTGACTTTATTTATTTTCAAAAAATAAGAAACCAAGTTTTTGTTAATTTCAGTCGAGGATTTAAATCAAATAGGCTTAGGGTTTAATTTAAATTGAATTAAGGAAAATAAAATGAATTGAAAAAAAAAAAACAAATATCCAAACTCGACACCAGCTTAAGGGTATTATATCAAGCTCGAGTTACCTTTTTTAGGGTATTTAGGATGCTTTGTAGCAAATGGCATCACTGCAATGATGGAGACTCGTGATAGTCCTAAAGTGGTTAATATGGTCGTTTCGATTAGTTATCCCATCGTAAGGATTGAGGCCTGGTGATGTTCTATAAGGACCAAGAGGTCGTTAGAGCACAATGTACAACTCACATAAATTTGAAATGGGTATTTGGGGTTTCAATGGAATTGAGGAAGTAACAAGTAAAACGGGGTTTGATTATGAATGTGAATAGATATCACACATCAAAACACAAATACATTTAGGAGGTTAAGTTAGAAGTAGGGCTTAATATGACTCATGAACACTAAATCAACACTCTGGTTCCAAATGGGAGTTAGATATGACTCACTAACTTGCTCAAATGAAAGAGTTCATTGCAATCACGCGAGAGGATACATAAGAACTCAGGGGGGTTAAAGAGAGAAGACAATGCTTAATAATCAATAAGTAAAGCTTAACAAGCTCACAGCTTACAAGACTTTATTGAAAGTGTATTCTTTTAATACCAATGATAACAGCTTGACTACTACTTATAAAGTGTTATTATTTATAGTACATCCTAAAATCCTAGTGGCAAAACTGTAAATAATATATAAGGCCTTAAACCTTAAAATAGGCCAACAAACTAAAACGAGGAAATAATTTATAATCGCACAAAACTATGCATTTAACAAGAAAGACAGTGTATGGGGCATTCGAGCTATTCTGGGGTAGGTCGGGTCCAAGTTGGATTAGGTTGGTAGCTGGATGTCTAAGTTGAAGTTGGAGTCCTTAAAGTCTTGTCATACTTGGCCAAGCTCCTAGCAAGGTCAGCCCATAATTACTAAACTTGAGGATTAGTTGACACTAAATCCCTAGTTCCGAGCTAAGCTAGCCTTTGGACTTAAGACCTCGGTTACTTGGTTCTGGGCCTTCTTAGAGGTTGACATAGCTGATGTTTTCTTGCTTTCCTTTTTTTTCTTGGCCTTTTGGTATTAACTTGGCCTTAAGTTACACAAGCCGGTTGTAGCCTGGGAGTAATCGTAAGCTGATTCTTGTCACTGGGGAGGTGAAGCTTTGGAGATAAGACTTTATCCTTTATCGCTTAGACGGAGGGTGATTGATTAGCAAAGTGGTGATTGAAGGGGATACTTTTCTTAAAATCTCTAACCTTACATAAGTGCTTATTAGCTTCTTCAAGCTTGGATAGGCTCTTATTTGCTAATGATTTTTGTGATGTAACCTTAGATGGGATGGGATGTTGGCTTTGGGTTAAAGCTAGAATTCTTGAAGCTATTATAGGGTCTTGCATAACTATTGGGGGTGGCGAGGATGACAAAAGGCAACTGTTGCACATTCGAACATTCTCTCTTATTGAGTTGGGTCCTCAATTTTCGGTTCTTTTCTTGAAGATGTTGAATCATCTCCTTGACTTGAGCAAATTGCTTAATGATAACAAAGAGCGGTTGTTTTTGCGATGGACGTAGGATTGGTTGGTTGTTTTGTTGGTTGAGGGGCTGCTTAATTATAGTGGCATTAAACCGCTGCTCCTTAGTATTGGTGTTAGTTGCTAGGGCAAAGCGGGTGATTTGCTTACTTTTGTCTATGTTGGAAGATTTCATCAATAGATAGTGCTAAATCTTGTTGGTTGATTTTAGTTATGGATTTGGAGGTTGGAGACAATTTGTAAACGAGTAAATGTAAGCTTTGGGGTCTATTGGAGATAGTTTTAATGTGGCCACTTTGATGCTTAAGTTAGTATAATGTACAAATGATGAATATAAGGAGTTGAGAAAGAGAGGTTTTGGATTTCCTTACCCACCTGATAGGTAAGGCTTATAATCTTTTCTAAGAAGATGCACCATATATTTGAGACACATGTATTTACATTAGGAAGATATGCTTCGGATATTATGGGAAATATCTTGGGCTTAGCGACACTAATAGTGTACTTTCCCAATTCAGTTGATTAGATGACATCTTACCTTTTTTATGATTATGTAGGCTAAGAATGTACATTGAATGCTTAATGGCCTAGGACATTAGGTGCTTCTTAAGCAGGAAGGAGTTAAGCTAGCGCTTTCTTGGTGAGATCAACTAAACTCGTAAGAGTTCGATTTAGGTACTAACGAAATTGTTTTGACATTAGTAGCCTTTGTGATGATGTCAAACAAACTCTAAGAGCTTGGGCAAGGCTTTGAATAAATCAATTTAAGCTTACTTAGTTTGAATCAAGCATTGAGGAGGTTGGCATGACTTCGAATACTCACATCCGAAATAGCTTGTCATACTTTGAAGTGGCAAAGTCGTAATAGCCCCACCGTACAAACCATTATATGATAGAAGATAACCCTACAATCACTATCTTAAACCCGATTTGCACAAGGTGTCAACAACTAACCAGCTTTAAAGTATACAATTTATAAATTAAACATGTTATTTACTTATGAAATCATAAAATATATATATATATTTACATTAAAATAATTTGAGTATGTTTATGCAACAGCTCACAACTAAACCTGGGCTTATGTAATGGAGACACCACTCTTCTTGTAACTACCTTCGATCCTTTTACTTCATCCTTACTATAACCTCCTCTCTTGTCGCTTAGTTCAACTAAGGATGAAGAAATGACCCATTATGCTATTCAACTCTATTCCTTTCAAAAGATCGGTATTTAGCCGGAGAACCTTAAACGTTTTTCCTAATTCATTACTATGTAGGTCTATTTTAGACTTACAAGTTATATATTTAGTTAGATGCAGTTTAAGATATTCAAGTATTTCATACAAATATACAAGTTTCAATCTAGAACATCAAACCGGAATTATGTAATCAAATCTAGAAACACATACACACAGATATGCATACAATTAACTATCTAACAAACATAATCAAGTATAATCCCAAACCTCCAAGTACTATAAAATAGTACTCCAAAATATAGTAAAGTATCGATCTCAACTTACTTGAACTTCCCACTTGCTTAGTCAAGGTGTGACTCGCACAAGCCATTATTAATAATCTCTATAATACAAAAGTTGTTTTAGTATTCATAAAACTATCTTATATAGGTTTATTATATTATTCTTTATGTCATCTTCAGTTTAGGGTTTTATTATACCTAATTATTTAGATTTTTATATCTCTTACAATTACTTTTAATTTAGGTTAGGTTCTGATTCAGTTTCCGATTACGGGTGTTATCTATAAATCCTAAGAATGCGTTTCAAACCATAATGTGGAATTAATCACATCGTGCTTAAGTATCCTAAATATCACTTTTGGTTCCTAATTAGTATTTTAATCTATACAATACATCATAATCATAATTTAACTACTGAATTTGCTCAAGGTAAGGAAAATTTACATTTTTCATATAATTCACTAAATTTAAGTTTCTTATCAAATTTATTATATATTTCTATTATTATTATTATTATATTATCAATTTTAACCTAATATTTTCTATTTATTATTAATCTAATTTTACATATTACCAATTTACACATATTTACTACATAATGCACATAATAATCACATTTAACACTTTAAATACTACAATTATCATACTGTTACACCCTAAAGTGACATAGTCGTAATAGTACCATCGTGTAAACCATTTTAAGATATAAGCTAACTATATAGCTACTATCTTAGACCTAATTTATATAACATGTTTATGACTAACCCGCTTTAAAGTAAATAATTCATAAATTAAATAAATTATTTACCTAAGAAAATATGAAAACATATATATACACTAGGATTCAAATATTACAAATCATGTTTGCTAAGTTTCGTCATATTATATTTCCTAAGTAATACATTATTTGAAAATAAGAGCTAAGACCTTAAAAATATATCTATTCTTCAGATGTATTTCCTCACTTCATAGGATCTAATAATTGCCAGCTTCTAGGTAAATATAAGTCGCTTCCTAGCTTGCACCTGTAACAACGTTTATAAGGATGTGAGTAACTAATAGCTTAGTAAATTGAGATGGAAACTTAAAACTATACCTCAAACACAAACATGGTTATCAATCAAATTAGTTAAATGCAATGCATATACAAGTAAAATGCCATTGCATGATGTTATTCGACTCATCGTGAAATTAGAGAAATTACACCTGCTGTAATTTAGGTTAAGGAGTTTCCATTTAATGCAACAGCTCACGACTAAACCCGAGCTTGTGCAATAAAGACACCGTTCCTTTCACGACTACCTTCAAACCATTAACTTCACTCTTACAGTAATCTCTTTACTTGTCACTTAGTTCGGCTAAGGATGAAGAGAGACCAATTATGCTATCCAGCGTTATTTATTTCGAAAGGGTCAGTATTTGGCCAAAAAACCCTAATGTTTTCCCTAATGAATGGCTATGCAAATCTGATTTAGATTTACAAGTCATATATTTAATCAGATCTAGTTTAAGGTGTTCAATTATTTCAAACAAACAACACAAATACAAGTTAGAACAACAAATTAATATCATATCATCGAACTTAGAAACAAGCACACACAGGCATACATACAATCAACTATGTAGCAAACATAACCAAATATAATTTCAAGCTTTCAAGTATTATAAATTAGTACTCCAAAATACAGTAACATACTAATCCCAACTTACCTAGACCCTTCACTTACTCACTTAAGGTATGACTCGCATAGGCCATCGCCGATTACACCTATAATACAAACGTTGTTTCAGTTTCCACATGATTGCTATAAATTGGTTTTATCTTATAACGCTTATTGTTATCTTTAGTTTAGTGTTTTAGTGTACTTAATTATTCAAGTTTTTAAGTCTCTTACAATTACTCCTAATTTAGGCTACGTTCTGATTCAGTTTTGAAGTCGGTTTCTAAATTAAGTTCTAAGTTACTTTCTAATTATATTACGAGTTATATAGAAACCCCAAAAACTTATTCCAAATCATAATATAAAATTATTCATATTATAATTGGGTATTCTAAATATCATATTTGGTCTTTAATTAGTATTCTAGTCTGCACGGTATACCCTAGTCCTAATGTGAGAAAAATTTACATTTTTCACATAATTATATAAATTTATATTTAATATTATTATAATATTATCACTTTTGGTATAATATTTTCTACTCATTAATGTCCTATATTTACATATTATGTATTACTACCTAATTCACCCCTAAATCACTTATTTAACATTTCTAACATTATATATATACCATCCTTCATCTTCCAATAACATATTAAATGTTTAATCACATCTTAAATCAGAAATTATATCTAATTAATCCTAAATTACAAAATTAACTTAAAATATACCATTTACCTATATATTTAGTACATATTATGCAGAATACATAGAACTAATGCCTTAAACTCTAATAAAGCTACAGAAAATATATTATAATCAATAAATTATAGTTCTTGGGTATATCGATTTTAAGTTTGATTTTGTTAAAAATTAACTTAAATTAGGTAAATAACCAAATAAAATTATAAAATTCAAACTGAATATTTCCAAAATCATAAATAAACTTTAGAAGTCATTACAAATAAGATTCATTAAGGAATTTAATTAAAAACCTATTATTTCTTTCATATGAAAAACATGACAGATTTAATAAAATAATCTTAATAAATACTGAATGTATAGTTTATCAAAAATTATTTTTATGTAAATTAAATATATCATATAAGGAATATGTAAACCAAAAATTAGCTCACAATAACATTTTGTATTATTATTTTTTTATTATTTTTGAAAATTCATACAAAATTTGTTAAAATCAGGCCTGTTCTTAAAGAACTTATAGAAGCACTTCTAATTTAAAAAAAAATAGTTTGATATTCTAATTCTACATATAAAAATACCAAAGGAAACCAAATTTCATAATTTTCCATCATATGTGATATTTTTAATAAATTAAACAAATTCGAAAAGGAAATCGGAACTCATTAATGGATAAGCTTCCAACCACCAACGGTGGCTCCACCATTATCTACAGCTCTAGAAGTGGGGTTTACTGTTTGTTGGTAGTGGCCGTTCCTCTCTAGGTGGTGGTTGGATATAGGTTCCCTTTGTAAGTCTTAAATATACACCATTTTGTCTAATTTTGCTAAAATTGGTTTTTCCTCTCTTCTCTCCTCTTCTCTCCTTAATTTTTTTTCCGATGCTAAATTGACCAAATAAGGTTTTAGAAGTGGTTTGCTGAATTTGTAGGTGGGTTTGGGTTTTTTCTTCCAATTTTTCTTTGCTAAGTGTCCCTTATCTCTTATTTTTTCACTTTCTATTTGGATTATTTTTATTGGTTTACTTTTTCTTCTTCAATTCCAACTTGCTACGCCTCATTTTTGGAATTCTCTTCATTTTTTCATATTTTTCCTGAATTTTCTTTAATTGTTTAGTATTATTTTAGTATATTTCGGGTATTTTAAGTAATTTGCATATTTTTACCTACATATATGGTATGAATAAATATTTCTAAATATTATTTAAGTTATTTTATGATTTTTAGTATGCATATAATTTATCTCTATTAATTCATTAGTTATCGAAACTTATTTTATGTGTTTCCAATAAATAACGAAAAATTTACATATAATTCAATATTATAACAATTTATTATTTTATTATTTATTTCCCTAAATTCAAACCCATGGAATCATTTTTACTAATATTTGTAACTTCGTCATAAAATTTAGACTTGATCGGACGATTTACATGATCGCCTTGAATTTTATAGTTCGAGCCCCAAACACCAGATTACGAAGCTTACATTTCTCCCCTCCTTACAATATTTTCAAGGAATAGTTTCATCCTTGAAACTACTATATATTCATGTATTACTTAATTAACAAAAATAACAGCTCATATTCTTTTATTATCCCAAGAATTAGAAGTACCCCCAAGTAACGCTTCATAATGGTTACATTATGTTCTACAGTGACTTTTAAACCTGGACTTTGGTCCCATTATACTTTTCTTTAACTTCTAAACCCGATTATCCAATATTTTTATGAGTCACTTCACAACTTTGAAACCTATCTTCTATTCTACCGCATTATCTTCTAATGAAGCTTTTATGTAGTCTTTTGATTATGTTTCCACTCATTCTCTATTTTAACCTTTACTTGACCTCTTCATTTATCTTTCAATTTCTTAATCACATTTTCCTTCTTTGTATTTTGTACTTTTATATCATTTATGCCTTATTCTATTACCGCAATCCTCTAGTTGCTTATACTATCTTATGACTTAGTTTTATAACCTCACAAGTTTTCTTGTTAGCTTATCCTCCATTTATTCCTTGTTTGATTGATTCCTAGGTTTCACCTGTAATCATTGGCAGTTCTAAGTTCACCTCATAGCATCACCTTTCCTCTCATCCATAATCTTTTACTCACAATGTCTATGCCATTGCTATGGCTTCTTATTTATTCTTCATATAGCTTAGCATAGGATCAACGGAAGCAAATTTGGTAAATCTTGACTTTCCTCCATCTTATATTCAAATGAGATGGTTAACATTGTAGATTAATTGTATTTGACTTAACTTGACTCAACATGAATGGATATGACTTTTAACTAACAGATTCAGCAAGAGAGACGGTATTAACAAGGACTTATTACTTAACATGACGCAACATGATAGATTACACTGATACAGTTAACATGACACAAGACTTGATAACAATGGATTGACCATCTCAGATTTGCCATATCTCTGTTAGATTACTTATTGCAATTGCTAATATGAAGTGTATTGTAGCTTCATAGTTTTCCCTTACATTGAATTACCTCAATGAATTTTCCTTTGATCACCAATTCAACATTTTCATTAATCACCAAAATTCCTTCTCCAAATATAACGTATTTAATAAAAGAAGTATTATCTCTTCCAAAAGTCATGTTTCTTCAATTTTGGCATACTATTTATGATTGTTTAACTTTAGTAATCCTATCCACAAATACTTTGTATGTCAAAATACTATCGATAATTATCATAGCAAGTGTCTTTATACACAGTTAGCATGCATGCGGTTCTCCTAATTCTATTAATACAATCCATGTGTTGCTAAACTAAGAGATATTGCTAAGAATTTATAATGTCTATATCATATCCTCCAACTTAATCCTAAATTGATAACATTCAAGGGAATTCCTAATAGAGTTTTACTCCAACACTTAGGCGATATCGGTTCCGAGTATACACTGATCCCAACTCAAGGGTTGGTTCCAGCTTTAGGGCTAGTTTCAGCTCCTACATGACTTTAGAATTCTATAGTCAAATGGTACTCCCCACTCCCTTAACTCCTCAAAAGTGGTGCTCAGGTTACATGCAATCTTCCATAGGAGAGGGCATAACTCAACTAATGATATGGATTGACAGAAAAGGATGACACATGATTACTGATATCATGCATAACTAAGGAGGTGGTTTTAAATTGTAAGATGGCTCAAATAATAAATGATAGTCAATGATTTAGCAAACCTGTGCATTAACTTTGTGGATATGATATTCTATAGAACCACACATGAACCAACTGACTTACTAGATATGGCGTATTAGTTCAAGCTAGATGAGTTACTCGCCATAATCCTTAATAAAGGGACTGATAAGAGTAAAGGATGAGTAAGCAATAAACACTTAACTCAATTAAGAAAAATATTTGACTACAAAAGATGTTGAATGATGCAGCTATCGTATATTGTAAGCTCCCAAAATTGAGTTTAAGACAACTGAGCCTAGATTTAGGGCTTTTAGGGAAACTTATCCAATTGAGCCCAAATTTTACGACTAAGATAGAAAAGTTAAGCAAAGCGACAAAGTGAAGTTAGATTTTAGAAATAATGACTCGAAATCTCAATTTTTCCCTTAGAAGTAGGAATACTCAATATAGCACTAAAATGTTCAGAACTTCTAAAATCGAACTCAGATTGCGACAAGAACTTAAAGATAAGTTAATTGAGCTATAAAATGAGATAATATAGTATAATTTACTATATAAAAATATATGAATTTTTATGAGTATATTTGGTATAAATAATAAGTATACCCGTAAATTATCTCTAAATTACGTAATTATATATATTTCGTTAAAATCATAAAATTAATTAAGAGAACATATCCTAAAAATAAAAAATATGTTAGAAACTTAATTATATGAGTGAAGTTATATATTTTTCACGTGTTATTTACATAGAATATATACTTATATACTAATTAAATAACTAAATCCTAATATATAATATCCATATTTAAGCAAATATTTAACAAAACTTATCCAAATGCATTAAAGCTTGCTGGATACTGTTGGAAAGTTACTGGATTTGTCGTGGCATGCTATGGACTCAAATTGTGATGAATCAAAATCTGATTCTCTAAGAATTGAACACCACATGCTAAGGAAAAAAATTGGACAACCATGCATTTATGGAGAGAAAACTTTAAAAATTTTTTTGCACCAGTATAAAAGCAAACATAGGACAAAAATTAAACACGTTAGGAACCTAGACATTTGAAGAAAATCAAAGTAAAAATTAAGGAAATCAAAACACTTTAGAAATAAATATACAAAATATAGAGGAAATTCGTGCTAGGATAGAACTCTAACTTAAACTAATTCTGCTATAAAACCCAGCCAACCCCATACGGTCCGCCCACTGCGCAGGCTGTCCAATAACCACCTAACTACCATCGACTATCGGAGCACCCAAGAACACCAAGGTCGATTTCCTGTCCTATTTTTCAATAATTTATAAAAAATAGTAAATCCACCCAGAAAATTATGAAAAAAATTATACTCAGGTTATTTTGAACATGCTTTTACGTGATATTTTTGTTTTTGAAAAATTTGTAATATGTAATATACTTTCTTAAGAAATTTACTGTTCATTCGAATTTAGAATTGTAAAATAAATATACTAAATGATATCGTTTCTAGCTGAAAATTTTTTTGTAGGATGTGTATGATATTTATATAATTGCTATGTAGCCTAAATTTTGATTTGAATATTTTTAATATTTATTGCATTTTTTGGCCTAAAAATAGCTTAAAAATAAGCTGAAATTATGAGTTAAATAGGAAATTATGAAATTAATTGATGAAATGGACATGTATTGATCCCTAATGAATAATAATAGTATTGAGTCAGATTGAAATTAATTTGATGTAAAAAGAATCATAATTGGGTAATTTATAATAATTTAAGGGTAAAATTGTAAATGCAAATATATAAGCGATAGGTCAGAAAATTGAAACCAAGTGATAAATGAATTCCCCATATTTTTAGGAGTCTATAGAAATTTTCAGAGGAATTATTTGGTAACCTGAACTATTTATTACGAATTTACTAAGTAAAATAGCTTAATTTACAAGTCGGGGTGTATTTCTAATATTAATAAGCTAAAATGAATTAAATAGTTAAATAAAAACTATATATACGATTGCTCATCAGATTGGATTAAATGAATAATTTTATTATATTTATTAATATTTTTTAATCGAAATACATTTTAGGTATATTAGAGTTGAATAATATTGTAATGATATATGGACAAATTAGGTAAAATACAATTTAATAATGTAAATTACGTATAATACGATCATATTTATATAATTACATATAACTATATTAAAAACTCGAACTACCCGTTAAAAATCCTCTCTAGAAATAAGATTCGTAAAACGTGTCATTAGGTTTATACGAACCTACCGATACTAATTTTGTTAAAATTGGATAACTTTAAGTAATTTAACCTACAATTTTATTATATTCAAGAATGTACGTATTTCGACAACCTTATCGGAATTAAAACGTGAATCAATAAATTAAAAGTAAGTTTCAATATAATCGAAACAATATATAATATATAATAGTATATATGATGTACAGTATAAACAATTAATAACTTACTTCAATATGTAATGATAATACGATTATATAATATGGAAATAGTAATAATAATAATAATAATATAGATCTATAATCGTTTTAGATTAAACCCTAATGTTTTTGTAATTATTACGAAAATTAAATTTGGGTCTTTTGTGTAAATAGAATCTTCAAGTACAAAAACAGTTGACGATTCGAGTCAGCATTAGTGAACGTCTAAACAAGTAAGTTAGGATTGTGGTTTCACCGCTTGTTGGGATATTGTTTAAAGTATCTAGAGACCTAAGAATACTTCTAGCTATGTTTGTAGTTAGTTGATTGTGCGCATGCTGTATGTGTGGATGATACTTAGTTATGACAGGAGTTCAACTCTTTGGTGTGCTGTTCTGCAGGTTTGCTTTAATTTTGTATTGTATGAACTTGTCGGCCACCCTTAATTAAAACTAACGTTTATTCAACTAAAATGAAACTAGACATGCATAATACCCATTAGGGAAAACGATTAAGAGTGTCAGGCCAAATACTAACTTCCTTCGATAAAGATAGCTAAAATAGTCCTTTCCCTATCCTTAGTCGAACTAAGTGACAGGCGAAGAGATAGTGACAAGGTTGGGGGCCGTGGTTCGGAGGCGATCATGAGAGGAGGGTGTTCTCTATTGCACAAGCTTGAGTTTAGTCTGATTTGAGTTGCGATGAAACTCCTCAATCTGGGTTGAAGCAGATGTAATTTCTCTAACCTCACAATGGACTGGATAACATTATGCGATGTTTTATTTGATTGATTGCATTGCATTTCATCATAATTATTAACCTTATTTGTGTTTGTACAATACTCTTCTGACTTCGTCCCACTTACTGAGCCAATTGTGCTAACATCCTTATAGACTCTTTTGCGAGTGTTGAGTGAGGTTATGATGTTCAGATACCACAATTCCCAAGTTAGTGTGCTTCTGTTTAGGAAAGTGAGGCTCGAGGAATCAACTAAACCTAGGTTTTTGACTTTGTTTTTAAGTTTTTGAGGAAACTAATTGGGAATTTCTTAGGAACCCACGTGGTTTTTAATAAACTCTAATTATAAACTTTACCTTTGGATATAAAATGTTTGTATAAATACTGTTGTGGTACTAGACAACAAGTTGTAAAGAATAGGTATTTTGTAAAAGCTCTACCCAAGTTTGGTTATTAACAGGTGTCGGAACAGACATTTCAAGCTGGTTGAGTTATATGCCTTGCGTAAACTGTATTTACGATAGAAACTGTGAGGTCAGCTTCAATTTTAGATTAGTTTATACGACGGGACTGTTATCACTCTTCCTATTTAGGACGTGACATATATTACAAATATTTATATGGCCCAATTAGAATAAGTCTTAGGTTACTAGAAATTACAAAAAGGATTCTTGCCTAAAAAGGAAAAGTACATATTTTATAGGGGCAATTCGGTAAACAAGACGAAAGGAATATTCTTATAGAGGACAGTACGAATGTTAGAAGGTAAGATATGTATTCATTTCTTAATCTGATGGTCCAAATGGTACTAGGTACTAAGCAGAGCTGATCAAGTTGGTTGCTCGGTAGGTCGACATTTTCGGGAAATAGAGAGTATGCGCTTGGTAAGTGGGGGCTCGACATCTCGAGCTTAATAGCTGGTAGGAGCATTGTTCAACTTTGGTTGGGTTCGACAGTGTTAGTGGCTTCTTTCTCTTCTACTTGTAAGATTGTAAACAATTTGAAGGAGCATGGAAGATATGCCAAGTTGGCTTGGATGAACTGCTCCTCTTCAAGAGTAAGTTGCTTCTCAACAACTTAGCATACTAGGGAAACAAAGCCATGTGCTCGAGATCATGTAATCGACCCTTGATTCCTATTAGTTAAAGCCTGCTCTTCAAACCAGTCTAATGCCTTCCCATAATCTACACGATACATCGACACAACCTTTGGAGTCCCCAGTACATTAGAGGTGTTTGTTGGGCTTAGTTTTTCCTTCCTGGTTTTTTTTTGTAAATTAATTTTCTCTAAACGGATTAATATTAAACTTTACCCATTTAATACTGACCTTTGACTAAGGTTTAAAGAAAATCGGTTTATTTTGAAAACGTATTGAAGTCGCCACTCAATCAGGGTTAGGAAAAAAAGTTAAGTTATAACTACTTAGGTAAACTGATTATAACTTAGCTACTAGTCTAACGATGAAACCAATTTTGTAAAATGGTTTTATAACAAAAGATTTAGATCTAGGGGTTATGATCTTTAAACCTTTATGGGTACCATTAACTTTCGAATTTTACCCTTAACCTTAAAAGTCACATTTCAATTTTATAAAATAGAACTTAGATTATTTACCTAAATTAGATAACTTAAATAATCTAAACTAAAAAAGGAAAATTAGGTTTTTTTATTTTTTGCTGTCACCCTGTAGGTGTTTATGTATTCGTTATTTAGGATAAGACATACGTAATTCTTTTTTGTAAAACTCTAGTGGGTTAGGTTTTTTTTTTTTTAATTTGAAAATACGTTGTATTTATGTTTTTAATCCAATTTAGTTTATTTAAGAAAATTTCTAAAAAAGGTCCTAAATTGGAACTTTTATTTGAAAAATTCTAAAATGACCTAATTTGGAAAGGGTCCATTTATTTATAATTTCTTTTGAAAACTCGATTTTTCTAAGTGTAAAAAAAAAAAACGATTTTTACTAACCTATCTACTTATCTTCATTTTTATTTTTATTATATTATCTTATTTATTTATTACTTAGTTTATCTATAAAATATAAACTACTCTTTTTTTTTTCTTTTTGTTCTTCTTCTCTTCTTTTTTTTTTCTTTCTCCTTCTTCCTTCCTTTTTTTTTCAATTATAAGTAATACATAAAAATAAAATAAAATAAAATAAAAACAAACAAGAAATAAAAAAAAATGTAAACCGGGTTGAGCTTGGGGTTAACTTCGATCAGCTTGTACAACTCGGATCGGCTCAAAAAGTCGAATTGGAGTATCTTACCTTGAGTTTTTGGGTGTGAGAATTCCGATGGTGGTGGTGGTTTTTGCCTAAAGCTGCCTGGAGGTGATTATTCTAGAGAGAGAAAGGGGTTAGACTAGAGAGAGAAAACTTTGATTTGCTTACCTATAATGTTTTTAAGCTTATATTATGTGTTCTTGTGTATTTCCCGACCCTTATTTATAGTAAACGAAGTTTGAATAAGCTTGGAAAGGTCATTAATGGAGAAATCAGCCATGAATGGAGATGCTACATTTTTAGTCTTTTTCTCATTTTTGGAGCCATTTTAATACTGAATTTTCACCATCGGTTTTATTTTTTTTGTAAATTTCTTATTTTTTGTGCTTTTTCTTATTTTTTTTATTTTTTGTATTTTTCTAAATTTCTTTTATTTTCTATTTCTTGTATTTTTCCTGACTTAGGACTCTTTATCCTATTGAAATGAAATAAAATAAAATAAACGAGACAAAAATCAGGTATCTATAGCTGTTCCTCTTTATGGTAAAATTTGAATAAAATTTTACCATAAAGACAAAAGAAACACTATTTTCACCCTAGGGATGACTTTATCCTAAGGAGCGCCTTAACTAGCTATCATAGGTTTAATCCATAGGGATTTAGTTAAAGAGAGAGAAGTCGGTCTAAGAGTTGAAAAGAAGAATTAAAACTTGGTTGTACCTTTTAGGGGTTACTAGCCTAGGCGGGAGCGTCTCTAGGGAATTAATAATCCTAAGTTGAGATCGATCTATCTGGTCATTGCTTTTTAGGCTCACTAACCTAGGTGGGAGCGTCTCTTGGGAACTAACAACCCTAAGCTAGGATCAATCTGAAAGACCTGATTGTACCTCTCTAGGCTCATTAACTTAGGCGGGAGCGTCTTTGGGGGACTAATAACCCTAATCTAGGATTGATTTGATGAACCTGTTCGTGCTTCTCTAGGCTTATTAACCTAAGCGAGAGTGTTTCCCAAGAACTAGCAACCCTAAGTTGGGATCAATTTGAAAAACTTAATCATGTCTCTTTAGGCTCACTAACCTAGGTGGGAGCGTCTCTGGGGAACTAGTATTCCTAAGTTGAGGTCGATTTAAAAAACCTAGTCGTGCCTCTCTAGGCTTACTAGCCTAGGTAAAAGTGCATCTCGGGGACTAGCATCCTTAAGCTGAGGTTGATTTAGAAAACCTAGTTGTACCTCTCTAAGCTCACTAACCTGAACGGAAGTGTCTCTCGGAGATTAGAAACCCTAAGTTAGGATCAATCCGAAGAACCTAGTTATGCCTCTTTAGGTTCACTAACCTAGGTAGGAACATCTCTAGGGGGTTAATAACCTTAAATTGGGATTTATTTGAAGAACCCGGTCACGCCTTTCTAGGTTCACTAACCAATGCGGGAGCATCTCTCAAGGACTAGCAACCCTAAGCTGGACTTAATGAAGTACCCTATGGGCTTGCTAAATGGATTTGATAAAGAGAAGCGCCCTACGGACTCGCTAAGAGAACTTGGTGAACAGAAGTGCCCTATAGGCTTACTAAAGGAACTTTGAAAAGAGACTAAGTTAAGATCTTGCCTTCAAAGACTGGTTAAGCACCAAAATGCAAAAGGTAAATGCCTTATGGGATGAGTAAAAACTGGTCATAGTCTAAATGCAAATGCAATGTTAAAAAAATTAGTGTGCTAATATCGTGTGGAAGTACTTACCTAGTCTTTATTGGTAGCACCCAAACTGTCAAACCTTTCGTGGAAAGTCTTATCAAAATTAACTAACTCATTCTATGATCCTTTGTTGTCGACCCAACTGATTTTGATATGGAACCTCTAAGACTCTGCTAGCACTTTTTAGAGATATCATAGAAGCACTACCTACTATTTTTGTCTTTCCAAAACCTTTATGAATTAAAGCCCTTGTTTTCGACTAATAAATATCTGCTGTAAGGTGATTACTTATTTGGATTTCACACTTTTTTGAAAAATAAACAATAAAACTTCCCATTGAGGGGGATCAATTTGTAATAAAGTATTTTAAAGAGTTTTGTTAATTACCAATGTCCTAGATCTCACTTCTTAACTTCTCTTATATTTTCAATGTATGGGTTCGATTAAATGGAGTACGGGGAGTTGGACCTGTCAATTGAGAGGGTGATTCTTCTAATGGTGACAACGGTTAAGGATACCAACTTTAGTTGCAAATAATGAAAATTAGACCATAATGACATTCAAAATGATTGGTATTTTCGTGTTTTGAGCAAAATTTTCCATTAACTTCTCATAGGTAATACAACTTTACAACATCAGCATTTATCGGGTCTCTTAATTTTGAACCATCTATTTGAGACAAAATTAAAGCCCCTCCTAGTAATACCCGCTTTACGACATAAGGGCCCCTATAATTGGGAGGAAATTTCCCTCTAAAGTCTTGTACATTGGGGAGAGCCTTTCTTAGCACCATATCACCCTCTTTAAAGTTTCAACGTCGTACCCTTTTGTTAAAAGCCCGAGTCATTCTTTATTGATAACACTGATTATGGCACAAAGCTGTCAATCTCCTTTCGTCAATCAAATTCAACTATTCAATGCATTTCTTTACCCAACCGGCTTCGCTCAATTAGGTTTTTGATAGTACTCGGGATTTCAACCTCTATTAGTAACACCGCTTCAGTACTATATACTAAAGAGTAAGGAGTTGTCCCAATCAATGTTTTGATGGAAGTTCAATAGGCTATAAGTATGAATGGCAACATCTCATGTTAGTCCTTATATGTAACAACCATTTTTTTTATGATTCTTTTAAGGCTTTTATTAGCTGCTTCAACGGCTCCATTCATTTGGGGTCCATAAGGAGTAGAGTTCCTGTGAATGATCCTGAACTGTCAGCATAACTCTAACATAAGCTTATTGTTGAGATTAGTGCTATTGTCAGTAATGATCATCTATAGAGTCTCATATCGGGCCAAGAAATCTCTCTTGATGAACTTAACAACGAACCCTTTAGTAATGCTTGAGTAAGACGAGGCCTCAACCCATTTGCTGAAGTGGTTGATGGCAACTAGTATAAAGCGATGTCCATTGGATGCTTTTGGAGTAATTGGGCTGATGATATCTATTCCTTACATTAAGAAAGGCTACGATGCTAAGAGTGTATATAATTCTTGAGGTAGGGCGTTTATTTTGTTTGTATAAACTTCGCATAAGTGATAATGCTTGACATGTTTGATGCAATCGCCTTCTATTGTTGGCCAATAGTACCCTAACCTTATAATTTCCTTAGCCAACATATAACCGTTTATGTGAGGGCTACATACTCCTTCGTGTGCTTCTTTCATCAACATCCAAACCTCCTTGCCGTCTATACATCTTAAAAGTATACTGTCTGTTACGCCCCGAAGTCACAGAGTCGCAACAGTCCCGTCGTGTAAACCATTTTATGATAGTAACTGGCCTCACAGTGCCTATCATAGACGTGATCTACACAAGGCATTGACGACTCCTCGCTTTGAAGTAAACAGTTCGATTAATAATTATACTACAATTATGATAAGTATTACAATTTCTAATAAACATAGATAAGTATAAGTAAGTCCACAGAGCTTCCCAGGAAGTTTTACATAATCACCACAGTCTACTAATTTACAAAATAACTATCAGTCTTTAACCTTTAACTACAAGGTCAATCTAGTTACACATTATACTAGGTAACTTGATCCTCACACCCCTGGCTTCAAAAAGGACTAACCTCTGGATAATTGTAGGGCGGCATAGTACTTGAAGTGATCACAAATCAGAACCTGCAAAAGGATCTATAAGGGTATGAGCAACTACAGCTCAGTAAGTTGAATTGGAGACTCATGAATGCATTCAAGCATAAACAGGGTTATCAAACAATTATTTTCATGCAATGCATCAATAAAGTGTCATTGTATAACGTAGTCCAGTCCGTTGTGAAATCAGAGAAATTTCACCCGCTCTAATCCGGGTTGAGGAGTTACATGTTATGCAGTAGCTCACAACCAAACCTAGGCTTGTGCAATGGAGACCTCACTGCTCCCGCGACTACCTTCGAACCATTGACTTCACCCCCGCCGCGACCTCCTCTCCTGTCACTTAGTTCAACTGAGGATGAAGAAGGGACCATTTTGCAATCCTGTGCTATCCCTTTCGAAGGGGTTGGTATTTGGTTGGAGAGTCCTATGATCCCCTAACGGGTTGCAATGCATGACGTTTTTGGTTATTAGGGTCAACTAAGATTATATTCCGTTTGGGGTGTTCAAACAATTTCATATCAATTCAATCAGTCACAAATCACTCACAAAGCAAATTTCAGCACGAATTCAGATACATTAAACACATGCGTAAACTACTTATAATCACAAGCATATACAAGCCTAAGTCTCCGAGCACTACAAAACTAGTACTTTATTACAATAAGTAATAACCCAACTTACTTGAATTTGCTCGATCGCTCGATCCCTTAGTTGTGAGCTGATTTGTCTCTAGGTGTCCTATAATACAAATAGGTCTTTTTAGTACTTATATTTTATAGATTCTTATTCTAATTCATAATGTGACTCATTTTTCCCATATATGTCTATAACGTATTAATGATTCGTTGTACCCTATTTCGGGGTTCGAATTCTAAACTAGATTCTAGTTTTAATTTCTAAGTCCTAAATAGGCTTGAATCCCAATGTGACATTAATCACATTACGCTCGGGTATTCAATTATCCTATTGGGTCATAATTTGGTATTCTAAACTATTCGGTACACGCTAACCCTAATTGAGGTATCGAATTTATTCCCGATGTGTAAAAATCTTACATTTTGAGATATTTACTTAAAATTAAATATTATTTCAGATTTATTATTTTTCTGATTTCTATTATAATATTATCTAAATAACCCTATTTTTTTAGATTTAATAATTTGCACTTTCACATATTACTAATTTCTTATATTACTTACCTAATTTCCTTAATTAACCATACTTAATACCCAAAGGCTAGGATTAAGGTTCCACTTCAGATATTAACATCCCTAAACATCTAATTAAGATCCCAATCAGTAATTAACATCCTAATTACCTAATTAATCCTAAATCACTCAATTTTTTTCCATCATTTTAGGGCTAAAAATTAACTTAAAAATTTCAAAAATTAATTTTAAAAAAATGGCTTCATAGCACTGTTCTACATCATATGAGAATCCTATAGAAAAAAATTTGAGCTCCAAACTACACTCCTAAGCCTATTTATTTTTCGGTTTAATCATGCTCCGTTTTGAATAATTTGTTAAGGAACCTATATTTCCAGACATAATTAAACTAAATCAATATTTTTCCCTAAATCTACATACAATAAAACCTCAGAATAACAAGTTTCATAATTTTCTGAGCATAATAACTAATTTTACAAAATTATACAAAAATCGGGTGAATAAATGACTAATCGGTTCGAAGCTTTTTGGCCGTCCAAACCCGATCCAATGTTGTCGACCGGTCCAGGCGGTGGTTCTAGTGTAGGGTGGTGGTGGTAGTTCGGTCCCAAGTGGTGGTGAGTGGTGGTTTTAGTTCACTTGCCTAATCTGCACAGTTTTTTTTTTTATTTTCTGGATTTTCTCTCAATTCTTTTAGTGTTTCGATTTTTTTCAGATCCTAAACTGACCAAATGACTTCTAGAAATTTTTTCCTTATTTATAGACAATTGTAGTAATTAATATGCATTAATTTGATAAGATAAGACTTTGCCCCAATTCCTTGATTTTTGGCTTTTTGTCTGTCTAATTCTCATTGGATAATTTTTCTTTTTCTGATTTGAACCTGCCACGACCTGATCTTGGTTCAGCTTATCATCTTCTGATTTTTTCTGATTTTTCCATAATTATTTTATATTTTTCTTTAATTATTTGCTTAGTTTTCGGCCAATTTCGGTAATTACGCGTATTTTTATCTACACGTAAATACATGTGGGGTACACGTGAACATTCCTAATTATTATTTTGGTCATTCTAAAATTTTTAGTATACATATAATCTATCTCTAGTAATTTATTAGTTATTATATTACACTTTTCGCCTTTTCGGTAATTAGCAATTATTATGCTTAAAATTTGAAAATTTTATAGTCTCCTATTTTACTATTTATTTTCTTAAATTTAAGTTTACGGGGTCATTTTTACTAATATTTTTCTCAATAGTTTATAATTTGGATGTGATTGGATCCTTTAGCTGATCGCCCTAAACCTTGGGTTTTAAGCTCAAACTTACGGTTACTTGGCTTGGCTTTAGGGCTTACACTGTCAAAAGAATGCTGTTATAAAGTGGACTCGCTTATTAAGAATTGAGTAGTTAATCTTCTAATAATCCTTTTGTCCTTTTTATCGGCTTCTTCAGGGAATGTGCCTTATTGTAGGAACATTTTAACATCATGATACCACGAATTTTGGTCATTCATACCTTCAATTGCTAAACAAAAGGCAGGCTTATCTTCAATTTCAATAGTGAAGGGTTGAATCTTGACTCCACTAGATATCTAGATCATAGATGTTAGAGTGGCTAAGGCATCAGTAGATTGATTTTGAGTCTTGGTATGTGATTGAAGGTAATTTCTTTGAATTTCTCCATCAATTCAGTTAAGTGCCGGTGATAAGGTACCAATTTAGAATCCTTTGTCTTGTATTCTCCTCGAGCTTGGCCGATAATGAGTATAGAGTCTTCATACACTTCTAATTCTTGGATATCCTTATCTATGGCCATTTTGAGTCCTATGATACATGCTTCGTATTCAGTAATATTATTAGTGTATGGGAAAACAAGTCTTACAGCTACAGGGTATTAAGTACCTTCAAGGGATATTAGTATTACCTTAATTCTACATTTGGACACATTAGCTGACCCATCGAAGAATATCTTCTACTTCGGTGGTTCATCATCTTCTCCTTCATCAGAACTTCCCTCAACTACTAAGATATCCTCATTTGGGAAATTGACTTATTCCTGTTGAGGGGTACTATCAAAGGGATTTTCTGCTAATTAATCTATTAGAGCTTGCCCTTTGATTGAATTCTGGTTCACATATGTAATGTTGAACTTTGATAGTAACATTTGCCACTTTGAAATTCTACCAATTAGGGTCGGTTTGTCTGCCAAGTACTTTAGGAGATCATACCGAGTCAGCAATTCAACTTAGTAATAGAGTATGTATTGTTTGAGCTAATGCATTACCCAGACCAAAGCATAGCAAGTTCTTTCAATTTTTAAATATTTTTATGCCCCTTCAGTAAATTTCTTACTCAAGCAATATACAACCCATTCTTTTCCTTTCTCGTCTTTTTGGTCAAGCATGCACCCCATGGATTTTGGTAATATTGTTAGGTATAGAAATAAAGGCTTCTTAGGTTGTGGAGCTACTAAAATTGGAGGATTCATGAGGTAGTCTTGATCATTATAAAGGCTTGCTTATACTCTTTATCCTAATTGATCTTGGCGTTCTTTTTCAACAACTTAAACAAAGGATGGCACTTGTTCGTGAGTTGAGATGTGAACCGAGCTATATAATTTAAACAACCTAACAAGCCTCTGATTTCTTTGAGTGGGCATGGAGGGGACAAGTCAACTATTGCTTTGACTTTGTCAGGGTTTACTTTGATGCCCCTTTGGCTGATTATAAAACCCAATAATTTCCCTAAAGTCACTCTGAATGTACACTTCTCTGGGTTGAGCTTCAATTGGAATTTTCTCAACCTATCAAACAATTTCCTTAGATTATCCACATGATTTTCTTTTTCCTTGGACTTTGTAATCATATCATGAACATATACTTCAACTTCTTTGTGCATTATGTCATGAAAGATTGTTACCATGGCCCCTTGATAAGTTGCTTTGGTATTTTTAAGTCCGAAAGACATTACTTTGTAGTAAAATGTGCCCCAAGTTGTAATAAATGTTGTCTTGGCCTTATCTTCTTCGAACATTCAAATTTAATTGTATCCGGAGAATCTATTCATGAAAGAGAAAAGATGGTTTTTCGGCTGTGTTATCGACTAAGACACCAATATGGGGTAAAGAGAAATTATCTTTAGGGGTTGCTTAATTAAGATCTTGAAAATCCATGCATACTTTGACTTTTCCATTCTTCTTCATTACTAGCACTATGTTGGCTACCCATTCGGGATAATCGGATACCTCAATGAAACTAACCTCTTGTAATTTTCTAATTACTTCCTTAATCTTCAACAGGACATCTGGTCAGAACCTTCTTAACTTTCGTTTCTTAGGTTTGATATCCTCTTGTGTTAGTAAGCAATGGACCACGATCGATGGATCTAATCTAGGCATATCTTCATAAGACCATGCAAACACATCTTAGTGTTCAAATAGTAATACGATCATTTCAACCTTTTGTTCTTCTTTCAAATTCCCTCCAATTTTCAATGTTTTGGTGTTGTCATCAGTCTTAACATTAATCATCTCAATTGGCTTGTCAATGGAAATTTTACTCATTTCATGTTTTTGCTAGCTTTTTTACATGTCACTGTGGTCATTAACATCACTCCTGACAACTAACCCAGTAGGGCTAGAGGTGATATCAATATTTTTATCATCTATCTATGCGAGGTATCCATAGCCTTTATTCAGAACTTTAGATTTGGGAAAAAGAAAGGTATGTAAAAGAAAGAGTGTAAGTAAGGAAGAAGTGGAGAGAAAAGAGACTAATTCTTATTTAGAGAAAGTTTCTTTTGAGTGCAATTATTTGTAGAATAAAGGTAATTTATTACAAAACTCTATAAAATACTGGATTGTAATTCATCCTTTACCTTAAGGAAGACTTATTGCTATTCATAGGGATGGAGAACCAATTATTCAAGTGCTGGGACTTATTGGATGGATCAGTTATTTTATTTTTGCTGGAAGTGTTCTCTTTGGCAGGCTCTGAATTTTGGACATCGGCCTAGATGAAAGTTTTCTGACAATGGTGGGAAGGTTATTAGGATGTGATATAACCTATCACCTTTTCTGCCCCTAGCTTACATTCTTTACAACTTTTCTATCAAAGTTGGGATGTAGCCTAGCCCATAGGTTTTAGACTAGCCCTTTTTGAAGTTTGGCCTCTCATCTTTCTCTCGATCAGTAATTATGTACACCTCTTCAAACATTTGGAGCCTAAAGTTTTCTTGCTCCTCAGTGCTAATATAGGGTATGGCAGTTTCTTTATAAATTTTGTAATCCTGGTCACCTAGAATCATGATGACTTAGCCATTGAAGATGAACTTAACCTTCTGGTGAATACTCGAAGGTATGACCCTTGTTAAGTGTATCCAAGGCCTTCCTAATAACAAGTTGAAGGTCTTTGGGATGTCCAAAACTTAGAATCGGATGTTGAATATTTGTAGGCTGATATCAACTAGTAACTTGATCTCTCCTATAATTTCTCTTATAGATTTATCAAAAGCCCTGACTGTTGTTGAACTTGGCTTAATGACGGTTGTGTTAATGCCCAATAGATCCAGGTTGGCTAGAGGGTAGACATTTAAGGGTGACCCATTGTCAATGAGGACTCTTGTTGTGATGATGTTGTTTACCCTCACTATTATGAATAGAGGCTTGATATACCGGTTACCTTCTTCGCTCAGTTTCTCAGTAGAGTAAGAAATTTGATCCGTTGTAAGGATAGAGTTGGTGATAGACCCTATTCTTTTAGTCGGTATTCCACGAGGGACCTTGACTTTCCTCAATTTTTTGAACAAAGTTTCCCAATGCAGTTTTGATGCCATTAATAAACTCATGAGGGATATTTATGTTGGAGTCTTAGCGAGCTAATCCATTACTTTATATTCATTAGACTTGATTATCTTAGTGAAGGCAGACAATCTTTCTTCATGTTTAATTGATTCATTGTTTAGTCTTTCAAGTACAACCTTCTTTTTTAAGTCTTCCCTTAGATTGTAACCTACAAATGAGCTCGATTGCCCTTGTTTTACTACTTGATAGTTGATAGGGGCAATTTTATAACTTTTAGGGGCTAAAGGTATGTAGAAGGTGTAGCTTTTAGTCTATGGAACTTGTTTCTCCTCTTGCTTGTAGAATCTATAGACCCGGGGCTCTCAGTTGGAATCGATTATGTTGATGGTAGGATTTGAATTATCAAATATCATATTGATGATGGGCCTATGGTTAGGTGGGGGATTGTTGTTGATGTTTGGAGTGGGAGACTCTACAAAATCCAGCTGGATTGTGCCTTCGTCAATTGAGTCTTGAATTTTGTTCCTTAACCTCTATCACGAGTTAGTTGAATGGCCCACTTACCCTAGGTGATACTAATACCTTACATTGGGATCAAAGAATCTTACCTTGTACCTTTCATTGGAAGCCTTATAATGGAGCAAATTATCCTTTCTTAGTTTTTCAAGTATTTGATTGAGTGGAATGGGTATTTCGGCAAACTACCAAGGGCCTTATTGACTTATGGTTGGCTTTTATATTATTGTTGAGCTAGCGGAGGATTTGCCTTGAAAGAAACTTGAGCATTAGGCTTAGTATTCGAATTGACCATGCTAACAATAGCTTCTCTGGGTTTACTGGTGGTGGGTTTAGTAGAAGGTGGTCTTCTGTCTGATGGTTCTTGTAACTTATCGAAGGAGATCGTACTTTCAATTCGATACTCTACTTGATAGGGATCAAGGACCGATTACACGGTCTCAAGCCCAAGGGCTCTCTTAGGTAGTCCACTGAGCTGTTTGAGGTAAGTTAAGTGCTAAGGAACATTGCTTGCCCCAATCTAATCTGATTTGCTGAGTTACTTTGCTCTTCATGCCATCCAAGATGTTGCTAAGCTAATCAACCAGTATGCCGAACTGAACCCTCTACTAAACCGTAGTCCAAGCGCCAAATCTAAATGCAACAATCTCCATTGTGCTGAGGCCGAGCAAAACTATCAGGAGTAGACTATCCAAGGCAAACCCCAATGTGAGTCATCCCTGAACCAACCACTATCTAGCCCCTTCTGACGCCGAACAGGCTTGAACCAAGGTCTACCTCTACTCGAACCACAATACTGTCAGAATCATAGTAAAAACACGTACGTACAGTCCATTCTAACAAAAGATGTTTGCGTTCCTTCTTTTGTACGATTTCATATATTTCTTGTAAAATATTCTCTTTTGTTTTTAGTAAATAAGGACCATTCTTTTGTAACTTTTGTAACTTAGGATTTGCCCTAACGGGATGATATAAATATCATCATACTGTAAAAGTTGAAATCATATAAGAATATAGAGAATATATTGAACTTTTTACTCTCTTGAGCTAAGTGTCCCTCTTACTCTTGAGTTACTCTTATCTAGCCCTTCTGAGCGTGGACTAGTGGCGAGTGACCTTCGGCTATATTTGTGTGTCATATCAAGTGTAACTTGAGCTCGTGTGAGGTGTTGGTGCGTCATATCCTTAGTCGATGCACGTGAACCTCTTACTCAACCTTCGACTATCATTTACTTTTCAAGACATCTTACGACTTGGACCTACCCCTTTGGTTACACGTAATATTAGGTTTACGTGTTCATCCACAAGTCCGTATCACTGTTGCTGCTACTTCTGCAAAACTGGAAGAGGTTTGCCCAATCAGGTGAGAGAAATAGGGTCTCTTAAGAGTGTTAATAAAAGTTAAAGTTAGCACTTTCTCAGTTACAACAGTAGATATCCTTGTAGTTAGGGACCTTTACCTTTGGGCGTATTCTTTAAAAGACTCATTGTGCTTCTTCCTTGGGATAACTAAATCCATCATCATCGACGCCACTTCAACATTGAACCTATATTGGTCATAAAATGCCTTAGCCAACTTTTCCCATGTGTTTATCCTGTTTAGGTCTGATTAGGTATACCAGGTCAAAGTAGGGCTTGTCAGTTTGGACCATGAGCTGCTCATATTGCACATACTTGCCCATTTTACGTACATACAGCCTGGTATGTAGTTGAGGACACCTAGTTCAATTATATTTCTCAAAGTTAGGTACTTTAAACTTCTTTGGGAAGCTTCTATAGTCATAAGCAAAAAAATCCGTTATATCAGCCTGCTCGAATCCATCATACTCTTCGAGCATTTTCATCTTTTCAGTGATTTGTTGAGTCGGTTGCTTCTCAAGCTCTTTTAGCTTATCTTGATCAGTTTCGGGCTTTGGGTTGACAGGAAACGAGTAAGTGTTCGACTCGAAAGTCGGGTTGACCTTCAAATAGACCCCCTCTGTCTCAAAGGATTCAAAGGCTTGATTGATTTTGGGGTAAGCTTCTTCTGCTTCGAGGGGTTGGGCTTCAGCATTCTTTTCGTATCGGGCTTTGGAGCTTTGTTCATTTGATGGAGTTGTGGACTTGAGTAAGGTGATGCTATTAGTAAGGAAGTTCGGTTGATCAACAATCTTCCCCACTGTTCGTTCCAAAGAATGGAACCTTAGCTCAGTAGGATCAACAATTTCGGGGTTAATGCTGTTATTGTTGGTGTTAATATCATCATTTCCTTGGCTGGCCATTTTGGTTTGTGAGCGGGTTTGGATAAGATTTCTTTAGAAGGTTTGACGCTTGGGAGCTATCTTGGTGACCTATTTAAGACCACTTCTTAACAAGTTAATGCACAAATATTTTTAAAAGAGATGAACGAAAAACAAAGAAATGTATGGCATATGGATGCAAAGAAATAGAATCAATGAATAACCAGCAAGATGGTAATTTTTATTTTTGTAGTTTTTAGAGTTCCCTTTTACATTATTTTAAAAAGAAAATAAATTTAAGAAGATCATTCTAAATGTTCTTCTGGTGATTGGTAGGCATTCCCTTTTTCTACTTATTGGATCTCGTCGGCACTTCCTTCCTTTCTTCTGATATGGGCTCTTCTATTTCTTTAAGTTCTGTAAGCCTTTTCTAAGTCATCCTTAACCAATGTTCTAAGGCCCAGGAACATTGTCTTGATTCCTAAAAGAGATTCTCCTACATGTCCTGCTCTTCATAGATTACTTTTATACGAGCTTGTACTTGGTCCATATAGGTCTTGACCTTGAGATCTGGTTTAGCTGGTATGGGTTAAATGACCTCTGGTGCTCAATACTAGATCTCCCTTGACTTATGGAGCTAATCGTACAAATATTTTTTAGTAACCTGGTGCTTGTTTACTTCTCCTAGCCACTCTCATAAATTGATGTTTAGGCTGACAGTTCTTGTTTCCCATAACTGTTTGATTGCTCTGAGTTTGGACATCTTTTATATTAACGAAATCTAAAGATTCTCATAATCTAAGGTAATGATATCTATCGAAGGCCTATAGACTATATCTTGGATGCTTCCGAATTGTTTGATCATATTACTAGGGTAATAGCCTGTGCATAATTCTATCCTAATCAGGGGTATTGCTTGATAATTACTGCAAACTAGGATTATCCTTTTAAAGTTGCTCCATCTTGCTGTCCATAAGATATCAATGATTTGGAAGTTTCTTAATACTTTTACCCAGTATTAAGTGGATTTCCCTTTTGGGAGATGGACCTTATTGACAAAAGAATCAATCGGATCAATATTATGAGCAAACTTTCCTCAGATTAGATCAAGCCCATAACATTTCATGTGGGTCACGGACCATACTATTAGTAATGCCATGTTGGTGTTCCGTACGCCATTATTCTTTTCTTTCAAAATATTAAGGCTTCTGATCTGTTATATGAAGAGGGTCGAGACATATGATTTGCCTTCAAGAAATTGGCTCACCAACTCAAGGACTTTGAAATGAATGAGAAACTTCCCATTAAGGAATAGGAGAATCCCAAATGCAGCTAAGATAAAAGCTTTTATTTTATTCTATTCCCAATTTTTTAGATTTCCATAGAAGATGTCTCATTGGTTGGATCTAGGCTCAATGGCGAACTAAGCTTTTAAGTCTTCTAATTTGATGCAATTCCAATTACAGCTTTTGAGGGCTTTGTTCTCTTCAGCTTTTTTGATTCCCAGGAATCTTGAAAAGGCATTTATCAAGTCCATTTCCAAATTTGAGGTGTATATATTTTCCAAAGAAGGGGCTTGAAGTAATTAGGTGTACTCTTTAAGTGTTAGGCTAATTAGATGAGGCTCAACTCGAAAAGCTACTTCCTCGGGTTCCTAAAACTTGGTCAGAACCCTAATCAAATTAATCTCTATTTTTACTTTAGGAAGTGATATAATGGGCCCGATTTTGCTGACGATGGTCTCTTGTTCCTTTGGATTGAAGTGTTGAAACCATTAGTCTAGAACGAGCTTAAGGCTGATGGGCTCACCAAAGAACTTTTCCTTAAAGTAGATAGAGTTGGATGAACGGGCTATTTCATAATCTGAATTACAAAAGAAAAATGTGTTACAAGATTGATCGACTGTTGTTTAAAAGAAACAAAACTTATTTACAACAATTCTATATTTACAACATATTTATAAGGAGAATTAAGGAAACTCTAAACTATTATATATTTTCATTCCCATCCTGCTTGATTATCTGTTGATCCTAGATGTCATGAATGCATAAAGGGTGGGTTTTATAAGTCCTTAAGCTCGTGTGACCTCACTTATTAATACTGACCTTCGACTAGGGTTTAAAAAAAATTAGTTGATTTTGAAAATGTATTGAGTCGCCCCTCGACTGAGGTTAGGAAAAATGGTTAAGTTATAACTAATTAGGTGGATTGATTATAACTTAAACAGTGGTCTAACGATGAAACCAATTTTGTAAAATAGTTTTATAACAAGAGATCTAGATCCAAGGGTTATGATCTTTATATCCTTACAGGTACTATTAACTTTCTAATTTTAACTTTAATCTTAAAAGTCACCTTTTAATTTTATAAAACAGAACTTCTATTATTTATTTAAATTGGATAACTTGAATAATCTAAACTAAAAAAGGAAAATTAGGTTTTTTTATTTTTTGTCATCGCCTTGTAGGTACCTATGTACCCACTATTTGGGATTAGATGTATGTAGTTCTTTTTTGCAAAACTTTAGTGGGTTGGGTTTTTTTTTTTCATTTGAAAATATGTTGGATTTGCATTTTTAATCCAATTTAGTTTATTTAAGAAAATTTCTAAAAAAAATCTTAAATTGGAACTTTTATTTGAAAAATTCTAAAGTGCCTTAATTTAGAAAGGGTCAATTTATTTATAATTTCATTTGAAAACTTAATTTTTTTAAGTGTCAAAAAACGATTTTTATTAACCTATTTACTTATCTTCATTTTTATTTTTATTTTTATTATATTATCTTATATATTTATTATTTATTTTATCTATAAAATATAAACCACTCTTTTTTTTTTGTTTCTTTTTGTTCTTATTTTCTTCTTTTTTTTTTCTTTCTCCTTCTTCCTTCTTGTGTTTTTTTTCATTAACAAGTACATAAATAAATAAAATAAAATAAGAAATAAAAAAAATGCAGACCAGGTCAAGCTCGAGTTAGCTTGGAGGTTAGCTTGAGGTCAGCTTAGGTTGGCTCAATTAGCTCGGTTAACTTCGGTTAGCTCTAATTGGCTTGTATAACTTGGATCAGCTCAAAAAGTTGAATTGGAGTGTCTTACTTGGGGTTTTTGGGTGTTAGGATTTCAATGTTAGTGGTGGTTTTTATAGAAAACTATTGTGGAGGTGGCTATCTTAGAGAGAGAGAAAGGGGTCAGGTTAGAGAGAGAAAGTTTTGATTTACTTACCCAAAATATTTTAAAGCTTGTATTGTATGCTTTTATGTGTTTCTCGACTCTTATTTATACTAAACAAAACTTGAACAAGTTTGAAAAGGTCATTAATAGAGAAATTAGCCATAAATGGAGATGCCAGATTTTTAGTTTTTTTCTCCTCATTTTTTGAGCCATTTTAATATCGAATTTTGACAAAAATTGGGTCTTAATTTAAAGTATGCCAAGTGGACTACACGATTTCAGTGAAATCATATAATAAATTAGGTAAAAAATGATCCCAAACTAAGTATACAAGAATAGGAAATATGCTGGAATTAGGAATTGAAATCAAGAAGAAAACTAGAAGAAGAAAATCTAGACACATGTTGTATACGTGCTAGATGTGCTTAGCTGGCACGTGCATTGCACGCGCTTAGGTGAAAATTAAAAAGGTGGGCAATGTTGTACCTACCTGTTGAAAATCAAACAAGTCTGAAGGCCTTAGGTTGGATCCTACAAACCGGTTTAATCCTAGTTCGATCCCCGTCCACTCTCTTATATATATATATATATATTATATACATAATTAAAAAAATAAATAAACAAAACGAAAAACATTAGAGCATGACTCCTTAAAAAATTTTTTTCTTCCTCTATTTTTTTGTGCCTTTTGATTTTCTTTATTTATTTATTTTAATTTTTTTTGTAAATTTCTTATTTTTTTATACTTTTTTCTTATTTTTGTATTTTTTATATATTTTTCTAAATTTCTTATATTTTCTATCTTTTGCATTTTTCCTAACTTCAGACTCCTTATTATATTGAAATAAAATAAAACAAGTAAAAATCAGGTGTTTACAGTGTTCTATACTGTCATGGGCTAGCAAAACCTTTTAATGCTGCCGGAGAAGTTAGATAGAGATGCTATTTCTCATATTTGTTTGTACAAATCTAAATAAAGAACTGTTGTATATATATACTTTTGAAAAAAATATATATTAAGCTTTTATTGAATGTTAATATGTACTACAAGCTTTCTAACCGATAATATATTATATAATTCCTATCTTCTTCATAAATTATGCAAGGTAAAGTACTCTCATGTGTATTAAATCTTGTTTTTGTGGCAAGCGAAGTTTGTTTGTCACGGAGGAGTTTGATTGTATATAGCTTGTGATAATATTTTGCAGAGACTAATATAGTGTATTTTATAAGTAGTTAGAAAAAAAAGATATATACAGTAAATACACCTTTTATATATTTGAGATACGCTAAGGCACATTCAACATATGCTAATTTCACAACTTGTGGAATATTACCATGGGCCTTCCCTTATGCGATAGGTGTAATATTTTTCACCAGTTACATTTTTTTTTTAATGGTTTTCGTAAAAAGTGTCGTATTTGTTTAAAACTCTGATTTGGAACGTAAATTCAGAAAATGAAGCCCGTAACGGCCCAGCAGCAAGTCCTAAACGTCATACCCCGGCTCCCCGTTTCTTTCGTGTTCAACTGTTCATCTCCCATATTGCTCTGCAAGACCAGAGACACAACACAGCTGGTTCCCTACTCCCTGCTACACTGCACCTCTTCCGACATCGTTAGAATGCTCCCTTGAATCGCGCTTCTCTCACTACTACTCCTCCTCCTCCTCTCTCTCTCTCTCTCTCTCTCTCGCTCTCCCCTCCATATGTCCGGCAACGTACGCCGAGTGCGTTGCATTAAGGTACATTACTTTTACTCGTCTTCTACTTGTACTTCAATCTATCAGCAGAAACTAAATCCTCCTTATGCAGCCAAACCCTCTTCATCCTACTCATTCCATAGTTCTCCTACCTCTGTTTTGAATCATGGGTTTGATTATCTCTCTCAGTTTACCCCAAATGCTCAGAACCCTTATCTCAATCGCTACAACTTTATTAATTCCAATGAGCGGCGTAGAATCGTGCTTGGGTTTTCAAAATTAATCAAACTCGGTGAAGGGTGTCTTTTAAACGAATTTTGTAGTGGATTTAATCCTGTTTTGCTTGTAGAGATAATGAAACTATTGGGAAATAGAGGTTCTGCTTTTGCATTCTTTAAATTTGTATTTCACGATGATTCTGCATTTCAATTGGAAACATGTTGCATGGCTGCACATATTCTAGCAGCTGAAGACCTCCGGCATCTCGCACAAGATGTTGTGTCATGGGTTTTTGTTAGGGTGGGACCGTGGCGGAGTAAGGAAGTAGTGGACTTTATGTGGGAAAAGCATTCTGAATACGAGTCGGACTTCTCAGTCCTTGACACGCTTATGCGTGCTTTTCTGAATTTAGAAATGGGTCCGGAGGTGTTGGAGATTTTGAATAGGATGAGGGAGGCCAATGCCACGCCTAGTAGATCGGCCATGGCTATTCTTTTCAAGTTTTTGTTGAGAGTTGGTGATTATGGCAGTGTGTGGAAGTTGCTGAGAGATATGATAAGGGTAGGACCTCTACTTTCTAATTCAATATTCAATGTGTTGATTCTTGGTTTTTGTAGAAGGGGATGTGTTAGGACTGGAGAGAGTTTGTTAAATGTTATGGGAAAATTTGGTTGCCGACCTGATGTTTGCTCATACAACATTCTGATAAAGGCATACTGTAAGGGAGGTTGTGTCATGAAAGCACTTGATTGGATGCATCTGATGATTGAAATGGGCTGTTACCCGGATATTGTTACATTTAATACAGTCATTAATGCCCTGTGCAAAGAGGGGAATATGACAAAAGCAAGAAAACTATTTGACGGGATACAAGATACTGGTATATCACCCAATACTTACATATTTAATACTCTTATGAGTGGCTATGTTAAGGCAAGGGACATTAGTCAAGCTAACATGCTTTATGAGAAAATGAAGGGCATGGGTGTGCCTCCTGATTGCGTTACTTTCAACATTTTGGTGGCTGGTCATTACAAGTATGGGAAAGAAGAAGATGGTGATAGGCTATTGAAAGAATTGTACTTGTCTCGATTGCTTCAAGTTGATTCCTTTTATGATGTAGCGGTGGCAGGATTGTGTTGGGCTGGTCGTATGGATGAGGCTGTAGAATTTTTAAAAGATATTCTTGAGAAAGGAGTTTCTCCAAGCTTGTTCGCATTTAATTCGGTTCTTGCTGCTTATGGCAGGTTAGGAATGGAAGAGAGAATGTATGAAGTTTATGGGTTGATGGGAGATTTCGGTTTATCTCCTTCTTTATCCACTATTAGTTCCATGGTGATGGGATTGTGTACAAAAGCAAGATTGCAAGAAGCAAGAGCTCTTTTCTATGATGTGATAGGAAAGGGTTTTCCTGTTAACGAAGTTGCTTTTACTATTCTTTTGGATGGGTATTTTAAGAATGGATGTACTCAAGAGGCTCAGAACCTGTGGAAGGAGATAAAGTCTTCAGGTGCACTTCCTGATTCTATTTGTTATTCAGCTTTTATTGATGGACTTTCGAAAGCAGGTCTTATGGAGGAGGCATATGATGCGTTTCTTGAAATGTTTGATAAAGGGTTTGTGCCCAACAATTATGTCTATAACTCTTTGATTGGTGGTTTCTGTAACTCTGGCAACCTTGATGAAGCCCTCAAGCTGGAGAGACAGATGCAGCAAAGAGGTATTTCTCCAGACTTGTTTACTGCCAATACCATTATAAATGGATTTTGCAAACAGAGAATGCTGAAGTCAGCTGTAGATATGTATATGAATATGCAAAGGAGTGGATTATCTCCTGATATAGTTACTTACAACACACTGATTGGTGGATATTGCAAAGCTTTTGACTTGGCTGGTGCAGATGAATTTCTGAAGAAAATGTATGCAGGTGGGTGGAACCCAGATATCACGACATATAACATTAGAATTTATGGTTTTTGCCGTACTCGCAAGATGAATAGAGCTGTAATGGCATTGGATCAACTTGTTTCTGCTGGAATTGTCCCCAATACGGTAACATATAATACTATGATAAATGGTATCTGCTGGGACATACTGCATCGCGCATTAATAATTACTGCAAAACTGATAAAAATGGCTTTCATCCCAAATGTTGTTACAGTGAATGTACTGCTATCACACTTTTGCAAACAAGGTATGCCCGATAAAGCCATAATGTGGTTTCAGAAGCTGAGTGAAGTTTCCTTTGGATTTGATGAGATTTCAGCTAAGCTTGTAGAAAAAGCTGACCTCAAATTGCAACATGGTTATAGTTGCAGAGGAACATCTGAGAAGGCTCTCTTTCTGGATTTTTTGATGTACATGACATATGAATACATGCGGATGGAAAAAAGTTCCATCACAAACACGTCAGTATCTTCCTAGTTTCCAGTAATGGCTTGAATGCTTTGTCAGTTTTATAGTAAGGTTCTCACAGGTGATGCAATGCCAATTGTGATGCAACGACAGCTAGAGTATTTACAACATGATAATAGAAACATGAGGAGCTAATGGGAAAATGCGTATTATTGCTGGATGATTTGAGCAGAAAGATACTGTCCCAGGGAATTTGAATGGAAAGATTGAAGGTTAAGAAGACAAATGTGATGATATGCATAAATTTCTAATATTCTTCACTTGACAAAAGGAAGAGGATGTGCATGTGAAAAATGCTCGACCAAAATGGTATTCGGCTTGCGATGGATATAAACTCCTTCCCTATCTGTTTCACTAGAGCATTCATTTTGTGGAAGAAAGATCCTAGGGTGTGCAATTTCGCATTTTCAATAGCTGATGGGGATAGAACATTGGACCATGCTTGTCTCAAGGCATTTGGATTGCTTTTGGTGTGCAGAAAAGGCTCGTATCAACCCACTAAACCTCTCTTAAAGGTTTAAAAATTTCCCTGTTATTAACGAGCTTATTTTCCTGTTCAGAACTTTGATGAATTGTCTTTGCTATAACATCTGTTATCCATGCTCTGGACTTACATGCCTGACCTTACATGATGGAAGAATTAATTTGATTAGGAGCACAAACCAAATGCAAATTTGTTTGCCTGGTCAATGACAGTGGAAATTTGGGTGAGTATTTTATGCTTTATGCATAATTTTTTGTTTTGAATCTCTTTTACTGACTAAAGGGTTCTTTTTAATTTATTTTAGGCTGGCTTTTGAGCTTGCTGTGCATTTCCCAAGAGTATTCAAACAACATCTAGATGGAGGGTAAGAGATTTTCAGCCTAGAATGTCTCTTATATCATGAAATCCATTAAGTCCTTATTCTTGTTTTGATTTGATCTGATGCTTTCTAATTTTAACCTTGTTTTGATCTGAAGGTGATGGAGGTGGTGTATAGAAGATGAAAGGAAGTAGAAGGATATGATCAATAATTAGTTTGATAAGATAAAATGCCCGAAGTTGACACTTTGAGAATGATAAGAGTAAGGAATTGCAAAGATGCAGGTGAAAGTTTTATTGCTCAAAAGTTTGATCTCAAATTACATTGGTTAAGGTTAGCACCATAGTCATTTAATTTAAAAGCTTAAACTCATAGATTTAGTGTGGACTTTATATTCATTACTTGATAGTTGAAACTCCTCACTTGTGGGTTAAATTTTTTATTATAGCCCATATAGTAAATAACATATTAAATGGGAGGTGAATTGATGATGTGAGGATTCAAACTCATAACCTTTTACCTTGATATCTATGTTGAGTTTAACTCTACAATCAATTGATCTAAATGTTTATGCATGTGGATATGGCATAAGCTTTATGTTTATTTTCTAATATTTCCTTTTACTTGTAGGTTGAGACTTTGACCGATTCCCATTTAGTGGACGAATTAATTATTATAGGATAAAATGACAGTGTAGGGGGTTGATCTCATGAGCTCTCAACTTTGATACCATATTAAGGTTAGCACAATCATCTAATCTAAAAGGTTAAGCTTATGGATTAGGTTAAGACTTTATATTTATTACTTGATAACCTTAATATCTCTTATTTATAGGGGTGACTATAAAGTTGGAAAATAGTTGGATTAGCAACAACATACGATAGGAATGTAGATGCTCAGTCATAGGTGTTGCTGCTATTCGAGAAAGAAATAAGCTAAGAAATATTTACCAAAACAAGAAAAAAAGAAACAGTTAAGAAATTGCCTAGAAAGAGCTAAAATAGGAGAATTTGTTCAAAAATCTGATGTGAGGAAGTTTTTTGGTGCTTGAACGATTTCCCTTCATGCCAGGGTGGTGCTACTCTTGCCCAAATTGCTCTTAAGGACTTGACAGTCTGGCACCAAGTTTCTACTTCCCATAGCAGCTTATGCTTATGTAACAGACAAGTTGAAGGGAAGCTAGGGCACTACTCACATGTCCACTCATACTATTGGCACCATTTTTCTTATTTAATCCATATTTCAAATTAATCTTCCAGTTAGTTAAAGTTAGTGGATTAAGATCAATTGAAATAATCAATAAGCCATCTAATTTCCCTTCAATGACAATGCAACCAGATAGGTGAGAGACAAAAATAGTGCATTTTTTAAAGTAATTTAAAAAAATGTTTGGGAGTGAATCTATTTCGGGGAAATACAGTAGCAAAATCACAAGTAATAGATGCAATTTTAATCTCCACACATTTTTTAATGGAAAGTGCAGGTTAAACCTGCAATTTCTATTGGAAAATCGCAACATTTTACATTGGAAAATGTGTTGAAGTTGCATCTTTAACCTATGATTTAGCAATGGTATTTGCCAAAATATGTTTGCTGCATCATTTCTTGCAACATGGTTTCTAAAAAGGGGGCATTTTTTCTGGTTTTCTCATAACTTGACCCTTTGACTTCTTGGGTTGTGACTACATAATTGGACCAACATATGAATTATCTAGGACTCACCTTATGCTATGTTTGGTCTGCAAAATTGGTTTAGAATTGAATGGATTAAGATAGAATCAGCAACAAAATGACTAATATACTCCTGTGTTTGGAAACGTCTATGGAATCATATATTCTGTTGCAATATTATGTTTGGTTGCATTATATTTGAAATGGAATGGAATAAAATGCGTATATAATAGTATTTTCCAAAAATGCTCTTAATTGTTAGATGCTAAAGTATTACATTTAGATTGAAGAATTTTTTGGGTAAGGTGAGAAATATCATTGATTCACACAAAATTGTACGTGGGATATGTACAAAAGAAGCACACTAAGAGACCTATAAGAATGAGCTAAGTATCAAGACAAAAAGGATACTTAGTTCAGTTAAATGGCCATACATCACGAGGGTGCTCAACTATTTGAAATGCAAAAAATAACAACTTTCAAAAGATTTTCTATAGGGGATTCTGTCTCATATTCTTCTCATGTTTCTTTCCTTCCATAGATAGTATGCTGCTGTAGCAAACAGCTTCCTATGTTGCATGTTGACCATCCTGAGATTTTCTGACCTCAAAAAGTTACAAAAGGATGTGCAATCCGACGGTTTTGCTCTATTCTAGCCATAAAATCTTTCCAAGTTTAAATAAGCAGTTTTTAATTAATGAGGTGGAATGGAATTTGATTCCACCTGATGGAATTGCAATTTCACCCTGTTAGGTGGAATCAAATTCCCTCTAAAAGCTGAAATCATTGATTTCAAGAAACCGATATTTCATCTTTTCAAAACACTTTCAAATATGGGAAAGAGAATAGAATCGAAAGCGCAATTCCATTTTGAATTCATTGCCATATACCAATCATGACATTAGATGAATCGTGATGCTCATCATAAACATCTAAGGCGCATCCAAATTTAAAGACATCCTGGATGCAGAAGATATCACAAGTTAAGTTTTGGTATAATGAAGGGGCTTTGTATTATCAAGAAGATAGAGCAGATCTTGATATATAGCAACTATAAGCTTCTTGCAGGAAATCCAGTCCTGAAGCAATTTTTTTGAAAATGTGATTAAACAATTAAGATCTTAGTTTGCTGAAAAACAGAAATAATATTGGTAGTTTACGAGTAGGAAGAGCATTCTTTAGTCGAAGAGCGGGCAAAAGACAGGTGTTGCTTTGATTAGCAAGAGGTTTTGTAGGTCTATTGGCAATGGTGATTTTTATGGTTGCTAGAATTTGTTTTGTTTGGGCAGAAATTGATGAAAGTGCATCATATATTTGATGCACCATAAGCCACAAATTAAGGGGTGAAGATTGGTTCTATTAAGTATAGGATTTCCTACATAGAACATAAGCGTGACCTAGATGTTTTTTAAGCCAAACTAAGAACTGGTTTGTTGCCGTGGAGCTTGAAATATGTCACTTTAGTATCCCTATTCTTTGAGAGCATGTTTCGAGAAATTATCACTTGGAACCTACCTTATAATACTCATTATCTACCTAAAACCTATCCGGTAAAGCAAGGTCCCTTAGTATACCTCTAACCATGATCCCTTCAAGTAGATTGAAGTTCTTTGTAATGGATGAATTATGTTGTTTTGATGTTGCTAGCTCAATCTGCAGCACATATATGGCTGCCTTATCCTGCTTCTTAGAATACTTTACTGTCAAATTATTTTCAATGACCTTTGCAGATGAAAGGAACACAATTTGTTGCAAAGAAGGGAACCATCAAGTACACAAGCAGGGTGTCATCACAGAATCCTGGATGTTCAGTGCAGCAAACATTAGTATAATTTTATTAGGTTCTGTACCATCTAAATGAATAATCTAATTTTTGCCTTCGAGATAGGTCTACACAACTTGAGCCTAGATAGGTAGTTTGTATCTGTCTAATGATATATAATGGTGCAAGGCCTAAAGTTGTCCATTTAATCCATTGGAAGGGTTTTAGAATGGAAGTCCTATCATTTGAGAGATGGCAGTATTATTTAAGTTCTTGTGGTATTGGCTGGACTTGCCACTGAAGAGAAAGGACCAGAGAAATGAAGGCCATAGAGATGATACAGTAGGTTTTGAGCATGTGATGCTCTGCTTCCATGTAAGGGAATTGTACGCTTTATGTGTAGCATGGTGTGAGAAGCAGGGATATATAAACCAAGCAATTGCTATGCCCCACTATCCTGAGAACAAACTAAGGAAGAATCGGGGGGGTGGTGGGAAAGAAAAAAAAAAAGAATAAATAAATAAATGGGATATAGACACTCAAAAATACAACTGCCGACACAGGTGAATTTCACAGGTTCGGGTTGATAGTGGAGCTGAAGATTCTAGCTGCTCCTTGGGAAGAATATAGGCAGTTCATTCCCTACTTCAACAATAGTTTGATTTTGTGTAGCTGAGTATGCTTTCTATTAGGTTTTGGCTGTAAAAGTGAGAAATTTTATTCTCCCTGACAGAGACGGAGCCCTTTTATAATATGAGGCCAAGGGAAAGTATGTCCTTGAAAATTCAACCTCTTTTACCTAATGCGTCAGTTTTATGACTAAAAAGTTACTGACCTAAAAGTATTAAATTAAGTGGTTAATGAGAAATATAACTTTACATTGTAACTTGCACTTGAAATTTGCACTAATGACTTATTGAAGCATAAATATTTTCAATAACGGTGAGGCATATGCTTCTGCGCTTTAACGCATGTTGTGTTTGAACAAAAGGTGAGCACCTCTTATAAAGGGCCTTGTCTTGCCTGTTGACTAAGTGCATGAGGCTAGAGCCTTTAACCATATTACGCATATCTGGCAGGCAATTTCTTGAGATCAGGGAGGAAGTGAAAGAAGGCGGTTGGGCATCCAGCTGCCTTATATTTTTATTGCTAAATGCCAGTGAGCAACTGCTTCTTCTTCAAGACAAAAGTGATGTTCTTGAAGGCAGAGGGCATGGAGTCAACAAGCAAGTCCACTACTTTAAGTATACTCTAAACAAGCTCCCGATCTCTTTCACAGATCTCCTTTCCTTTCTTTCTCTGTGTTTGCTCTTGTTGGCCAGAGGGCTTGCTAATTCTTTTTTCTCTCCCTGGCATGTTCGAATCCTCCATTCTGATTTTTGTTATGCTCCTTCGCTAAAATGCTCTGGGAGAGGCTGGCCCAGTACTTACAATGGCCATCTGAAGTTCATCACTTGACTCTGAGCTTTGCAATATATTGAAGTCCCTAAACCCCCTTGAAGACTCAATGGCCTAGTGCTCTAGCAGCCACGATATATTACATTTGGAAAGAAAGAAATGATAATAAAATGTGTATACTTTGTAGGAAAAATGTGCATCTACTTTGATCTTATAATCTTTGTTATGGGGCACTAGTTGGGAGTGTACTTACACTATTTTGTTTTTATATAATGCATTTGCAGTTTCTCTTTGTACAGCGCTATTTTGTTTACTTTGACCGAAGAAGTATTCTTTTACATTCTCCTTTATATTGATGCAATTACTGAATTATCCAACCAAAGGAGAGGGGGGGTGGAATAGAAAGGTGCCACTCCATATTTTAATAGTGGCTAGGGAAATTTCAACTTTCAGGTGTAATGGCAGAACATTCTCTTTCTTGAATTTCTATCATTTTGAGTTTTGTTATTGGTCTCTTTGTGCTGTTATGGAATTTATTCCATAAGCTTCATTCTGCCGTAGATTTTGTACTGTAAGCTTTGTTTTCACTGGAGCTTTTTCTGCCATCTTTTTTGATACAAGAGTTTTCTCCTTGTCCTTTTACAAATTTCTGTCATGTAAACATTAAAAATGATTTTTTGTTCTAGTTGGCATTCTCATTTTCGTCAGAGAGAGTTATTGGTTAAAAACTGTTGGTTTTGAGGATATACTGATAATAAATTGTTGGTGAGTAAAAGTTTGTTTTAGAAACAGTAGAGACAATGTCAAAATCACACCTAAGCTTTGATCTTTTATTTATTTATTTATTTTTTCCAATTTTACACCAAAATTTGAAGTTATTAGATATGATATCTAATCAAATTTTTATTTATCAAATTTACTGCTTTACTTATACTTAATACTTTTTGACCAATAATTGTTTGTTATGTTATCTTTTAAAACAGGATAAAGATAGTAAATTTGACTAGCAGAAGTATAATTTTGGTATGAAATTTGGTAATTTTAAACTTTGGATGTTAAATTTGACAAGTAAAAGTCTGAATTAATATAATATTCAACAACTTCAAATTTTAGGCTAAAATTGAAAAAACACATAAAGATTAGGTAATGATATCGATATATATCCCAAAACAATAAAATAAAGTCAGTGAACATAGATCAATTGAACTCTGTGTATGCTTGAGAAGTCCTATTCTTCATGGATATCTTCCAATATTTCATCTGTTTATGTTTGTTATGTCATTGAAAAAGAAAAAAAGGAATTGATTAGTCATTCAAAATGAGTAGAGAAGAATTAGCAATAGATTAGTGTTATGGTAGTTTTTAGTTAATTATGCATTTGAGAGAATGATTTGAAGTCTTTGCTTGCTTTAGTTTGTTGAATTTACTGCATAAAGAGAACTGACGGTCAAAATTAGAGGAACTGGGGTTCATGAAGATTGTAATACAGATATATGCAAATTAAGAAAGTCTATCGAATTTTTTTTGTTGGTCAGGGTACAAGATATCTATTGAGCGTGCAACCATTCTTGATGTTCTTTTCTTTTACAGGAAATGGAGGCCAGACCAACTTCCATATGTTCATGGCCTCTGTAATCTAGAAGACTATGGTCATATGTACATATCCATAAATGCCATATGTGGCACCCATCAGTTTATGGTCTCTAAGGAGCTATACTCATATAAGGGTTTATTAGGAAAAAAGAATTCTGTTGCAGGTAACTCGTTACCTCTGAAATCATTTTCTTTGCTAACAATTTTGCCTTTGCCTTCACCTTCACCTTCATGTATCTATTCTGTATCCTTTTCTTGTGGAAGTTATATGTGAATTTAAGTACCATCCTCCCTACATAACTATCCGAGATATGGGTGGTTTTAAAATGGTTGAGGAGAATGACCCGTTGCTTGTCTCTTCGTTTAATCTGGAAGTTATTGGAGAAGGATGGATCCTAGATGACAAAAGTTATGCCTTGATGACCTTGGTGAAGTCTTGTACATCCTAACACATTACACTTAAGGGGAGGTACGGACTGAAAAGGAGCTTTTTCTATATGAAATAGCGAGTTTTTCTCGTTGTCTTCTACAATGTTGTAATTAGTATGGAAAGAGCTTTATGTCATTCGATATGATTTGATCCTTAGAGAAGTGTCAGTTGTTGAAAAAGATGCAGTCTTGTATACTTGACATAGAGTAGGGAGCCTCTTGTTCTCTTGTTGATTTGATTAGTGGACTACGTGCTTTTTCCCTCACACTCAATTGGAAGGGGTTCTTTTCATGTATCTTATACCCTGCCGTTTTATATCCCTGGTGATTGTATAAGAACGTCACTTAGGTGGATAGGCAACACCCTATTGGACGTTCTAGAATGTAAATTAATGTATATAATTTTTATGGGACTAATCATAGCTGAGCGAGATCGAATAGGCTTGATTATGGGGATTTTTAATCAGTATGTTTTCCTGATATGGATTCCTCAATTCGTGTATATAACTATCTCTAACTGTGAATAAGATTGTCTAAAACTTATTTTCTATTATGTTTTCGTGGTATGAGAGCTTGGTTGCACTAGTGAGCAACTTTGGAACATTCCCTTCTCTTTTCTCTATTTCTTTTCTTCCCCTTCTTGCCCATACATTAATAGTACCTTTGGGTTGCTCTTGAGGGTTACTTTTCTCTGTCACTAACAGCCTAGGAAAGAGCCCCACCAGCCGGTCGGCTTCTCCCTGAAAGTCTAGCCGCCTAAAGACCTGTCTAGCCACTTGAAGACCTGTGCGTGAGGCTTGCAAGCCGACGCATGGAGGCTTGTCTGAATCCACTGGGCACACTTCTTGGAGTTTGCCTAAATCGCACCATCCCTAAATCGTCTGTTTTTAGTCATTTTCGTCTCATTTTGTATGATGGTTGAAAATAAGAACTTGCTAAGGACTGATATGATTTTAGTGATGTCAAAAAAATCACAGCACATAAACTTAATGGGCCTAATTGTATATTTGAGCTAGTATTGAAAAAGACAATATCCTCACTATAGATCTACCTACTGGGAGTATAAGACAGACATTGTTGCCAGATGATGCTTAGTTATTGTTATTGCTTCAATATTCTATTGATAGAATAATTGTTAAAATTATGAATCAAATATAAATTATACGAGTTTATGATTATGAGTTTTAAGAAAAGATTCTGCTAGTTTATGGCGATTCTATACGCATTGATTTTATACGTTCAAAATAACAGTGAAATTGCGATTTTGATAATCACTATTAACAGTATAGTAATTACTATGATTGATGACTGTGAATATTTTAAGGAGCTAATGGAATACTTTAGATCTTATGTATTTTGATGTCTATCAAGTTTTTAATTTTATCGTATGGAACAGTAACATCAATCTCTTACGGTCTATCTTATGATATTTAAAAGAATTTTCGAACAACTCAACGTTGTACTACCAATTATTTTTTATGTCGATGTTCCAGCAAACTCAATGGGTTAACCTTAGTGATGTAATTGAACTAAGGACATCCTCATTGAAGAGAAGGGGGTACAAGCAGTCAAGATAACCATAAGGGAAGTTGTGTGCTATTATTGTCACATGGGGGTTTATACCAAATGCTCTTGCAGAAGTTTGCAAAATCTCTAATTCTAAAAATTAGTCGACCAATTTTGCCTTTACCAATGCTATACCAAACTCCTTGTCTTTGGAAAAGATAATTACAATCTCTTTAGATAAAATTGCAAATATTTTTCAGTTTTTTTTTTTTCCCAACGTAATAGGAAGCATTTAAGTCACGATCTCATCCTATCGCTATCATTGCTAGGCCAAGTAAAGCAATTATTTAGTCTTTATTCTACATCTTCCAAATGGGTCATTGATTTTGTTGTCAGGGCTTATATGATTAGTAATCCCAATCTTTTTTCTACTTTTCAACCATGCATGTCTCCTACTAATATTACTTTAACAAATGGTTTAACCTTGTGTTCTCGATTCTCGTATCATTAATTCGACTCCTTTCCTTTTCCTATAATCTGTTTTTAAATCTCCCACAATTTTCTTTTAATTTAATTTTTGCAAGCAAATTTTACTTGTGCCTTAGATTATTTCAACTCATTATTTTTTTTTTTCTTCTGATCGTTGTCTACTTTAAGATCTTACGACTGAGAAGGTTATTAATTCCATATCTTGAAACCTAAAAGGGAATGATAACTTATTACATGTCCTTATTCAAGTAAAAACACATTAAGGTTACCCAAGTCAATAAATCATATTTGTTTTATTTTGTTGAATTTTAATATTTAGAAAATATTCATTAATTTTTAATTAGAAAAACATATTTAACTAAAAGTCCAATATCCAAAAAGTCTAGAAGGCTTAACTACAACTAAAAAATAGAGTCCAACATATTGAAATAGTCCATCAAAGTCTATAAGTTAGAGTTCAACATCTAAATTATTAGTAGCAGAAACAAACTAAGCATCTGTATCACTCTAAGTATCATCATCTCGGTCCCTAACATAATGTTAGAGGATCACAACAACTAAATCATTGATTCCTGGATTTTTTAATGTGTTTAACACGGAAAATTGAAGTGTGGAATAAGAGTTTTCTTATTGTTACATCCTATTCGCTTTTCGCTTTTTTTTTATAGGAGTTGAGGTAAGTTTCAAACTTTAGTATTTATAATGTATTATTATGAGTAGATTCTAACTCGGGAAAACATTATAGAACGAGTTTTGCACCAGGGGTCTAGAATGCTCAACTTTGATTCAAGGTTTTGTGTTTGAGTGATGGCTTGTGTACCATCCAAGCACCATGTCCCCTTCGTAACCTAAAGGGGTTTGTCCCTTATTGTTTAGCCGGCATACCTAGCATCATCCATATGCTAGTTTTGAACTAGAAGCATTTCAATATATATGTTTCTTCTTATTTCTATTTCATTCTTAATTGTAATTAGTCTCAGTTAAATCTTAATTACTTTCTAATATTTTATCAATTAACTACACTTAGTCTTAAAAGATTATTGCACTTTGTTTCAATTAAGGAAGATTAATTGATAGATTTTTTTTAAATATATACTTAAAAGGAGAGGGTTGGGTAATAGTTGAGTAAAGTAATTAACTAAAGAAGAATGCAAAAAGGATGTTAGTTATGATTTATCACCAGGGCCTATGATGAAGGAAAACCAAGTTTTGGTTGGGTCAACTGATATAGATATGTGATTATTGAATTTATTATGTGTTTGATTATGATAGTATTATAGGAACTTAATAATATTCAGCTTCTTAATTATTATGTTTTGGGCTCAAGGGATTAGGAATACTGATAATCTTGAGGTGATATTTTGATGAATGCTATGTGGCATTGTCTCAAGTGGAGTTACATACCAAAAGGATTCAAATAAATCTATATTGACTCTCGGACCTATGTCTATTGGGAAGCATCCAATATCATAAAAGTATACTAGTATATACGTGTGTTTTGGGGTTATGTTACTCTAAATCTTGGGACACCAAGAATTCGTTGCTTGCCTTATCTAACCGGAAGATAATTAAATGGTCAATCGTGCATTGTTATCTTGAATTCGTATGTGCTTGTGGCTTTTTGTATCTATATGTATTTTTAGTACTCTAAATGCTAGGCTTTTAGGTCACCCTTTGTGGAAAGTTCTTTTCTAACTACCGGTATATCAGATATCGATTCTTACGACGAGTTAAGATATGATTTGGTTGATGATATGTGAGGGGACGTGGAGTATGCGTATTAAAAGGAGTAATTGGGCTGAGATTCGCTAGCAGTAATATTTTAGTAGTTTATGTGCTGACTTTTTGTATTTGGGGGAGTAGACTCCTTTGTTAGACATGTTTAGTTGCATTGGTTTTTGATTATACGTTGTGGAAGCTAGCTTGGATTGGATTCCATTGTTATGTGAGGTTATCTTTGTGGTTTGGTTACTAGAGTTAGACTTAGATGAGCCAATCAGTCATCTAAACGTTTGGAGACATGTTTTGTGTGTAATGTTTACGGACAATATAGGCAATTTTGGTTATGTTTAGATTGGTTTGGACCCTTTACATATCATTATCTCATAATATTCTGTGGTGTTACAACGTATAATATATATATATATATATGTATGTATGTATGTATTATATATATCTCAAAATTAACTTAAAAATCAAAATGCAATGCATATGTCTATCTATAGAATTGTACGTGTATGTATGTCCGTATGTAAGTATAACATAATAACAATACATCTTCGCAAACAAATGACGGTATATTATTTTAATATTATTAGTAGATGATGATGTATATAATCTCTATATAATATTCATATTCAACAATATATGGTATGATACTGTTATGTACTACATACATTATACGTTCTTCATAAAGACAATTTTAGGTTGTATATACTAAAATAAAAATATAATATGTGTTATAGCTAATTATATAAAAATGTAGATATTAAAGTAAAGCATGAATACAATATTTTTCTACTCAAAAGTTATGTAGTTAAATTCTATGTATATGTACTTATTTATGTTTAAATTTGTTCTTAAGGAAAAAAAAAAATACATGGCAAAAGTATAATAGCAATATTTTTATTGCAAAAAATGAAATTCCGTAGCATATACAACCTTGGAAATGGTATAAGTACAAAAAAGAAAAAAAAGAAAGAAAGAAAGAAAGAAAAAGCAATACGGTATCGTGTATAAAAACTTGAATGGAAGATGATGAATATTCTCTGAACTTAATTAATTAATTAATTATATATATCATTTAGATTATTTGGATAATTTAATCTTAGTTACATTTGCAAAGAGAATGTTGCATTAATAGTTATTTCCCAGCACTCTGATTAAATATGAATACTTTTATTTTGCCAGGTGCCCTTTAAAAGAAATAAATGGAAAAAAAAAGAATGGAAGAAGGGGAGGAGACGAGAAGTGAAAAAAGAGACTAGAGAGAAACATTTGTGAACTTCTATCGGGGGGTAGTGTCCAATTTATCACCGATGTGATGTGATTTTAAAAACTTGAAAGGATGCAAATTGAGATGATACTATTTTCGAATTTTAGTGGTTAGCTATAGATTAAGAGTTCTATTTTTACCATTTAATTAAGACATTATTAGTTTATTTATTTTTAGTAATACTTTCTATTAAGGACATGCTATATAAGAATAATAGCATTATATAGAATCTACTCAAATAAAAATAGGTATAATTTGATTAGATATGGTTCGTTCTTTCTCTCTCATCAAATAAAATATAATTTTATGGTTTTTTTTAATAAATTGAATTTAATTATATATTTCTATTCATAAACTTTTGAACCTAAAAAAACTGTTGGATTTGATTCGATTCACACTTGAAATCATTTATTTATTTATTTTATAAAATATTAAAATTTAAAAAGTAGCAACTTCATTATGTATGTCGACTGCCGTGGAATGGAATGGCCGCCCGTCTCTTTTCATTGCTTTGATGCTTCGAATAGATTTATCCAAAGGTCTCTAAGTTTGTCTCCCCTAATCCAGAAGTAAGAATAGAAGCCCAACCTATGGAATGCTCAATGCCCAAAACATCTTTGTACGGTTGATTGTAACACAACGTTACTTATTTAATAACCTTTCACCAGGGAATAATTCATGTATGTACTACAATTTTGAGAATCAGAAAAATTACCCAAAATTTGTACGAAACGACTGATTAAGGTTTTCTTTTAGGTAGCTTTTCCTGTCATGTGAATTTTTATTTGCTTCTTTTTCTCGTTTCAATAGTAACCAGCTCGATTTAATGCATCCCTACGAAAAAAAAATAATAATTAATTAATTTTCAGTTTGATTTGGTCATATTTTCGGTTCACCGTTTTTGCCCACTCCCAACTCAAATCATCTGACTCTCAGTTATATTGAAAAGGTAAGGGCAGAAAATGTAAATCAATAAAAATGGCTTCAGTGGCTGCGTATGTACTGTTGGCGTATAGACTGGCACACATAAAACAGTTGTCTTGTAGCTGAGAAGAGAAGGCGTAAAGGACAGGAGCTCTCTCTCCCTCCATGTCTCAACTGCACATCTACAAACCACATACACACACTCCTCCGCCTCCACTGAAGCATCTTTCACGTAATATGCTTACGGCATCACTATCTGCCGCTGCCGTCGCTCTCCATCTTCTTCATCGTCGTCCTAGAAGCTCATGCTGCAACTCCTTGCACTTCCACACACATCCCCGTTTCCATAACCACACAACAGTTCGATCCCGTACCTGCAAATCTACCAGAATCTGTGCAGTCAACAACACGTCTCCTTCCGCAAATGAATTTTCCTTAACCAGGTATATTAGAGGGTGTCACAAATGCCAAACCCATCTTATTTATATTGGATTACTTCCTTTATCTGACTAATTTCATCGTATGTTGAGATTTCCAGCAGTGAAAATCCTCTAGCCCGTGTTGCCTCTCTGGAAGCAATCTTGTTCGACATCGATGGAACACTATGTGATTCAGATCCAATTCATTACTATGCCTTCCGCGAAATGCTTCAAGAGGTAGTTTCTTATCTCTTAAGAGTGGAGTTGTTTTGTGATATGTTTGGACATTGACCCGAACGATCGATCTCATGAACACATTAAAAATAAATAAAAAAAAAAAGGTTGGTTTTAATGGGGGTGTTCCCATAACTGAAGACTTCTACATCAACAACCTGAGTGGCATGCATAACGAAGAACTGTGTCATTCCCTTTTCCCCGATTGGGAGATCGAAAAGTCACGCAAGTTTCTCGAAGACAAGGAAGCAATGTTCCGGAGGTACTCGCTGCCAACTTCCAACTCTTCCATCTTTTACTCTCTATTTTTTTGATGAGATGAATAATACTTTGTCAAAATCAAATTGTATTTCTTTGAGAAAGCATGACGAAGGCAATTCAATCAATCGGTTGAATTTATTTATTTATTTTTTTAAATTATATATTGTCACAATAATCTAAGAGATTGAGGTTATCAGCGGCTTTTAGTAGCAATTAATGGGAGGAAACAAATGGTTTAATAATAGCAGTGTGAGAAAAGGGGAAAATGAATATTCCAGAAAAAAAAAAACAAAAGAAAAGAAATTGTTTCTTTCTCATTTTCTATTAATATCTTCGATTCTTGCCAATCACCATTATTGGTGGCTCGTGACTACTGTCACCCTCTACCATCACTTACCGCAGCAAGCCACCGGTGTCGGCAATCTATTGAGTACTTCAATAATATTGGACAATTACAAATTGAAAAATGTGAGGGAAACATCTTCTATGAAGATTATAAAAGTAATCAATTAGGTACGATGAGAGGTCTTTGCGTTTGTTTTGTAATCGTATCGTATGTAGCAGACTGGCATCTGAAAAATTGGAACCTATGAAGGGGCTTAACAAGCTGTGTCAATGGATAACAGAGAGGGGTTTGAAGCGTGCAGCAGTGACCAATGCCCCAAGAGCAAACGCTGAGTTCATGATCTCATCCGTGGGTCTAGACCAGTTCTTTGAAACTCTTGTTGTTGGAAGCGAATGCGAACGAGCCAAGCCCTTCCCTGACCCTTACTTGAATGCCCTCAACATCCTTGGAGTGTCTCATAAGCATGCTTTTGCTTTTGAGGTATGGCTTTCCTCCATTATACATATAAAATCCTGTCTCTTTGTTGGGGTAATGCAACCTGTTTCTTCAACTGCTAAATTTGTTGAATCCTAGGATTCTGCTTCGGGTACGAAAGCTGGGGTGGCTGCCGGAATGCCTGTTGTGGGTTTGGTTACAAGAAATCCGGAGTATTTACTAGCAGAAGCTGGAGCCAGTTTCGTTATCAAGGATTTTCTTGATCCAAAACTATGGACAGCCTTGGAAGAGCTGGACAAGGTAGAAACACAAAGACAGATCACATCAAGCCCATCATAGGAAGTGAGCAGCTTAGAAAGGTTTGGAAGAATTCATTTTAGATTATTGAAAAAATTGATTTCATATAATATCATAATGCACATTAGAGAAATATTAGATCAATACTGGATACATTATTATATAAAATCCAAAGGTACGAGTACTTGGAAGTCTTATTTCCATCTACCTTAGAAATGATATGTGAAATGTTATCTTCAATATGATACTAGGATTCCAACCACCTTTGGAGTTATATTGAAGTCCCTCACCCCAACATACACACAACAGTATTCCGTACTTATCGTTGGTAAAGATATGAACAAGTTGTAATATTATGAATTAAGTAATTTTAGGACTTTCAATGTTATTATCCACACTAATGAGTTAGTCATTTGACTCCACTTTCATTGTACCTTCACTTTAAGGTAATAATTATTCTATTCTCCCTCATTTCATAAAAGGTTGCTATTGTGGTGTTCGGTTATATGTTGAGCACCAAATAATCATTCTGTATAAATTGCTATTACGTATAATATAATTCCTAACTTTGTTTCTATGTCAACGAAATAGGCATGTAATAGCTCTTACAACTCTATTACATCACTATTGAATTGCAATTCAATTTCTTCCTATTTCGTGTGGTAAAGTGAACATATAGCTAGTGTAATCCTGGACAAAGGTTTACTATTATATTTCTAAACATTTAATTGATTAACCAAGGGTATATATGTTGGCAATTCAAATTCTTTCCTACTCGAATTTATATGCAATATATTTCTAAGCATATGAGTAGTCACGACAAGATATTCACGGTGAGATTCCAAATATCAGATTGTCTAAAATAAATTCTTATTTAGGTGCATGTTTCTTGAGAGAATATAAGCGCAAGACAATCACTTGTATTAATTAGATTGTTTAAATGACTAAGGAATTTTAGTCCAAATCATACAAGTAGATGAACGAGTCAATGTTCACTAAAGAGGAATCATCAAAATATAATAGTACTTATTCATCATGTCATTGCATTTCCCTTTGGTGGAGGGGTGTAAGTCATCTCTAAACCTACACTATAATCTCCTACACGACTAGGACTATATTTTGATGTTGGACAAAAGTGATCATAAAAATGGTCATGAGTGTAAAACTACTATTGGATGTTAACGGTGGTATGATTCGATTCGATATAGTTCGTACCTTAGGTTGAACCAAACTTAATATTTTAGTTTGATTCTTTTCTTAATTCGAACTTGGCCTTAGACTTGATCCATAATTTATTTTCGGATGAAAGAACAATTCCTTTTGTGGTTTGAACCCAAAATCTTAAAATGTTTAAAAAAGACTCATATTTTGACACAAGTTTTTTGGACCATCAATAAGAAAAAGGTATTTTTAATGTGGTTCCCAAATTAAAAACTTAAAGCTTTCTCTAGAGACTATTTTTTACGTATTACACAATCCATCAAAGCACTACACATTGGAAGTGGCTAATGAGGGCGTAATCTTCAAGCAATTGGTTTGAATTCACAAAGATGCTTTATTTTTCATCTAAACATGGAGCATAAGAAGGTTGTTGAAAAGAAGTTAGAAGATTCTATCCAAACTTAAAAGGTCATCGCTGAAGATTAACCCATTATTAGTAATTGAAATAACAAGCTCGGATATATTATGAGATCTTACAAATAAATTATTTAGACAATAAAGTTATTAATTTGATATGAAATAATATTTAGAGATGATTAATACTCACTAAATACATTTAGTGTGTTAAAAATATACCTATAAATTAGTATAAACCCAAATATATATAAAGTATACTTAAAATACATTAAAAAAATAAAGTGGTCAATAAAATGGCCCAAGTACATGGAATTGAACTAGGAGGATAGGAGACTAGCTCATGAAGAGAAATGAGTGACGACTAAATTAAGTGTGAAGCATAAGTTGACACATACTCAAGTACGTACAAATTGATAGCCTCTTCACTTGATAAATTCATGAACTCACCTCCTAATTTCACCATTTTGCACACATAGAAAGTTTTAGGAGTTGGCAAACTTTAATTAGATATTTTATAAATTTAGAGAATTATTAAAGAAAGGTGTGAAAATTGGTTATATGTGGTTTGTGAATTAAATAACAACCTAGCATGGAGCCATGCTGGCCCTTAATAGAATGCTACCTCCCTAAGCCAACCAATACACTTACTTAAGCCAAAGTAGTTGGAGCTTCAACCTATGCCTATACAAGCCTGAAGAGGATGAGCAGTAAGGAGACCACTCGAATTTGATCTTAACTAACTTGAAAGGGGTTATGGGAATCAATTTCCTAGACCTCTCACCCGAGTCAGAGTTGGAGGTTTGGAGAGCATGGCTAGGCAAGTTCTCTCCCTTTGACTAAGTCCTGAGGAAGTCACTCTACTATAGGAATCCAAGTTGCCTTACCTTAGCTGATTCGAGCTCTACATTATATTATTGATTAAGGATCTAGAATCATGCCTTTCTGGAGACCACCTTAATAGTTTTGTCAACAGCTTGGCAAACTAAACCATCAACTCGATTGAGGAATCTCCTAACTCCTTACACCGTCCTCTAACTTGTCTACTAAACAACTAACCTTCCTTAATGCTAGCTTGCTCCTAAGTTGTCTGAGACCAAAGTGCACATGAGATGGTTGACGAGTCAACTCCATCCCCCCAAGAATCTAACCTAGTTGAGCCCTTACCCAGCATCCTTAAGGCCCAACCCTATCCGTCGCTTGTGCTAGTAGCTCAACCACTTAGATGAAGCCAGCTGTATTTGACATCCATACCAGTAAGGAATATATCCTAAATATTTCTTGAGGAGCACATTACAAACTTACCTTTTTTTGTATATTCTTCGTAGTATTTTTGCTTTTGGGTAAATGCTCCATTTTTGTAATTATCTTGACTTGTAACATTAACCCTAGATAATCAAGTATAAATACTCTTCGTAATTGAGCTACAAATCATCAGCAATAGAATTTTCTTGTTTTCTTTCTGTAAATTGTACTTGTTCATTATAGGTCCTTTTTATTCCTTATTCTTATCCCTTAAGCAAAATTTGGTGGTAAGTACCCAAATTGGTTAGTTGTGCATAATATCAACTTAACTAATTGGTTCACGAGTGTTCATTGGTATGTAATGTCTTTTGAGCAACTTGTTACTTACATTCAACCTCTTTCCACTCATAATAGAGACCCATTCCCTCATATTCTGTCCTTGTCTATTCTTAGTGCGATATATAAATTAGGGTTTGAGTAACATCCTTTAGATGATAGGAAGTGTCTTGGAGTGTTGAGAGGCCAAAGAATAAGAGAAACGAGTATCTAAAAGGATAACAACTCAAAAACATGATTATGAACCCAAGATTTAAACCTTTTGTTGAGGCATCTCTAGACGCATGGCCTAGGATCATGATCACAATCCTTAACCGTGAACATGTCCAATGTTTGTTACAAGGATTTTTATTATTACTTTATTGAGAGTAATAATATTTACGTGTATAGCCATTAGCTAAGGTTTTTCATGTATTAATATATAAAGCCATTTATTCATTGTAGCAACAATTAAACCTTTTTTTATTAATGAAACCGTTCATGAGAGCTTTTTCGCTATTTCCTTGTCTTATTAATCCTCTTAGATTGAGGTGACAAAACTCTCATGTTGATTATCCACGCATCATATCGAATGCTTGATTCGAAAACTCCATTGTTATAACTTACGTCCTATCGAATTATAATTACAGTTTATCCTAGATCTATACGTCATCATCTCCAGCAAATCAATCAAAACCTTAATTGGTTTCTTAAATTGGTACCTTATATCCAATCCTAAGAACTGTCCATATTTTTTTTTTCATTTAATTTCCTTTGGTTTTGTTAAATTTATACAGAAAACTTCATAAAGATACTTCATTTCCCCGTTTAAAACCCTAATCCCGATCTTTACTGGCTACATGACCCCGACCGTATAACTATCCAAATCCTATTAACAATAAATTCACCAATAAAATTTGACACGTGTCAGATGGTCAAAAGCAATCAGTTTGGCAAGTTATTACTATTGAACAAATAATAAAATAATCAGAAAAACAATTCTATGGGAAGAATCACACGAGACCTCAATGCCAAAACCATCTGTTCACAGCTAACATATACAAACAATAATTACATAATACAAAACATAAACGGAAAAATTCAAACTAAAAAAACGACTTTGCAAATTGCGAATAACCCTGGTAGCATAAATGGCATAAGTACAAGAGAGCCGGAAATCAAACTCATCGAGCCCATGATACAGAATCAATCTCATCCCTCGCAGCTTTGTACAGCTCAAGCCTTTTTGCACATTGCTGTCTCCTCTCCATCAGTGCTGGGTCTTCATCCAGTATTTGTCCCAGTTGCTTTGCCTACATACATTCAAATCATCAACTGTCTAACCAATAGACAAATTGAAAACCGCACTACTCCTCGCTTATAAACCAAAATCCTTTTAATCAAAACCCATCAAATGAACATTTGATTAAACAGAGGATAAAGTTGTCCACAAGATCTCCATAGTCTGTTTAGATCCAAAACTATCTACTATAAAAACTAGTACTTCTTGACTGTTATGAGCTTCCCATATTTCTTAATACGTTAACACCCTTCACGTGTAAGTTTGGACATTGACTAAAGCCCCATTACATGGAAATGATAAAATAGAAAATCAAATGATGACGCAAAGAATCAAACACAAGACCTTCACTTAATGACATGTCAAATTTAGCTCCAAAACCAGTCAAGTTTTAGTATAAAAACATGCAGTTTTCTGTTTTGCTATTTAACATAAACTGAATGTTTCAAAGGTTTTGGATGCTCAATTGTGACAAACCCTACAAGATTAGGCAACTTTGAATTACATGCACTTGTCCCAAAATTCAATAACTGAAAACTTAGTTAATTGTTAAGCAAATGCTTAAGACCAGATGCAGCAGATAGTTTCAGCATGTATGAATTCGTGTCCGCATGTGTGCATGTGTGTGTATGTGTGAGCGTGTGTGTGTGTGTACGTGCGCGTGCGTGCGAGAGAGAGAGAGAGACCTCTTTTCTCCCTATTTGTGTGTAGAAACGATTCAGCAGTGAGTGCTTGGCTTCTCTGACTTGACAATAAACAACAGCCTTTGGTATTGTATTCTTGAGAGTTTCAGACACCATCCCAATATATGAAGACACATTCGATGCTATTCTCCTGAAGTGACCCTCGGAATATCGGTCTACGTTAGAGGCTGCAGGGTTTCCACCTTTTTCCACCTCTTGAGGAAGTTTTCTGAAGAAGTCCACAGTCAAATAAGAGGACTCCATGTCCACCAAACGGAGAACAGTCTTCTTACTTTCCTCACGGAACTTCTCCAGAGATTCGCCAGCAGCAGCAGCTATTTCAGCTTGTAAAGTTGGGAATCGCCTCAATTCCTATAGAATACATACCATATTCAAGTTCCCTTCGTGTGATTTTCCAATGGAGCTAACATAACTAAATGCAGAATCACAATGATGAGAGTATTTCACCCGTGTTTCTCCTATTGACTTTCTCACAAGTTCTTTCAAGACAAAATGCACCTGGGAAGTAAGTTATGTAGCTTAGCAAACAATCAGTGGTACAATTTATCAAATGAAAATCCTAACAAAATCCAATTAACATTATAAAATACCGCATCTACAGAGGCTTCAGCTGGGCCTCTAAAAAAGTTCAGAGACCCCTCAATCAGCCGTCGATAACCTTGCTCTGGAGCAATCAGGTGAGGTTGGTAACCATCAGCTTCCGAAACCACCTTTTTGACATTTTGAACAGAAAGATGTCGATCAAATGGGAGCTTCCTTAAAGCAGCTGGCAGCTGATTGTCAAAAACTCCATAGACACGATCACCTCCCGGTCGTCTGACATAGAAGAAGTTTAAAGACTGTTAAAATCTGATAACTCTGAGAAATTAATCTTGCTTGATTTAGAACTGTTTCTATGGTAAAATTATGTGCATGACCTGAAGACATTATCTTTACGGTAATCATTGTCCTCTTAAACTTCAGCATCCTAAAAGAGAGGTCAATGGAAAATTCCTTACCCTCCATCTAGATGCTCCTTAAAAATCTTGTCAAATGCACGACACAGCTCCAAGATTGTGTATAATCGAGCCTAAACAAAGAAATCTAATTAGAACACTGTGGATCTTGTTTCTGATTGATACCCTGAAATATATATGGATTGCTCACCCCAGCATCAATTGCAATAGGTCTACCAAGATGATCCAACTCCGATTCAAGCTCATCAATGGTTTTATTGATCAAAGATGTGATACTTGGTATTCGTGCCCTGATTACAGACTCAAGGTGCTGAACAAAAACCGGCTTATCAGATTGATTAACAAAAAGTGAAATAAGAACTTAAATCATGTGTGAAACTTAACAAACCTTTGAGAGAAGCTTTGCAAGATACTCTGACCCCATTTTGTTGGCCAAGTGCCCATAGTCAGGACTAGTTGCAAAGTATTCACGCTCTTTACGTCTGGCAGCAATCATGTCTACATTTTTGTTGATATCAGCTTGTGAACGATTCACGATTCCAACCCAAGGTTGCTGCAACCTGTAAGCCCTTCCTTCAAGAACCTGTGAAGTTAAGGTACATGAGGAAGACGGAAGTAAGGTGCAGCAGATGGTAATTGTGTGACTAACCCACTGAGAGACTTCAAAGATGTTTACAGAGACAAGAAATTCTACTGTTTTGAGTGTTTCACTTTCTCCAGAAAGGCTTATTTTGCAACATGATTACATAATTCTCATAACAAAATATTTAACCTTATTTCAAATCCTAAAGAATCACAAATGCAAATGGTGACAATAAAAGTTTCAATGTTGAGATCATTGCCACATATAAATGTGTCCGAAAATTTCTGCTCACTTCACTTGCCCCCAGAACTGAAAATCAGGAAGCGTTCATGCATAAAAAACACATGTAGATGTATGCACCTAAAGGAAAAGAGAGTCCTTACATCCAGTGCATTTGTTCCTTTGTCCATCAAATCCAGCTTGGTCATCACTCCAAATGTTCTTTCACCTGATGATCAGGGGATTTGTCAAAGATTGTTCCAGATAACACCATAGTTTGCCTACTGCACCACAGGAAACAATGCATACCTGTTGGATCCACTTCCCTAGCCAGCTTGATAGCATCTGAAGTTGCGATATCTTGATTAGCTGGAGATATTGCTAGTATGATGCTATTAGGCTACAAGTAGCAACAATCAACAATTAGCAGAAGATGAACAAATAAATTAAGAATGAAGCACAACTAAGAAAAAGAAAACATGTGAAAAGTTCTGATATAAAGAATTACTAGAATGTTTTCCACTGTTTTATCACAATTATGCAAACACAGGTGCTTAAGATACAAGTTTGAACAAAGAAAATCACATTAACAATATAGAAACATGACAAAGATTTATAGATATCTAATGTCCAACATTTCATTCTTAGAGTACAGCCACACTTTCCTTTTTAATCAAAACACCTGCCACCTAAGCCAAAGTTGTCCTAATGCCCAAGCCATTCCGGTTAAGGGCAATTAAGAAAAGATATATAGACGGCTACATACCCCTAAATTGGTGATCCAGTAATGTAACACAGACACTGTTCATTTAATATCCATGACAAAATAAAAGAGAGCACTTCACAGAATTAATAACTTCTAGTCGAGCTTATATTCATAAACATGCATGCATTCACTACCATACGTGCAGCACAGCTTACAGACCACAATGCACATTGTGAGCATGTAATAAGCCTCCCTCATTTGACTTAGAACTGCTAAATTGCCAAATTTTGTTGAGTCTATGGATTACATATCTCTTTACCTTCTCAACATATGAACGAACCATAGTTTCAATATCTTGAACAATACTTTCTGGCTGTCCTTCTGCAAAATGAGAAATTCTTCACTAAATACATAAGCATCTATAGAGTCTAAACCAGTTAGTAACAAGTAGATGGCATACCAACAGCAACTTTTGTCAACCCAGGCAAATCTATCAAGGTTAAATTGACAACTGCAACATACAAAAAGAAACGATGATGATTTTATTCATGACATTTTAAGAAAACATTGCTTTGAAGATAAAGAAAATGATGGACGATTCATAACATTTAAAGATAACATTGCTTCAAAGAGAAAACAAATTGATTATGACTCACACAAAGCTCTAGCAAGAAAAGGTCATGCAATGAGAGAGCCAGCATCTCTCCCTGCGTGATTTTCTTTTTTCCATTTTTCGCATTATCCAAACCCACAAATCCCAACTTTTTACTAATTAGGAATATGAGATAGCAAAAGTGTACTAGGAATAACGCATCTTCAATCCAATAATGTGACCTATCAAAACAAGCAATCAGTAATTTGATTGACAATGACAAAAGAAAAATCAATTCACACAACCTCCAAGACTTATGTAAGTAAATAATCCAACAGAAGATAAGCTCTTTGTCCTTAAAGAACTAGGAAAGAATTTAATCTGCTCAAATATCAAGAACACAATATGATGTGAAGTGGTCTAGTAGCAAAACATCATACCATTTGGAGAATAAATACTGAGATGGATCGGTATAGGAGATATTTGTTTATTCTTTCCAGTAACTCTGTCAGTTTCATCCTGAATTTCGTTGCGGACAAGGGCTGCAGAATCAGTCAAGCTGAAAAATAAGCTCGCATGGTTGCTACAATAATAAATATGTTAATATTAGCTAGCAATGAATCACTAAGGTATGGGTCATCTCATAAAGGGATTGCTACAGAGAAAATACAGTGACAGAGAAAACAGAATTTATAGGGTAAATTCTTAGATGGAAAAAAAAGAAGAAGAGCATTTTCCAGAAATAGCTAATTAGCTTATGTTGAATTTGTCAGCAACTTTTCATAGATTTGTGATTTGATTGGATGCCCTTTCCAGGAAAATGATAAGACAAGATAATTGAAATGGTGCACTTATCATAAGGTAATAGTGACCAAAACCTGTTCCCTGCTAACTGAAGAGGCAATCACCAACAATTACACAATAAGAGTAATTATATTTCCAATATCAAATGCAGATTTCTTTCATCAAGTCAGCAATTTCAAGTATATGTTGGCAAGGTAAATATATATTATTTTGGATAAATTAAGGTAAATATATATTGCTGAAAAGGTTTTAGAAAACGCTGAGGTAATTACTTTTGTCCCCTGTCTAGTGAAATAGGAGTATTGCAATGACAATCATAATAAGGTAGGGATATTATGAATGAAAAACAATGGAAATAATCAAGTTCTACCAATAAGGTTAGAATGAAGTTACAACTTTGCCATTCCATCATTACTATGAAGCTAATTATCTTAGACAAAGAAACTACCCTCGCAAATGTAGCAGCCAACAAACTAGACATTGAGTAAAACAAGGTTTAACTTATTGTGTTTGGATCGGTAGAAATTTGATTGAAATGGAAAGAAAACAGATGAAATGGACGGAAAGGAAGTGTTTGGCAACATAAATGAAGGATGGAAATTGGTAGAAGCGGAAGGAAGGTAGTGGAAACATTTCCCCTATTTAGTTCACTTATTTTCTCCCCAAAAGTGGAGAGAAAATGATGGAAATGCAATACATTTACAGAATTGTCCCTAGTAAAAATATTCATCTCTATAAAAGTGAGGATAATTTTGTCCAATAGTAACTACATTTTCTTTCATTTCCTTTTTTAAGACAAACGAAACAAAGGAAACGGAAACATTTCCTCTCATTTTCTTCATACGTTACCAAACACAAAATAAAAATTATACTTCATTTCATTTTCATTCCTTTCGTTTCTTTTACATTCATTTCCGGTCATTTCTCTTTTATAAAATGTCATCAAACATGCCATTAATGAAATGACCAAAGGGACATAGCAACTGTGATCTATTGTATTTGGAGGACACGTAAAAGTATGCACCTTGAAAATCCCATTCCACAACCGTTCTCTCTAGCAAACCAAAGTCTAAGCCGATGCAGGGCTTCAAACTTTAAGTTTAACCTTATTTCCGACGGTTTTTTCTTTTCACACTCTCGTGTAATGGAATAGAGTTAAAATCCCGTCCATGACGGTCGTACATTCTTCCATCTTTTTAATGAATTGCTTGTATAACCAAAAACGACTGAAGGGACATTCTAAGATTCCATGTATTGATCATATCCATCACACTATAGATGCTCGTCGAGCAGACAAATCATGTGAGAAATTAATTCCATGGACCATTCAAGTCAATACAGCTTTCTCTTTCTTTTTCCCACTGAATTTTGCAGTCAGTGCTCTCAATCCGGAAAAAACCCACGGCTAATTCAAAACCCCGTCTATGAAACCATGCAAAGAAAGAGAAATTACAACGACAGCACAACCCCAGAAAAGACACATGTATGAAGAGAGAGAAAAAAAAGGGGAAAAAAGGAATTTACAGAAATCAGAGATTCTCCTCTTGGGAAGATGAAGAAACTCAGCATACTCTTGTGAACCACTCTCCGTCTTATGAAGCTGTAGTACCAAAGGTCGTCTCGTCACAATACCTAAAATTCAATCCAAAAATCAGAACTTCAAATACCGAAAAGAACAAGAATCACGGAACAGTACAAAAAAGAAGTACTAACCGGATCCTCTGGGCAAGAAATCTCTCCCAACAATACTCTCGAGCACCGAAGACTTGCCCGAACTCTGTCCACCAACGACAGCGACGGAAGGAAGAGCTTCCCAAAGCGAAGAGAAAGCATTATTGTCACCACCACCATAGTCTCCTAGCACCGTACATGCCCTCTGAATTCGGTTCACCAGACCGATCAAGCTCTCCATCGTCGTCATCCTGCTCGAGCTAAGCAACCAGGATGTGGAATTGAACAGTGAATAACTTGAAAAGAACGCAAAAAGAAAACGAAATTGTTAGCAGTGGCACTTACACAGTAGAAGAAGAAATTAGTGTTTGTGTGGACGAGCGCTGTCTGTTTCCGAGATTATCTCACAGTCGGAGAGGATAGATATGCGTGCTGTCTTGTCTTTGTCCTGTGGGGATTTTTAAAACTCAAATGATGTCCCTGTCCTTATTGGTCGCTTGCTTGCCTTCATTTGAATTTCAAAATTTTGCAATAACAGTGGTCAATGGGCCATGGCTTTGTTTTGTTTTTTTTTTTTTTAAATCATCTATTATCTATATATATCAATGCACTCCATCATTAGTAAATCAATTTAATAAAATTTAAAATAAGCCTAACAACAATAACGATTATCGTAATATTGGCCAACCAAAATTATTCATTTACTAAAACTTAATTTACATCATTTATTTTATTAAAATAATTTAACTTGTTACTTGAACAATAAGTTAATAGGTTTCACGAATAAAAAATAAAAAAAGTAATTAACAAATAATATATAAAAAATAACCACTTATAACAAGTTACATTAGAAGGAATTTCTACAGTCGCATCGATTATTTCAATAGAACCGATCTAGTTATTCATCTTGTCATTTATTTAATATCTATTAAATTTAGACAATTGATAATATAATCAATTTACTAGTACAAATTTAATGAATATTAAATTAACAATGCAATAAAAGGCGGTATCGATCCCACAAAAATAAAGAACAAGATTGTAGAAAAATTTTACATTAACTAGCATTACGACAATACTATACTACTATTATTACCATAAAAAAAATCCACCTAAGAAAGAGAAAACATACATGGAAAATAGTAAAAATAGTTATCTAAAAAGTAAATTTGGAATTTTCAATTATTTTATCTCTTTCTCTTCCCTCATGTCATGTTAATTTTATCTTGTAGATTTCTAAAAATTTATTAAAAACCATAAATTTTATCTTTGATTCCTCCATTACCAATCTTTTGAACATTAAAAATTCAAATTTCTCTTAATCCATTTTTAGCAAGTTAAAACCTCTCTTCATCACATGTTTTAGTCAAAGCAAAACTCAATGCTAATTAGTCCCTCTTAGGTTTCATAGTTACCTTCATATTTTCTTCTCTTTCTTTTTGTCAACTTCTAAATAAGGCTTTCATTTAGGGTTTTTTCGATTCTACACAACCTCAACCTCTTCCTCTTCTTCTTTTACCTCTTAGCATTGAAGTGCTTTCCTTAGAGGTATATTTTGGCTCCTCTTTTACTATTAATCATGCGATGAATATAACAATTTCTTAGATTGATCAGAGTAGTTTGTTGTGATTTAAGCTTTGGATATTGTGAAATTATATGGTGGAAGAAGTAAATTTGCATGAAGTCACTTTGCTTAAGCTAAGTTTTGTTGTAAAATTATAGAAAGTTCACTCTCAAATGAATATCCTTTGCTATTAGTATTCGAAATCAAGTTTTAATCTCGCTAAAAGAATTAGATTATACCAATGTTAAGTTTTGATTTTCAAAAAGCAATAATATTACATATTGTTGCAATGTTGAAGGAGCCTTTAGGTACCAACAAATGTTAAGTATGTCACACATATTAGTTGGGATATTCCTTCAAGCATTAGTCCCAGATGGGTAAGTTTACTAAAATCCTCTTGCAGTTATTCATTTTCACTAAATAGGAACATGGAAGTCTCAATTCAAACAATTTAGTCACCCATTTGGATGGCTATTAAAATAATGTTTGATACAACCATAAAAATAGGTTATTGGACTATCCATTTAATTTGATCATAGAAGATTTTGGTGCATACGATCGATTGTATATTTGTGCAAGTTCAATATAGTAATATCATTTTTATGCTTTGAAAATAACAGGATTATATGAATGATTATTAGATGGTAGACTTGAGCTTTATTAAGCCAATATTTACTCAGTCTAAATGTTCTAAGAATATAAGAGACCTAGTCCAAACTAGTTAGGGAGGGCCTAGGCAAACTTTGAGTTGAGGACCTTATTTTTTGAATCTAAAGTCTTTCATATTGCTTCTAACCAATCTAATCATTTACCTATCCCGTTGAATATCCTTTCAAGTGTTGGAGGTGGCCTTAATGTGAGGAGGCCCTTTAGGTTTCAGTTAATGTGGCTAGATTACCGAATTTGGATTTTATTGTGCAAATTTAATGGCCCTTCCTTAAGTACCTTGACGATTTGGATTTGTTTATTAAGGAATCGAAGAAGTATAATAAGGAGGTATTTGGTATTATCCACCAAGGAAACAAATCATTGTAAAGAATTTAGAAGGAGCTAAATGAGAATAATGAACAATCTTTCACAAGGGCTTAATTGAGAAGCCTATGTTCAAAGGGAATTAGATATGGCACTAAATCTTAAAGAGATATTCTTGGCAACTAAGGCTCGGTCTAAATGGATATTGGAGGAAGAACGAAATACAAGGTTTTCATGTGACAACTATATCAAGAAGATTTAAATCGAGAATAAGAGGCCTTTATGACTTTGTAGATACCAATGGTTCAAGGGCTAGTTTAAACAATCCTTGAACCGTTAGTTGGTTTTTTTTTTTTTTGAATTTTGTTTATGTATTTTAAATGATTTGTAGACTTTTCATCTTTTTTTTTTTTTCAATTCAATCTAAAATTTTATTTTCAATTCATGCAACCCTTGAAACTATATATTTATGTGTTAGTCTTTTGTTTGTGTTTCATTATATATATACATGTAGTATATTATATATTCCCATACAATGTCCCGTCCCATTACTTTTTCCCCCATTATATATATTTATTTATTTTAATTTTTGAAGTTGGTCTGGCTATGAATTGTTAATCGGTGATTTGGCTTAACGATTAGGTAGCCTGCTAATCTAGTGGTTCAACAACCAGTTTGAGCTTGACTAAGACAAGCTTAGGTCGATTCATCGGTTTACAGTTTGAAATTGGTTCGTGCATAAGTTTAATTGGGTGTCTAATTCAAAAAAAGTTTCAAAAAATTATCGTTCAGCATTTTAATAACCTCCTTACATTTGAAAGGACTTATGTGAGGATTCAAGAGGCTAGTTGGTTCAATCATTTGAACGCTCTATCTAAGGAAAAGAAAGCTTAATCACAGTAAAACTGTATTAAGAAGGAAATAAGGAGAGCATCATGGTGCATTAGGAATAATAAGTCTCTAGAGTTAGATGGGCTTTATGTGAAATTTTTAAAAGTTATTGAGTGTATTACTGGGGAAACAATTTGTGATATGATGAAAGACATTTTTAGAGAAAGGGTCATGCCAAAAGAACTTAATAAGATCCTAATAGTTCTTGCTCCAAAGATGTTGAGGATTAACAAGACAAACAATTTCAGACCCATTAGTTTATGTATCACTTTATATGAAGTGGTAAGTAAACTTTTAGTTAATCGTTTTCGATTGATCCTTAATGATCTTATTGGTATGGAGCAAGCTAGTTTTGTTCTAGCAGGGATAGAAGAGGACAAGTTGATGATCTTCCAGGAAATCCTTCATTCAATGGGAAAGGAGAGAAAAAGAATTGGATAGTTGTCAAGCTAGACCTTGAGAAAGCCTACGATAAAATGGAATTAGACTTTGTGATATATGTTTTAAAGGTGCTACATTTCCTAGAGAAGTAGGTGAAACTTATAGGGTCCTATTTGTCATCAATTTCCTTTTAATTGATTATTAACAGGGCAATGTTAGATCAGTTTTTTATTAATAGAGGGTTATGACAAGGGGGCCTTCTATTGCCCCATTTATTTATTATTGCTTTGGAAATTTTGAGTAAATTTATCCATGGTTTGGTGGAGGGGAAGAAATGGTTTTCATTAAGGATTAGAGGAATGAATATTAGTCTTTTACATTTATTTTTTGCAAATTACATTTTGTTAATAGGTGGGGCTTCGATTGACAATGTTGAACAAATGATGAGAGTTATAGAATGTTTTAGGGTAAAAGCTTTATCATGATAAGTTATGCTCTTTTCTTCAGAAACAAAAGTGTTAAGCTTAAGAGGAGAATTTATAACAAGCTTGGGATTGAGCCAAATGTTGAAAACTGAAATGGGAAAATATCTTAGGATACTTGTAAAGGAAGGGGGTAAACTAACTAATAAGGATTAGGGATTCATTCTCAAGAAGACTAGGAGAAAATTAGCTAGTTGGAAAGCTACAATGTTGTTAATGGCAAAGCATAAGTTATCAATGTCTTTAGTGTTGGAAAATATTTCTAATTTTTACCCTCATGCAATCCCAATACTGAAGGGCATATCAAGTCAATTAGAAAAAGGTGCACATAAATTTTCTTTAGGGATTAGTAGATGGAAACAGGAAGGTTCACTAAACAAGTTGGGAGAAAATTAAACATTCTAAGGAACATGGTAGATTGGGAATGTTGGATATTAAGAGAAGAAATAGAGCGAATTTCACTAAGTTAGCTTGGGAAATGGGTATAAAGAAAGTACTTTGGGTAAATTTGATAAATAAAAAAGTATAACTAGGAAATGAAGGTAGAAGTAGAAAAAGTAAATCTAACTTTTTTTGAGAATTAAGTAAAGTTGGAGCTTGAATAGATGAAAAGATGAAAATGTAACTAAGGAGTGAGAAGAGACATCCTTTTGGAAAGATAATTTGGCGATGAAGGGTAGTGTAAAGGCTTGGCTATTTGGACCATTGAATAAGTATGGTGAAAAGATTACAATGAAACAAATTTGGGATGGTGTTGGAAGGGGGAGAGAAGATATTGTTGGATATTACATTGATGCAAACATGATAAAAAAGTTAGGAGCAGTGGTACTACAGGAGGAGAGCTCAAAGGATATTAGAAGCTAGTCATATGAAGTAAGTGGAGAAATCTCTTAAAAGTCATGCTATAGATTATTATTTGAGGGAGAGGGAGTGGAGCTGATTGGGGAAAAGCGGGAATGGATTTGGAAATCTTTGACCATACTACATATTCAGATTATGTTATGGAGGATATTAAACAATGGATTACCTATCGAGGATAATTTGAGGAGCGAGGTATGAATCCTAGTGCAAAAGAGAAGGGGAAACTATTTGGCATATCTTCTTTAATTGTGAGAAAACTAAGGAGATATGGGAAATAATGGATGTTCAAAGATTGTTGGAAGATTGAAAGGATAAGGATAAGAGGGCCTAGATCAAATGGCAATCCCAATGGAAATCTAGTTAAGAGATCTGCCAAAGGAAGTGAATTTCCTTTTTGTATCGAGAGGGATTTGGAGGGAAAGAAACTTGACATTATGTGATATTATTTGTCATATTTTTTTTTAAAATGTAGATAATGATTTGTAAATTTAGAAACTTTAGGAAAATTGTAACCGTAGAAGATCTAAATTTTACGAAATATTCATTGATTTAACTTGTATGGCTAACTCCCTTCAAATATCTTTGATGTTACGATTACGATTACAAATCCTCCATTGGCCTCTTCTGAAGAATAAAATTCTAATGAATACGACCTTTGACTTCCTTTTATAACAGTTTAAAGCACTATAGATCATGATGGTTGGAAAATATGACTCTAGAACTTCTATTTGATTTAGATTCTCAATGCTGATGGATGACAAGAATCAAATTTCAAAAAAGAGAATCCTATGGAGCCATATTTCTCATCGTCACAACCTGTATCGTTATCAAGATAAAAGGTATTGGAATGTAAGACTTTAGAATGCACGAAATCCTAGTCTAAAATAATTATTTCTTCGGTCAACTATGTAATTGACACGGCTTAATGGAAAAGGAAACCAAACTTATTAAATCTAAATGAAAAACAGCCTGTCTCATTTAAGCAGAAGACTTTAATGTGCTAAAGATGTAAGTTGAACAATTTAAGTCTAAAATGTGCTAAAAATTTTGGGCTTCATATAATTAACCAAAGGGAAATATAATAAAAATGTGCTAAAATTGTAGCTTTTTTGTTTATTTGAGCACGAAATGTTTTCTTTCCATGTTCGAACAATTTAAGTTGAAAAAGCCCTTTCGTTAACTCCATTAAGTTTTTCCAAACAAAAGATTGTTGATGAGTTATTTTAGATAGTAAAAATCACATGTTCCAATTATATACTTATCCAAGTTTTCTTATAAATTATTATTATTATTAATTCAATTATAGTAAATCGAAGTTGAAAATAAAAGAAGGGATAATCATTCTTCTCCTCTATCAATGATATCAAAATTCAAACATAAACCATAATCATTACTAAACCAACATCAAAATTTCAATGTATTATAGATAATAATAACACTAGTAGTTGAGGTACCTATGATGTATATGCGTAAATATATATATATATATATATGTATATATTCATATGGAAAGATATATTAATTACATAGCCTATGAAATTAGAAAAATGAAAAAAAATATATTATTGTGATAGTTTGCATAAAAATATTATATAGTACTAATCATCATATATTATAAGAGATTTTTTATAATCAAATAACTACATATGAACACACATATAGATATATACATCAATATAATTAAGTCCTTATCTCATTTAATATCTTAAAATGATTGGTGTTTATTTCTATTAAAGTTAAAAGATGTAAACTTTTTGGCTTAGAAATATTTTACCTTAGAAATAATGGATAAACTAATATATTTCTATTAGCGATTTTTACACTTCACAACCCTCTTTTCATTGTTGATGCTTCTTTTGAAGAATTATACCCTAAATATTACAATAACTTCTATTACCATTTTGGATTTAAAAGAAAGTTTTAAAATGAGTAAAGAATATCCAATAACAAATTGATGATGATTTTTAATAATAAGTCAACACCGAACACCTAAAAAAATTTTCATTTACAAACTAATAAAAATAATAAATTACATATTTTATTACATCTATATCGTGCAAATTAAGGATTACTAATGATAGATTTTCTACAAAAGTAAAAACTCCTTGCAAGGTTGTTGTATGATGGTTCTTATGTGAACTAATCTGATATAAAATAAAATCAAAATTATCGATATAATAAGCTAAGAATAACAAAATAATAAACAATGGTAGTAGTAAGAAAATTCAAAAGTATAATCCTACAAAGTAAAATAAACCAAAAGCTATAAAATATAATTGTTATGATAGAAAAATAAATAAGCAAATATCATGTATATAGAAACTTTATCATAAATATGCAATGAGTGGGTTCTACCATCAACTTCTATAAAAATGCTATTTTAAAACTGAATACATATATATATATATATATATATATATATTGTGGAACATATAATATGTCTTTGAATAAAAAACTCCTTAGAAGCTTGCTAAATTGTAGTTCTTACATAGATCATATCTTGACATGACAAAAAATCAAAATTGTTATATAAGTAAACTAAGAATAACAAAATGATAACCAATAATAATAGTAAAAAAATTTAAAAGTATAAACTCGAAAAGAGTAAAATAAATCAAAAGTTAGTGAGAGCAATTGTTGCTGCATTGTAGTAGAAAAATAAAAAAACAACTGTCATTACTCAAAAAAAATTTTCCCAAAAATATACAATGAAATTAATGGTTTGTGTAAAAATTCTGTTTTGAACTAAATATATAAATAGCTACATATTGCAAAGGTAACGTGTATAAACACATTGTAAAAAATAAAATATGGAATGAATGGATGATAATGGCTTTTATACATAAAAATGTAAAATATGGAAAGATAAAAACTTCCAAAATCAATTGTTATAACACATTACGATCGGTATAGGATTATTTTATAATGATAAACCTCATTTTGATTAAAATAGTAATTCAAGAAATTATATAATGTGATTGCAAGGGTTTGCATTGAAAATCTAATATAAAGTACACTAAAAACAATGAAGTAGGTTTAACTGCTATGATATAATAGATATTTAATTTATCCTGATATTGATGTAATATATGATATATAATATGTACTACTTTAAAATGACTTAAAAATGGTGAATAATCAAGTGATTAAATTAATATGAATGGTTGAGAGTAGTTAAATGGTTTAATAAGGAATTTTAAATGAAATGGATATATATATATATATATATATAGAAGATAATCAATAACATATATCGCACATAAATTTAAACAATAATAATAGCTATTCATTTAAATAGTTTTAAATAGATCATGAATATGTTATAATATTAGTTATTATTTTGTGCCTTGATAGAAGCTAATTTAATTAGAAATAGAATTGAGTAGTAAATGTAGTGTAATGTAAGTGGAAAAAGGAAAAGTGAGAGATTTAATAAAGTTACCATTTTACCTTTGAAATTATTAGGCTAAATTATAATAACATATATTTCTAATAAGTTTTATTAATATATTTTAGGGCTACTTTAAGGAATTAGAAAAAGACACAAACACTACGCTCTTTTGCTTTAATATTATAGATATAGATATTTTCTTAAAAAAAGCTAAAGTATGATTTGAAAAAGAGAGCATATTCTTTGGATTTTTTTATAAGAGAAATGTTTGTTAATATATATATATATATATATATATATATATGATAAATTGATTATAGATAAAAAGACACAAGTATAAGAAGATAAAAGAATACTCATTTTAAATAAATGTTACATCAATGAAAAATAAAATTATATTACAATTTCAAAAAGAAAAAAGAAAAAAATAGAGTAGCTAAAGCTACAACTTTATAACATAAACCCATTTATTGATTATCAATTTGAAAAAAAATAAAATTACGTCTTTAAACTCCTATATCAATATTTTTAATAGTTTCCATTGCCCAATTCAATTTTGTCTCCAATTTCATACCTATAATAAAAAATATTACTAATAAATAAAGAACAATTTGATTATAATTTATTTTTTACGGTAACTATTTGTAAAATAAGTACAATTAAACATAGCATTAAGTAAATTAAAAAAAAATTTAGTTATGAATAGTTTTTTTTTTTTTTTGCTAAAATTTTAAGAGCAAACAAACCATTTATAAAATGAGCATTATTGAACATATCACTAAACAAATAATAGAATAATTTAATTATCAATTATTTTTTATGAAGATTATTTGTGAAATAAGTACATAGTTTTTTTTCTACGAAAGTTTTAAAGAAACAAATTTTGCTTGTGAAATATTAGAGCTTATAGATATTGGAGTTGTAATAGGAAGTTGTCATTTTGATAGAAGATTTTTAGTTCATGTAATATTTTTTGTTGAGGATTTGTAGGTTAGATATCATTTTTGGCATATAGTGTTTTTTAGCGTGATAATCCCAACACATCGATAATTTATTAATAACTATTAAGTATATAGAGGTTATTTGGTAAAATCCAAATAAAAGGAAATATTAAAATATTAAAGATATCAAAGGGGTGCTTTTGGCTTTAATATTATAGATAAATGAGAGATTAATTTATATAAATGATGAAACTATTGCTTTGTTAATCTAATCACTCTTCTAAATAATTTTTCTAAATCCAATATTGGAAAAAGTACGAGTAGGTGAGAGAAACCGAAATTCACGAATGCAAATGTTCCAAAATATAAGATGATGATATCAATGAGATTCCTAGCATCATTTATGGTTTATTCCCCGAAACATTATATAGGGTTAATTGTTTTCTAAGCTTATAGAACTTGTCATGCTTAGTAAGGATGTATGTGGTTTCAGTGCTGCTAACACTTTACCAATCTTATAAACATTGTCCTTAGAGATCATAATGAAGTGATTGTTGTGCACAAGGAAAATAATAAAATCTAAAAAAGGATAATTGGTAAAAGTAAATAAATTAAATGTCATAACCATCAAATAAAAGCTAAAATTGAGAAATGAAAAAGAAAAAATTACTGTCAACAATGGTAAGAAAAGTTAAACTAAAGATCTTATTGCAATAGGCAAACCTAAATAGAAAATCATTTCATAAACAATAACTTTATTTTATAATAAGAGAATGACATATCTTAGAAATGGTGGATGAAATCAAGAAATTGGTGTATTCTAAACGCCTAAAATTGAAGGAATCCTCCTTTCCTCTGCCAAAATAACAATTATCTTTTAAAAAGTATACTTAGCATTATAGTTCATTCCTCATCCTATTTAAGATGCAATAAAACACACTTAAAGAAAAATACAAGACCGAATTTATCATGTTTGTAATATCACACGAATATTCCATGAAAATCCTTATGTCCTCTATCCTATTCCTAGTTTACTTTCTCGAAATGAGTAGTGCTAGAGTTCCACTTGGTCCAATGCTTGAGGCTAAGGTTGGACAGCTGACTTTCCAAGTAAGAATATCTAATGGCTTCACAAGTGAAGGTGTCGTCTTGGACTGTAGCTTAAGTGATGATCATATTGGTGTCAAACCACTTGCTCCTACTCAAGAACTCAAATGGTTATTTAAGGTTAACCTTCTTAGAACTACCTTATTCGTTTGTGATTCTTGGTGGAGCAATGGCTATAAGGAGTTTAATGCTTTTAAAAGGGACTATTGGGATGGTTCTAATAAAAAGTGTGGTAAAAAAGGGGAATGTGTATGAAACTTATCTGAGTATGGTATTTACCTCTATAATGATTGGGTTGAGAAATGGGAGGTTATATTTACTTGGTAATAGTGATAAATTATATATGTATTAGGTGAATTATTTTATGCATAAAAGTATAATAAATATGGTAAAGGTTGTTGTAACTTAACTATATGAATATTGATCTTGGTAGTTTGCTAAAAAACAAAAATAAAATAAATGTGTGGGTTTCGTTCTAAAAGAAAAGTTGCATTATTGTTCTTTACATATGATTTTGAAATTGCCGCATAGCTACTTATATGCATTTAGAATAATTAGCACTATTATAAAATACTATTTAGATAATCTTCAAAAAAACCAATCCTTGTAAACACCAAAATTCACCAAAATCTTTATAGTAATTTGTGTACTATTTGTCACAATACATTTTCATGTATATATGAATATTATTAATAAAAAATAATTATTTATTGTGTATATGCTTTACTACTTATATATATTTTTATAATGAAATCCCATAGATAAATTAGAGTATTTCTAAAATAAAAATAAAGATGTATTATTTTTTGAAATTGTAAACCCTGCAATTGGATAATCCGGGATAGGTATATAAAATTTAGAGTGATTACGAAAGTTATATGATCGAGTTCAAATTTTAAAATGAAATTAGGAAAATCAGTAGAAGTAGATCCACGAGTTTAGATTTAAGAAAATAAAATAATATAATATAATATTTTTGGAATATAAGTAAATTACTATTTATTTATCTTAAAGGCGTGAAATAGGTTTCGATAATTAATGAATTACTGAAGATAAATTATTTTTATACTAAAACTTATAAAATGATATTAATAATATTTAAGAGTGTTTATTTATATTAAATATAATATTATATGTATATATCTATATTCAAAATTACTTAAAGCACCTAGATTATATTAAAATATATCACAATAAATATAGAAAATTAATAAAAAATTTTGGAGAAATTAAGTAGTAACATGGAAGATCAAGATCTATAGCATAGCAATTGGGTGAGATAGATTAGTTACTTTTAGGAAAAAGCTAAGACACTTAATAAGAATAGAAAGTGAAGAATTAGACACTTATACACTAGAAAAATTCCCTACTGACCCCAATCCTCTCTATAAATTCAGGACTTCACCTTCACTAGACATTTTGGACAATATATTGCTTAGGAAAATTAGGGAGTGCACAAGAAAGATTTAGAAATAATTTAGAGAAATTTATAAAAAAACGGTATAAAACTAGGCTTGCAAGGGCTTGTGGGTATAAGTGTGACTTAGGAATAAACCAAAGCTAAGGTTTAAACGTGGACCAACTGCTTGGGTTGGTTGACAACAAAGGTGTGGTTAATGGTGGCCGTGACAATGATCTCCGTTGAATTCCAAAAACTAGTATGATTTTTATTACTTCGGAAAATAGCAAAATATGTTTAAAAATTATGAAAAATTGTATTATGGGGTATTTTTATATGTAGAATCTAGAAAGAAATTATTTTGTAGAAATTAAGTATCAAAATATATTGCTCTAAACAAATTACTAAAATCGAGCCAATTTCTCTCTTGTTCTTAAAACCCTTTCTTATATTGTTTCAAATCCAAAAATTTTCTACAAAATACCTATGATATGTTAAAAATTGTTGTGAAGATTTTTTTTTTTTAAATCATTTTCTAAATTTTTATCTAATTTTAGGCTTATAAATCCTATTAAAATGTTATGTTCAACTAGTTCAATTATTAAAATTTCTAAGATTTTACAAAGATTTTGATTTTGGTGGATTCCTATCATAAATGGATGATGAATAGTGTCATGGGATTGAATCTTAGGCATTGGAAGCATTGGATTTAAGTATAAGAGATCTAGTGTAGAAATATTAATAATACATAATGCATGAGTTACTTAAGTAAAATAGTAGAGTGAAACTTTATACTAATTTAAAGTTGAATTGGGTTAGAAAGAGTGTTTTGACACTGTTTAGAGTAGAAATTGTGGAAAATTTGTTGAAATATGGGGTGCATGCTAAATCAAAGGATAAATCAGAAGATACATTGGAGACTATATGTAAATGGCAAGTTTGGAAGTTGTTTAGGAACTAAATAAGAGACTTTATATACACAAAATATAGTGAACTAGGCTTTTGGGGATTGATTAGAAGATATTTTTTTAAGACTCTTAGATAAACTATAATTAGAGGATAAATCAAAAGATAGATGGATGCAAACTAATAACAAGTAACTTAAAAACCTGAACATCTAAGTATAATAGAACCTTGAGATACAGAATAATAGTATGTATTATATCAATTTAAACACTAAAACATTACGTATATTATAGGGACCTACGATGAAGTTATGCTATAAGACATACCTAAGTAAACAGGCAGGAAGTTCAGATAAGTTTGGGATCAATAGACAACTGTATTTCAAAATTCTGTTTTATAGCACTTGGAGGCTTAAAGTTATACTTGAGTATGCCTATAAGTAGCTTGCTTGTACTCATGCTTATGTATCACTAAACTTAATTATACCATTAGTTGATTGCTGCATTGGTTTATAATTGGTTAAACTGCATGGAATTGATTGAGCACCCTTAAATTGAACCTAAACTATTGGACGTACTTTATAACCTAATAAGGGATTATTAGGGTTCTCTAACCAAATATTGACCCTCTTAAAAGAAATAGCCGAAAGGGTCTCTTCTTCACCTTTAGTCATATTAAGTAATAAGCGAGAATGTCTTGATAAGGTTCAAGACACGAGTTTGAAGGTATTCACAAGAGGAAGGATGCATCCATTGTATAAATTTAGGTTTGCTCATGAGTTATTGCATTCATATTAAAACTCCTTAAACTCGGATTAGAGCGAGTGGAATTTCTCCTATTTCACAACTAACCGAATAACGTTTTGTGATAGTATTTGTTTTGTTGCATCATATTTAATCAACTGCTTGATAACCCTATTTGTCATATATTTTTATGTCTTTATCCCTACTTACTAAGTGATTGGTTCCTTTCATGCTATAGATCTTTTTGTAGGTGTTTACTAGGATGTCGCGATATAACTACCCTGAGGTTACTTACTACTAGAAATTGGGGTGTAGGTATATGAAACCAAAGCAGCTAGACTTTTGAAGCTTTTATGTTTATCTTTTGAACTTTTAGTCCTAAACTATGTAAATATCTAAGTAGACTTTGTTTATATTATGTAATTAGCACTTTGATAGCTTAGGTTATAAATATATGTTTTAAAGATTTACACATATTAATTATTGATATCTAGTGAATTGTTTACTTCAAAACAGGTTAGTTATAGACACTTTGTGTAAATCAAGTTTTCGATAGTGGTTGTGAGGTTAACTTTCCATCTTAGGATGATCTATGAGACAGGGCTATTACGGCTTCACTATTTTGGGGCATAATAAAATTTCCATTCATCTTATCATTTAGGAATTTTCCTTAGGATTTGAACACCTAAATGAGAGGCCTTCCTATTTTTGCTCATTTATTTTCTTTAATTCCATTTTTCAAAAGGTCTTATTTAGTTTATGTTTAGGAGGCCTTCCTAAATGAGAGGTCTTATTCATTTCCCTCTTATTTCTTATTATGATGTTCAGTTCATTTTTTTATCTCTGAATTGCAATTCCGTTGTAATCCTTATTAATATGGATTGCCAGGGAAGGGATGACACACAGCTATCAATATCATGCAAACCAAGGGAATGGGTTCGAACTGCAAGATGATCCAAAGAGTAAATGAAAGTCAATGGTTTAACAGTCTTGCAAACTAATTCTACCAATATAATGCACTATAAAACCACACACAAACCTAAGCTAGTACCTAATATGACGTACGAACACTAGGCCCAAGATTGCTCGCCTCAATCCTCAACGAGAAAAACAAGCTCCAGAAGAAAAGTGGAATAATGTCTGAAATTCAATGTCATTACCCTTGCGGCCATTACATATTACAAGTATTTAAATAACCTAATTAGGGCAAGTTTTAGGTTGACGTAAATTACAAAAAATCCCTACTCAAAAAAGAAAAAGGAATACATTGCAAGGGTAAAATTGTAAATAGACAAAAATGATATTCGGTTACAAAAATAATAGTACAGATGTCAGAAAAATGGGATCCATGACTATTGTCTATTCTATGGTCTAGATTATTGATAGGTATTTTTTTATAACTATTGTTTGTGCTTATTTTGGTTGACCAAATACTTAAGCCTTATCCAATAAACCGGTCTAAGTACAATTTACATTAACTCATAATAAATACTAAACAAGACACCTAAGTAAGAGAATCCTCTTTCATTCTCTCATTTTTCTAATCATTACATGATAAAAGGGTTGATTTAGATATTAGAGTATACACGATGGAACACTCTCCAATAGCACGTTTTTTTATTTTACAGGTATTCTTGCACCAAAAGGAAAATCACTAGTAAGAAATTGGCGTCATCTATTGGAATCACACGATCATGGTTAAAAGCCATGATTTTTTTATGATTCTTCGAAATTTTATCATTTGGGAAAATTGTTCGTGCTCTAGTCCTTTATTCCGGTTTCTTTGTCGTAAATCTGTGCATCGATATTAATTTTCCTCACATCTTTGCCGTTTATGATGTGTTGGCTTTTTGATGGATGGCCCACACATTTCTCGAAACCTGCAAGTGCAAAAAGGGTTGAAAACCGTCTCAATTAACTGCCCTGCCATTTTTCTCAAAGGAGACATTTGCATCAAGCTATTGATTTCTCTAGCGCTTTAATTCACTTGGATAATTCCAAGAAGTACAGAGAAGGATGCAATTTCATCAATTATTACTGGAGTTCAACTACAAAACCTAAGATAACCGTCTATTGTAACTGCTTCTAAAAGTCTTCCAACACAAGCATACAGACAATTGTGGATAGTTATGAAGGATGAACAGATTAGGGATGCATTGAACAATTTGTGACATGGTCTTTAAGGATTTATGGAAATTTTGTAGTTCGGAATTGTCAATGCTAAAGAATTACCCATGTTGAGCCACCGTCTGCAGTGACTTGCGCGCAATCTAAGCCCTTCGCAAGCAACAACTTTGCTTGGATGTCTTAACTTGTTCACGAGCGGATGGCTTGAAATTTTGAGCGAACCGCAATCAACGACACCAATCTAATGTCCAAAGCAAATAACGCCATATTCATGGCCGCTCGCATAAGTCGGAGTTCGGACCACCACCACTTCTTCCGAGACTAAGTTTCGAGCTTGTTTGTTCTTTCCGATTTAAAAATGAGTCAAGCTCCCACAGCAAGATTGAGTTTCGAGCTTCTAGTGTGCCAAAAGAAGAGCTGCCCTATTTACTTTAAAATCTGCCGGGTTACTGTGATCCAAGATGCTGAGTAATCGGCGCCGCGCTATTCCTATCGGCCTAGAACGGTAACTGAGAAACCGAGCAATATTGTGACGTCAAGCTCTATGCTGATTCAATTCTCACTTTGGCAGATTTGAGCTCCCTGCTTCGCGATTCAAGTTTCTCCTTCCTTACCGAGTTGCGCAATTCGCGTGGTATTCTCAAAGAAATCGCTGAGCTGAAATTCGGCCAAGTTCACATGAAAAGATACATGGCCGAGTAATTCAACAATCCCAAGCTGTCTCTGGCTAATTAAGTTCGACCAGGTAGTTTGCACACCGAGTTCCACCAATTTAAGTCATACGGTGAAGTTGATCCGAGTTTTTCCCTGCAATAAGTACAATCGTCCACAATCTTAAATAAGCAACGACCAGGCCAAGCAGTCTCTGGCTCGCCGAACAATTCTTACCGTGCACTAAAGTGGATAAAGAGCTCCTTTAAGGCAGAGCTATTCATTAGAAGTTTCCAAGCTCCGTAGAACAGCTGCCAAGCAACTTCTAGCAGAGATGACCTGAAGAATAAAGCAAAAACTGAGTAGGACCTGTGTTGCAAATCACTTAAATTCGAGTTGCAACGTACTCAAGCTCGAGCTCCAATCACCTATGGGCATCTCAGTAAGATCCTAGCACACTCCAGCAAGGCGAGCAAGTTTGAGTAAGCTAGGTCACAAACCCGAGCTCCGAGAAGCTCATATCACGGATCTGGTTTCAAGTGGTCCATTCTTTGGAAGCTGGTAGTAACAACTTGAGCTTTCGTCCATCATGCCGAATTAGTTGGCTCCATGCCAAGTATTGAGTTTCCAAACAAACTAAGCCCAGCATATTTGGCCGAGGCCGTGCTCCTGATACTTGAATCTACGCTGAGCTCTTTGGTATAATGTCGGCTTATGCTCTAAGACAGCGAATGCCGAACCACTAGAACCAAAATAATGCCGAGGCCGAGCTAACAACAGCTTGCATTGCCGAACGTACAACAGCTTGCATGACAAGGCCTACACGTGACCAAGCAGCTTCCTCACGTGATAGCTGCAATTGAATAACGGTTACCAAAGTCTTGGTACATGAGGCCAAATGTCGAGCTAGTTGCGTACAGATAATGTGCCTAATTGTCATATGTGTGCTTGCGTCATGGTGTTAATTAAAGTTGTCCATGATGGTCCTCTCAAATCTACGGAACTGAGTTACATCCGCTGCTAAGCTATCTGTAATCTTGGCAAAGCGAAGGCCGAGCTTCCGACGTACTGAGCTCTACGGGTCAAAGGCCAAACACACTTAGCCGAGAGCAACAATAGCCGAGCCATGGTGAAAACCATGCTGAGACGCATGATTGAAACTGAATCTGAACATCTTTTTTAGCAGGAGTAAGCTTCAATCAATAGCAGCAAATTAAGCAAATCTACATGTGCATTAATAGTACACACAAATTGAGAAGCACTTTGGGTCCCTTTGCACACCAAAAGTGAACTCGATCCCACAGCAACTTCAAAAACAACTGCAGCAGCGACTTTAAAAGTGGTAACTCGGCTTATTAGAATCCGAGAAACTCTTGGCAGCCTTAAAGCCTCACACGTGCGCTGATCTAAGCATGTTATGCGCACATTAAAGTGTCATCAAGCATGCAGCTGGGAACCAAGAAACTAACTGTGTGGCAAAGTGTAGGACTTAAAAATACTTGCTCAAAAACTCCGAGCAACCAAAAGTTAGATATATGAATTTCACTAGGGAAAATTTTGAACATCATAGAGCATCGTTGCAATCTCCAGTTAAGCTTTATACATCAACTAGAGCAAGGCTACTCTTCACGCAACACTATAAGCGCACTTGCGAGCAGATTCGATGTGACCATATTGACATCCAAGTTCAATTCCACCGGTGGCCGAACCACATGCTCGAAACCGAGCTTAGTTTATAATTGAATCCAAGCAGTGAAGCCAAACCCTAAATCAGCTCAAGTTATCTACAATCATAGCCAAGTAGTCAATGACATATCATTCCGAGCAATACTGCAACTGCCGAATTGCTACCACATGAGGTCGAGCAATTGAGCCGAGCTTCAATGCAAGCTGAGCTCTTCATTATGGACTCGAGTGCAAGCAAACGAACCCAGACTTGACGACACTGTACACTTATAAGCAAGACAATTCTTTGTTTATTTGTACATGCCCCTAAAGGAAAAATTGGAGGCCTTTCCCAGAATGCCTGAATCGCATTTTAGAGGTGACCGAAAGAGCAAGACTGAAGCGTGGCTTTTATTTCATGGAGCGAGCTTGTAGAGTACATAAAAAAAAAAAGAAAAAAAGGAAAAGGATGAAGCCAAGTGCACGGACGTTCGAAGACCAATTGATAACTGGAGAATAATCGATAAAAGGCAAATAAAGCAAAAACTTGATTGATGTCTAATCACACAAGCGACTATGCTCAATAGATCATACTTTCATTATGCCAAATGATGTGAATAATTTTACCAGGCATCACGTATGACCAAGCTCCAAATGAGCGTATATAAGTCTCGATAGCTGCTAGCAACAAGGGCAGAACGACTTATTAAGCAACCAAAAAACGATACATGAATGTGTATTGAGTAAAGCTCTACAACCTACCACAACCAAGCAGTGATTTTGTGCAGGAAACACCAAGCTACCTTGCTTCAGGTACTCGCTCATGCATCGATTCACACTAATAATCTCACTACTGCTATTTATAATTTGTCCAATATCTATTCTTTAAGATGCGTATTTTACGTTGTGCTTTGTGCTAATTTGTTGTTAATATTTACATTTGATTCATGCATTATATATGATCTATCTGCATAATGCTCCATGATCTAAGTTCCGACAAGCTTAACAATGAAAAGCATTGATTATTCAACACTTATAATGACTGATTCAATTCTTAGCAGGCTTTTTTCTACTCTTTTGGGTACAAGTATAAAAATTCAAAAATAAACCGAGGCTAAACAAATGCCCTCTATTTTAACCCCATGCAAACATAATCTACTAATGAGCAACTCTTAATAGCTCTAAGTCTTATACACAATAGATGACAAGCTAACATAAATTCAATTGCTCTATCTAATAAATAGATAATGGGCCACTCAAAAACCCTAAGCCATTAAGTGATGATGGGTAAAATGCTTTAAGTCTAAAAAGTTGTATGGACGACAAGCGAACAAGCCCATCGGCCTATACAATAACAAACTAGAAGCAAATTAGCCTATCATACGGCTTTACTTAGCATAAGTCATGCTTAGCTTGGATGACCTACATGCCTCTTCAGCCTTTTCAAGCACATTGGCCTCTTTAGGTCTTCATCTTTTTAGGCATACCATCTTTTTTAGGCATATCGGCTTCTTTAGGCCTCTAGCCTTTTCAAGTGCACCACGTCTTTAAGCCTTCACCTTTTCAAGCATGCCGACCTCTTCAAGCCTTCGCCTCTTAAGGCACACTGACCTTTTCAAGCATGCCAACATCCATAAATGCTCCAGCCACTCTTGACTTTCACCTCTTCAGGCCTTTACTTCTTTAAGCACTTTAGCCTCTTTAGGCTTGAATTACAAACCTTCTCAAAGATCTCACAAAATCAACCCCCCTAAATACTCTCTTTTCTAACCTTGTCATCAAAGAGATTAGGGGGAAAGTGTTGATAGGCATTTTTTTTTATAATTATTATTTGGGCTTATATTAGCTAACCCAATACTTAAGCTTGGTCCAATAATTCAGTTCGAGTACAATTTACATTAACTAGCTATAAATACTAAACAAGACTCCCAAGTAAGGGGACCCTCTTCCATTCTCTCATTTTTCTAATCACTGGATAATTCTCTCCACATGACAAGAGGGCTAACTTAAAAATCAAAATGGTTGCATTAAAAGCACCCTTCGGCACTTCCCATAGCCGTTTTCTCGTTTTGCAAGTATTTGCATACTAAAATAAAAATCACCAATTAACACAGATGATGCTGTATGTTGAGCAGAGCTGATTTAAAACAAAGTGGGTCAGGTTTACTATATGGTAGGGCTTAACTATTCAGGGCTTAGGCAAGGTTGGTCCATTAAGTGGTCCTTCTTTAGATTAGCCTCCACTAGTTGGCTTAAAAGTTAGTAGATTAGCCTCAGACATGTATTAGCTCAGCTATGAGTGGATTTGGTACTTGGCTTAGGACTAGTGCAACTGTAAGAGGTCGGTTGGGTAATCAAGTCAACCACCTTAGAGGTATCCGAAATGAGACAGAAAGAGATTGGAATGGAGTACCTCAACAAGTCGAGGTGGAAAATGTATTGTTCTTCTGAGTTTAACTCCCTTTAGACAACTTAGCAAACAATATGGGCAAGTCCTCGAGCTCAGGAGTGAGTGATTGGACCATGATCCTTATCATCTCCTTAGTATAGGCAAGTGTGCCTATCAATTTATAATATAGTAGATATAACTCTGAAAGTTGATCTCTTAGAGACTTTGGCTACTAGTACTCACTAAGTCTCTATTATCTAACCAACAATTTTAAATTTCAAGAAGATTAAACAAGTAAATCTAAATTATTACTAAAAGTAATTTAAAAATTAATTAAGATGCAATTCAAGGATTAACAAGAAAGCAATTCAATTAATTCAAGATTCAATGTTGTTCCTAAATCTTATTTCCCCTAGATTTAACATGTGATTTTCCTAAAGATAATCTAATTCATTCTTTAATCTTTCTTAATCGGGAGAATTCTATTTTAAAGTTAACCACTTTCTCAAGTCAATTAACCTTAACCCTAAAATTACCTATTAGAATCTCTTCTCAATAACATGACTTAATATTGCATTATTGAATAATGAATTATTGAATAAAGAATTCTCTACACCTTAATTTGAAATCTAAAAGAATCTTACAAATTATCTCTAATTTTATAATAGTTCTTATCAACTATGCCTAGATTTAATCTTATAAGTAATCTCTCGATTATCTTATAAAATATCAAACTCTAGATTACTACCCATGGAAATAATAACCTAAATTATGAAGCATACATAGTTAAATCAAGAAAATAATAAAGAACTAAATTAATCAAATACTAATCATCTCACATGAATAGATTTAGGTTCTACAAAACCTCGATACTAAGTATCTACTCACTATATATCGCAAAATATGAATCTAAAAATAAAGAGTAGAAAATTATAAAAAAAATTGTCATGAAGTTTAATTAAGATCAAATCTTTAATCTTGAATTCTTGATGATCCTATTTCTTCTTGAGTGTTCTTGATTTCAAAAACTCCTTAAAATTCATGCTAAAAAGTTCTTTTTAATAATTCCTAATAAGGCTTTTTATATGAAGAATTACAAAAAATAAGTCAGTTGGAAAAAACATGATTGGGGACACAATCGTGTCTTTAGGTTGTATACTTGATTGTACTTCGCATTTGTCTTTTTAAAAAAAAAATTGAAATGACATGATTGTGTTTTTTGGTCGTGTCCTAGGCTATAATAGTAGAAAATCGACTCCAATTTTACCAGGAAACGACATAGTCGTATCATTCGGCTATGTTAATCTTCAAACCTTCATAACTTGCTTATTTTAGCTTTAATTTGAGTGAAATTTGTTTCTATCTTTTCGTTTTCTCTTGTAGATCATTTCAAAACCTTAAAAATAAAATTTTACTCAATTAAATATTATTATATAAAAATAAACTCAAATTTCAAACAAAATCATCAAAAATCATTAAATAAAATATGTGAAATTAGGAACTCATCACCCCTCCAAGTTATTTGAGATTTGGGATCAAATCTGGTCTTGGTTCTTGTTGATTGTCTTCTGGAACATACGGATGGAGGTTGGCAGTTTTGAAGGAGTTTGAGACTCCATAATCTTCAGGCAACTCAATTTGGTAAGCATTAAGGTTCTACTAACTCTAGGAGATAACTTACTTTTCTTCAAACTTAGGAATCGATCTTTACTAAGGTAGATCCAGACTAAATCATCGAGCTAAAATTCTTTGCCCTTTCGTCCTTTGCCTTGCCTCTCAAGCTTGGTGGCAGCTTAACTTAAATGTTCTATAACCTTTTAGTGCATTGACTTGATGGCCTCAAATCTTTCTATAGCTGATTGATCCTCACCCTGATTTAGAAGAGGCATTTGATCTAGTGGAAGCTCAGGGTTAAATCCATAGGCGAACTCAAAGGGTGACATGCTTGTGATACTGTGGGCGATCCTATTATAGGCAAACTCAATTACGGGCAGGCATAGATCTTAATTAGTTATGTTTCGCCTAACAACGACTCTAAGTAAGGTTCTTAATGTTTTGTTAACAACCCCAATCTGTCCATCGATTTATGGATGGCAGGTTGTGTTGAATAACAATTTGGTTTCCATTTGCTTCCATAAGGTACTCTAAAAGTGGCTCATGAATTTTAGATCTCAACTAAACACGATTGTTTTGGGTACTCTATGAAGCTTGACAATCTCTTACAAGAAAATAAAACGAATAGTCAAAGCATCATTAGTTTTAGAGTAGGGTACAAAATATAAAATCTTGCTAAATTGGTCTATGACCACCATAATGGAATCCTTCCCTTAGGATGTCCTCAGCAGTCCAAACATAAAGTCCATGCCTCGAACCATGGTTTGGTTGCAATCGATAATGGTAAATATTGTCCTTGCTTGGCTTGGCTTTTAGCCCTTCTATAAGTAGCACGTCTTTCCAGTATGGCTTAAACATCTCTCATTATCCTTGGCCAAAAGAATCTAAAGGCTAGTATCTTATGAGTTCGGTGCTTACCAAAATGTCTAGATAATCCATCACCATATGCCTCATACACCAGTATTTCTTACATAGAATAAGTCGGGATAGATAGCCTCCTCTTCCTGAACAAGTATCCATCTTTCCTGTAATAATCATCAAGTGTTCAATCATCTTCATACCTAGCGTAGATCGGGCCAAAGTGCGGATCCTCATCATATAAGTCCTTGATCATAGAAAATTCAAGTTATTTGGTTTGCAGTTCGTTTAAGAGAGAATGTCGTCGTGATAGGGCATCGACCATTACATTTTTCTTGCCATTCTTGTACTTGACAACATAGGAAAATCCTTCCATAAACTCAACCCACTTGGCTTGTCTTTGATATAACTTTAGCTGGCTCTTCAAATATCTCAAAGATTTGTGATCAGTATATATAAAAAATTCTTTGGGTAATAGGTAACATTACTAGACAATTAGAGCTCGAATTAAGAAGTAAAACTCCTTATCATATATAAAATAGTTGGGTGTGGCTCCTTTAAGCTTTTCATTGAAATAGGCAATAGGTCGGTCTTCCTACATCAACATAATTCCTATACCTAGTCTGGATGCATCACACTCTACTTTAAATACTTTGTTAAAGTTCGGTAAAGCTAAGATTGGGCTGGTGGTTCGCCTTTCCATCACCTCTTCAAAACTCCTCCATTCCTTCTCTCCCTAACTAAACTCTACATTTTTCTTTGATAGCTCTGTGAGTGGGGCCACAATAGTATTGAAATTTCTTATAAATTGGTAGTAGAATGATGCCAAGCCGTAGAAGCTTCGCATATTGGTTGAACTGGTCGATACAAGCTACTCAGTAATCACCTTCACTTTCTCCTCGTCTACTCATATACCTCCTCCACTCATAACAAACCTTAAGAAGACTACTTTAGGTTGATAGAAGTCACATTTCTTCATATTGGCATAAAGTTTCTCAACTTAAAGTTTTGAGAAAATTGCTCAAAGATACTCACAATAAGTTTCCAAATTAGGGCCATAAACAAGAATATCATCGAAATACACAACGACAAACTTTCTAATGAATTCTTAGAGCACATGGTTCATTAATCTCATGAATGTACTCAAGGCATTTGATAAGCCGAATGAGATCACAAGCTATTCATACAATTCATGGCAGGTCTTAAATGTGGTCTTTCACTCATCTCCCTCTTGCATTCGGATCTAATAGTATCTAGATTTGAGATCAATCTTGAAGAATATGTTTACTCCATTTAGTTCGTCAAGCATGTCATCGAGTCTAGGTATAGGATACCTATATTTGATGGTGATTAGATTGATAGCTCAACCATCTATACACATTCTCTATGACCATCTTTCTTTGGCAATAACAAAGCTGGCATGGCACATGGCCTTAGGGACTCTCATACATACCCTCTCTTCAACGATTCATTTACCTGTCTCTGTAACACGGCAGTCTATTCAAGATTCAACCTTTAAGCAAGCTTGTTCAACAGTACAGCTCCTGGCTACAAGTCTATTGTATGCTTAACACCTTAGATTGGGAGCAAACCTTTTGGCACTTCATCGGGGAGCAGGTTAGTAAACTCATTTAGTAAGGTTTTTACATTGGTAAGTAGTAGTTCCTCATTTGATCCTCTCATCTCATGTAACCTTCTAATAGCAAATAGATTGACTCTTCAAGCTTCATCTCTCTCTTCAGCTCAACTTGGGTCATCACCAAAGCCTCTTTCTTCAAAACTCAACTTAATTGAGTCTACATGTTTTTAACTTCTTTAGCAATCATAGGGCTTAGCTTTACCTTCTTCACTTCATGTTTTAAGGAATATGCATTCTTCCTTCCATTGTATATCACATTTCAATGAAACATCTATGGTTGTCTTAGAAGAATATGAGACCCACTCATGGATAACACATTACAAAGAACTTCGTCTCAATAGTTTCCAATACTAATCGACATAGTCACTTGCTTATTCGTTTGTAAGACTCCCTTGTCATTAAGCTAGTATAGTTTATAAGGCTTGGGGTGGGGCTTGGTCGATAACTTTAATTGCTAGACCATGAATGCGGATACTGCATTAGTGCAGCTGCTACTATCAACAATTAATACATACAATGACTCATTCAACTTGTAGCTAATGTGGAACAAATTTTCTCACTACTCGTTCTCTGGCATAAGACTTACACTCATTGTTCTCCTTAATACCATGGTTATAGGCAAAAAATTACCCTCTTCACTATAAATGATCTCCTCTTCCTCAGATTATTTCGGGTGTCTAGATCTTTAAGCTACTCAATCTCCTCATTAATACTATTGACCTCAATGGTCGGCATCTCTCCTTCAATCACCATCACTCGTCTGTTTGAACATTGTGAGCCATGTATCTAAACCATTGACACTTTAAGCACTTGATCTTACTCGTCTTTCTTCCTAAGCTCTAGCCTTTCTCAAACTTCGTTGGGATCTCCTTCTCCTCTACTCAAGTAGTTTGAGCAAGTTAGACCTTAACAACTTTACTCGGCTTCAATCGTAGAGGTTTGCTTAGAATAGGTTTACTAGGGGTAGGCCAATTGAAAGGAGCTCAAAACCTCCTAGCTTAAGGCCTCTAAATCCTTTAGGTAGCTCGGATAGCTTCATCAAGTGCACTGATGTCTGTAGTCTCCAGAATGTCTCTAATTCTATACTTCAACCTACTAATGAATTAGGATACAGTTTAGTCCTCGGGTTTGACTACTTTACAACAAATTATTAACATCTAAAGTTCCTTCATGTAAGCATCAACACTTAATCCTCCTTACCTCAACTCATGTAACCTTTTGAACATGTCTTGCAAATAAGAGTTCGATATAAATCTTCTTCTCATGACTCTTTTCATTTCATCCCAATTCCTAACTTCACGTTCTCTTTCTCTTCTTCAGGTAGCTTGTAGATTCTTCTACTGTAGGGCAACATAGCCACTAAACTCTAATACAACAAGTCTAACCTTAGCATTTACACTCCTAGAAAAACTAAGGATATGCATCTTCAATCCTTCTACTCAAGGAGCTTGGACATTCCTCTCCTTGGGTACATAATACTCTTCTTCTTCATCACCTACTTTCTCATCTTCTTCTTTGATCTTATCTAACGCTAGTTTATGTTGAGCAACTCTATCTACTCCTATAAGTCAAGGTAGTCGAACCGGGGCATTAACTCAACTTTATCGGCTATTACCTCTCTCAGGCAGCTCATTGACTCAACCTCTGTAAGGGTCATTTTGAGCTCGTTGCCTATCTTCATTTATAACAGTCACTAGATCAGTAAGTCTATCTAGCCATTCATTCGCAGATTAGGGCATAAAACTTCCTTGATGACCTTAGCTATTACGAGCACCACTCTTGGTTACCTAAGGTTCCTTGGACATTAAAGTCAGACATTGTTGTCTATTACAATAGATTAACAATTGAAATACAACTCAAAATTCTTTCTACAAACAACACTTAACATACCAGCAGCTACTAAAACCAATAAGCAATAAACTAAGCGAACACTTATACTTTATTTCACGTACAAGAAACAGGGGAAGACAAAGCGCCAAACTTCTTTAACACTAAAAACTCTTCAAACACTCACAGCAACTATAAACAGTTTTTAAAACATACTTACAACAGTAGTAAGTCACATAAAGCACCAAGTAACAAAAACTTACTCAAACGTAGCCAAGTTTTTATATCAAGATAATATGGATTATCGGAGAAGGGATAACACATGGCTACTGATATCACTCAAATAAAGAGAATGGGTCTGGACCACTAGATAACCTGAAGGGTAAATGGAAGTTAATGGTTTAACAGTCCCACACATTAACTCTACGAATATGACGTATGGATACCTAATTTTTGTCTTCTTTATTTTATTTCCTCAATAAGTCATAAATTAGCAAAAATATATAAAAAAAAAAAGAAATTAAGGAAAACAAAAAAAAAAAGAAAATTTAGAAAAAATAAGAATTTTAGAAAAATACAAAAAAAGAAAAAAGAAAAAGCATAAAAAATAAGAAATTTGGAAAAAAATCAAAAATAGAAAATTTAGAAAGAAACCCAAAAAATGAAAAAAAAAAGTTTAGAAAATAAAATTTGAAAACATTTAAAAATCACAAAAAAAAAAAAGAAAAATTGAAGATTTTAGGGAATTTAGAAAATAACATTTTATTAAGGTAGATTTTTTTTAGTTTTGAAATAGGGTTGTTGGGCTTGGGCTTAGGCTTAAATTTGAATTTAGCCCAAGCTGACCTGATCCATATAATTACACATTTGGATAAAATACAGATCAACGGTTTAACGAATAAACACTTGAACATATGCATTGAGTTTGATTAAAGGTCTTAGCTTTAAATCTTAGTGAAGGCATGTATAAGGGTTTTTTTTTTTTTTTATCATATTAGGGACTACCACATGTTAGGATTTGATTGCGCCACGTATCCTGACACGTGACATTGGCAGATTGGATAACGTACTGACGTAGCGCTATGTGGCATGCCACGTTAGCTGCTACGTGTCACGTGATGATACATGGTAAGTTGTGAGTGGTCGGGTTTCTCTCTCTTTCCCTCCTCTTTCCAAATTGGATAATACCAGTTAATCTTGTAACTGCTCTAGATGGTCTTCACTCGATCATGAATGCTTGAATGATGATTTTACTCAAGATTCCCATTATATCCTCTTCCTTGAAAGAGATCTAACATCAAATTTTAAAGTCAAAAGATAATCAACACGAATACACTACTCTAACTCGGCTTAACTAATGATGCCAACAATTATCTAAGCCCCTTCCACTTATCATATATCTAGCCTATCGCACTTATGAGAATTGGATGATTATGATACAACTTTTAATGGCACAACATAGTGGAGTTTGGTCATGATAAGTGGCACTTGTTTTGGAGGCCTAAGCCTAAGTGTTTGGGCATGCTCAAATCCCCCAAGCACCCTTTAAGGCCAAAATCATGGTGTTCCCTTGACAAGCAAACCTGCCTAGGCCTTAAAGAATGGGTTGACCTAAACCCAGGCACATGTAGATAATCAATGCTCTAAACACCCACGCAACAAGCCTACGATGGCCCTAAACATTCCTCCAACCTCAACTAATAGAAGAAATCGAAAGCCTCCAATGAAGTCCTCGAAGGTGCCTAACTCTTCGATGCCTAACCCCTAAAGACTCAAGGTCCTCAGGGCAGCCTAGCCTACAGTCAAGCAAGTCCACTCCAACCTTAAGATCCCGAGCATAGATCTATGCAAGGATCGGTTTCTAAACCATAAACTAGTTCGAAACCGGCCCGTCATGTTGGTGGGCCACTGAAGCAACGGTTTAGTTAGATGCTTCAAGGTCGAGTCAACCTCGAAAATTAAATATACATAAATAATATATGATAATTATTATATAAATAATTATTATATATTACATATAATGCAAGCATATTGTATGTAATATATAATAATTAATATCCTATATATATTCACTATAATATACATATACACTATATATTATACTATATATATAAATAACATCACGCTTATGTAGTCTATACGAATTATTTCAGGATAGAAAAAAAATTGAACTAAAAGTAAAATTTTTTATTTACAATCAACAACATACTGAATTAGCTCGAGCTCGGCTCATGAACCAATGGTTCAGGATTGGTTCCAAGCCGAATTGAATCGATGTACAAGTCTACCCACGCATACCAATTTCTTGGCACCCAAGCTAAAGAACACAATGCCAGAAGCTCCTCTACTTGTCTCCCTTCTCTCCCCTCATTAAATGTTACATGACAGCCTATTGTACGGCTTAAGAGTCTAGCCATCTAAGCTATGGCGATTGCCCATGCTAATAGGATGATCTCCCTTCTCGTGGTCTACTAACCAGTAGAAAGGAACTATCGTTTTTTCGTACTAAGCACACCTCCATGCCTAAATTGTGTACAAACTAATCCTTGTCTGATATGTGACCCTAGTAAGTAAGCCCTATGCCATAAATCAGGCATAAAGCTATAAGTACAAGGATCCTTCTCTTAAGCGCTCCTTATACACTTGAAACAGCAAAAACATACTTTCTCCTTTTTCTTCATTCGAAACTCTCCTTACTAACTTTAGTATTAGAAGGCTTTCACCGACAACACAATAGAGAGCTTTCTTATCGGTCCACCATTGCACATGGCTATTGTACTACTAAGGAATCACTAGAAGACCACCTCCACGATAGACACTATTACCAAGTTTTACAAAGTTGTGCTTTTTCTTATTTAAAAATTTTCAAATCAGATAAAACCTACATTCATCGTTAGAGGAATACTTAGGTTAAATGTGTTACATGTTTTTGTGTTAAAATTTCGCTTTGTATTTTTTATTAAAGCATTGGTTTTATTGCAACTGATTGTATATAAGTAGCTTTTGTCATGGAGAAGCATGAGTCCATCAGATAACAAGCAATTTTTTTAGTAAATTCAATACTTTTTTGTTTTGTAATTGCGTATTGTTGATTATGAGACCTTGAAGCTTAGTTTTTCTTTTTTTTTTTATTATGGAATAATGACTACTTGAAAGGTGCAAAGTTGAGACAGGTTATAATTGTAATTCTTTGGGAATGTTGCTTTATTTAGTGAACTAAAACAAAATAGATTTTGATAAAATGTTTATAATCTACTTTCAATTATCTCATAAGGTACTATGTTGCAGATTAACCATGTGATATAGGAACAATAATGGAGATCATAATAATAAATTTAATGGATTTTATGCAACAATCTTTCCTTTGACTATATCTTTATTCAACAAATTGAATGGAGTTTAAGAATGATATTATAGTGAAAACCTATTTTCCTCGCATTTTTTGCCAAGTGAGTAAACTAAGCTTTCATACACATAAGTTTTGCTAGTGTTAGAATAAGGAAATCCAAATGCTTTCGAACCAAGAGTGAATTTCTAGTCGAGATAATATGAGTTGTGTGGAAAATCGCGCAAGAGCATAAAAATGTGAATATCTAATCGAAATTTGAGCTATAGATCAGATATGATATCATGATCTTTATATTAAAATGCTTTTCAATGATGTTTTTAGCTTTATTGCATCCTTAGGTCATATTGGTACAAAAATCAACAAAGTGAGGAATTTTCACTTTTAGTAGTAGCTAGATGTAAGTGTCTACATGATTGGAGGGATGTTTAGAGAGTTTTTAGACTTATGGCTTTTTGCGGTATTTTTTCGTGGTGTCTTATTAAGAGTTCATATAGGATTCCAATATGCCAGATATATCCCTACATTAAATTCTTTTTTAGGGTAAGATTGTAAAGATATACAAAAAGTACAATAATTTAAAATAATTTGTATTTTCTATAGCAAAAAGACAATAAAGCAAAGAAATCTACTTATTATAAAGGAAAAAGCACAATAATTTAAATAAGCCTGTTTTGTTTAGAAGTACGAAATCTATCTTGTGAGAATCTTTTCTTTTTCAAAATTTATTTTGTGCTTATCCTTATCCGTCTATTACTAAGCTTGGGTCCAATTTTTCTTGTAACCTTCATATTTTTCCACTATGTCTATGACCTTGGTGTCTATTGGTTTCCACAATACTTGTTGATCTTTGGAGAAAATGTCGTAGATTTTGTTTTGAAAAATTAAAAACTAATCTTCTAGATGTTCTTGAATATAAGCTAATTGATATTCTGTCCAATTTCCAATTTGTTCATCTAAGGGCTTGCTACATGAATGATCTCTAAGTACTTAGATCTTGATCCTTTCTAAATCCTAAACCATTATGAAGGAATTGAGTGGATTATCATTTTTATCTAGAGAACTCTTCCTTTTTCTAAATAATCATAATATGATCCAATCGTCTTTACTACTTTATTGCTTATAGAACCAAATTCTAAATGTTGGAATTGATCAAGCACAACCTTAACTATGTTTATTAATCTGTAATCCAAGAATGTTTGTCCTATGAACTAGTATTCTTCTACAAAAATACTAAGAAAAGTTCAAAATTCTATATCAAATTTATAAATACAAAATTCTACGTCATTATTTTCATTTATAAATATGCAAAGAGAAATATTTTTGTCAATAGTTTTAATGCATATTATTATATAGCTTAGAATGGTTCCTAGAAATTCCTTTTTGCTAAATTACTAATATAATTTCTACAGTTCAATAGTAATCTCTCTACATATGGATGTATTTTAAAGAAAAAGTATGCATATTTGTTTTAAATAAAATATCTTTATCTTCTTAATGTCTAAGGAATGCTTGTCTAAATGTTATCCAGTTGTCTAAAGTTGATTCTTTTCTTTCTACCAATGAAATTTTATTTTCTATTTATTGTTTATATTCATCCACTAATTTTGGGTCTATCAAAAAATCTTCATTTCCAAGGAATTTAACTATCTTTTGTTTTACCTCTACAATAGAATTGCATTCCCTCTATATTAGACCAATATAGTCTCAAATTTAAGAGATTACTTTATACCATTCTTTATAAATTCCTAGATTAAACCCCTTTATATTTACATAACTATAAAAATTTCTACTTTGTGCAAAATGTATACCATATTATTTAGGAGAATATTCATTATTTATTTTTTGTAAAATAGTTTTATAAGGTCACATAAGCTTTCAATTTATTCTTGTTTGTGGATTAAAGCCTCTAAACTGTATCGATGAGTACCTTTTCAACCTGATCACATTAATGCTATCTAATTGCTTAAATTCCAAAAATGAACCTTTTGGGTAGATTGAAAATTATATTCCATTAAAGTTCATTATGGGAAATATCTTATTATTAGTACTATTAGAACTTAAATTTGTCGACCCTTATTGATAGCATGTGGGTTTGAAAGTTGCTAGTCTTGTCTACTTATTATTTCCATTTGTCTACTAAGTATTGGAATTGCCATTGGGAACGGACCCATTAGACTCAGTAAGACTTACTTCTTGTTGTAATTCTCTATGGTAAATATACATTCATCAGTTAAATTATTGTCTTTATCTTTTATATGTTCTATTTTGACTTTCTATCCATTATTGATTAAAATGTCTACAAACTTAATCTATCTCCTCTGAGACATACTTTTATTCTTCTTATTTTTACTATAAAAAAAATCGATATTTCATTACATTTAGATATTGAAAGTGTAGAAAATAAAATACATTTATTCAAAGTTGAAATATATATATATATTTATAGTTAATCGTAAATAATATTATTAGGAGGTGGTGTCTTCTTCTTTTTTTTCCATAATTAAGCCATGAGGATGTATTTTAAAAAAAGCAAGCGAATGGATCTAGTTCCTAAATCAACTGAACCTTATCTAATGGCATAATTTCTTATAGGATTAAAGATGGATTTCAAACAATAATTTAAAACCCTTTATAACACATCAGGATGGGTTTCGTTTTCTTTCCAATATGTGGAAGTATTTTTAGAAGTCGAAATCACGATTTCTTGATAATGATCCATATACAAAGAGGAATTTGATCTTGCCTTTAAGGGGCGAATTGCAATCCTATGCATCCTAATTAATGATTTTTACTTAAATAACCTTTCTAGCCTCACTAGTATATGTTTATTTCATCAATGAATTACTCACTTTTTACAAATAACACAATTATATATTCATTCACATTCTAAATTTACTACAACTACATATAATATAGGAATTAAATCAAAATTTTATGAATGTTTCCAAACATGTGAATTAACTTCTCATTCCGTTGCTAATCTCATACTATTCTATCCCAATCTACTGAATTCCAAATTTTCTTGCATACCAAACATGACAATAAGGTTTTAACATCAAGTTCTGAGACAAAGCTAATGTCCTAAAAGCCAATTCTAGTAAACATTAACGATTATTTATTTTTCCATATCTTCCTTGAAATGAGGGAATGGTGAAGGAAAGAATAGAGAGGAAAGGAAAATGGGGGGAAAGCAGTACAATTCCATTTTGTTTTTTTGTTTGTTTTAGAGGAAAAGTAAGAGGGAAGGAAAATGAGGGAGTTGTTTTT